>JAVHLV010000045.1:0-301611 GCA_036785495.1 Colletotrichum neosansevieriae | reverse complement strand
ATGGGAGCGAAAACTGCCTTCCTCGCCGGTTGCATGAGGCTCTTGGTCAACTTGGGTCCGCAGAAGATGATAAAAGCCAGCTGTTACGTCAGAATGAAGGCAAAGCCAATGGAAACGTACTATGGCTGGGACAGTCCTGGATTCTTTTTGGTCCTTCATGTAAGGCCTCTGCAACTTTCACGCCCTTCCCACTCGTTGCAATACGACTGACTCCAATCTGTAGTCATTCTCACTTACAGCACTCTTGATAGAGACGCCTTGGAGGGCGAGAGCATAACTGTGAGGGAGCAAAGTTCTAATAACGAGAAAGCAAGCCAAGTTATCCAAGTTATTGACGAAGACCGGAGACTGATGTACTTGCCAGCTGACAAATGCCGAAGCTTTTACGTGAGTTTTGGCACTTCGTTGCAGGATTTAAGAAAGCGAAAAGATACGCTAATGTACGCTGACAAAATGAAGGAGTTGAAGACCGCTGCCAAATATCAATTGATCAGACTCGGTAAAGACGTCAACAATGGGGAAGCCTGCTTTAAGCTGCCCCAGGGTGATATATTGACTGCTGCAAAGTGGTCGAGCATTTTGAGGCTTGAAAACATTCCACTTCTCAGAGTTTCAGTTGACTATTATTCCAGCGATGACTCGGAAGCAAGCTCTGGCAGTTCCAGTAACAGGGGCCGAAAATCATCCCGACCTCCCGTTGTTCAGGACGAGGATGGTCAATCAGCCCTGTCTCTCGAGCTTGACAACAAAAGCAAACAAGCTGAGGATGAGACAAATCGCCACGGTTTTGATTGGAACAGAGAGAAAAAGGAGTTCCTAGACTTTTCCTCAGCTATCGGCAATGCAGAGGGTAGGTTTTGCGTCACCTCTGAATATGTTGACAGAGTAAGGTAACTGATACGTCTAGACTCATCGAAAGACGTAGCACAACTCAATAGGAAGGTGCCACCATTTTTTGCATGGACCGGAAGTACAGCAACCAGCAGCAATATCAGCGTGGCAGATAGATTCAGGGAGAGTTTGGCCATTGCTGAGACGGAGCTTCTACAATTCCACAAGCTTCGAACTTCGAGAGCCAATCAAGAAATCAAGAATGCCTTTCAGCAGTTTGGAGTCAACGTCTATGAGGAAGTTATCGAAAAAAGCTTCGAAGACTTCTGCCACAGACGACAGTCGGAAGCGCAGGACGCAAAAGCACTTCGAAATACTGGGTCACCAAACGCGAAGCTCCGCATGCTCGTTGAGGACTTCTTTTCTGTATACGTCCCGACGTTCGAAGCGTTCGTGCTACCGGCATTCTCATCTTCGCTCACAGCGAAGGTCTTCGGGGCGCTATGCAGAATCATGATGGTTAGCTAACAGAGAATCACCATGCCAAGTTACGACATAGCTGACGTACATCATGCCGCTAGGACCCGACACACAGCGAGCTGCTTAGCAAAGAAAACGAAGATGTCGCAGATGCCGCAGCACTCGAATCTGGTGACCCAGAAGAGTCTAGGCAGAAGTGGGTTGTATCTCGAGAACTCACAAGACAAGCAGACCTGCGCTTCGTTCTCGCCATCGGTACTGAGTGTCCCGATTGTAGGCAAGGTATCATCTACGACGACTCGGAGAACGCAATCCTGCATCTCCGAAAAATGCATCTAGTTGGATCCAAAACGGACAAGATGTTGAAAAGTTATCTTCTCCCATTGCCTGCTGCTCTGAATGAGAGAATGCATGAGGAAATATGCGACCTTCTCATCGCCAGCCGCAACATTATTGCATCGGTCTTTCGAAAGCTTGCTGCAATACAAAGCGGAGTCATATTTGATGACAATTTCCAAAGCCCGGGGAAGGGATTTCCATATTGTCTCATTGACGCCTTCAAACTCATCGTTCTTTTCGTTTGCGCCATGGCGGAAATTATCCACGAGCTGCGCTGGTTCTATCGTGACTTCGAACACAGCAAAATCGCAAGGAATCTTGTCTCTTCGAAAATCCAGAGTCAAAGGAAGGTTCTTGATCGAGTTGGCGACATAGCAGGCGAGCTGATTAGGAAGGCAGAACGGGCTCTAGTATCTTCCAATGACGCCGATGCAGAAGTAGACCCGGACAACTTCATGACATCTGTCGGGGTTCATTATCTGGCTCTTCGGATTGTGTGCAATTTGTGGCGGAGGCCTGTCCACAACAGCAGAAGGGTCTCAGAGCTGTATGAATCTTATGCAAAAAGTCTGGTACGTTGGAGATCTCTTGTTACCTAGGTCTTTATTTCAATTCCTGTCTTGTTATTCGACGAACATCTGGCAGATGGTACATTCTAACATGATAAAAAAGGCATCTAAAATTCAGAAACGTCCCTCCAAAAGACAAATCCCTCTAATTGGTGCTCTGAGCAACGAGTTGAACCTCCTCAACGACGTCCAAGCTCTGAAGGTTGATACTGCAGCGTCTATTGGTGCCGTTGTATTACCAATGAGCTACCACTTGAAACTATCACGCGAATTAGACAGACCGAAACTATGGTTGATCGAAAAACAAGTGTACAGGGAGCTTGCTGATTCCCTGGAGCTGGAAGGTGACCATCTAGATGAGATCTTAGAGCTTTGCACGAAGCTAAAGAGTTTGGTGGGCGAACTCACAGAGATCATGGCCGATGATCAGGGACGAGCTGTTTTTGTATTCACAGTAGTGACTGTCACTTTTCTTCCTCTCAGCTTCGTGGCGTCGTATCTAAGCATGAGTGGTGGAACGGATGGTCTTGGCATGGAGTGGGAAGAGGTTCAAGAGCGGTTTTGGACAGTTGCTGGACCTTTGACTGTGATAGTGGCTGTTTTTTGCTTCTTCATAGCTGGAAAACCGTTCATTGGGGGATTGTTTTCCATTGCTGCACGATCTCCAGAAGGGGAACACCGGGGGGGAGCCTCAAGAAGGACAAGACAAAAGACGCCAATGGGGTGGTTTCGGCACATACCAATGTTGCGCGAAAGAAGGAAGGTGAAGAGCAAGAAACGGAATCGTCGAGCCACATGGAGCTCTTCCTCCTCAGACGAGGAAATAGTAGACGACTAAGTCGCGGCAGTGTCAGCTGTAGAAAATTACCATTCGGATTTCCAACCAAACATGCATCTTGCTACATGAAGATCAACGAGCCATCTCATTACCAAATCTCACCTTCGCTATACCCTCATGAAAGAACCCTGCGGCCTATTCGAGCACCGAAAATAATATGCAGCAGCAAGAATAAGAGAGGGCTATTCTGTGGCAACAGGCCGAATCAGACAATACTGGCGCGCTATGTCAGAGGGACGAGTGGAACAGGCGTCTAGATGAACTGCAGCCTAGACATTAATTAGCTAGAGACGCGAGTATTTAGGCCTAAGTTAGTTTCGTGATTTTATCTGCAAAGAAGACAAAAATGTTTCCAAGCCTGTGTTGGGCACAGTTCGAGCTCTTACACTCCAGGTTTCTGGAATGTAACTCCTCGTCCGTGTGTCGCCTTCTTTGAAACCCCGCACGAACGTCGGTGCCGACACGGCGTCACTATTGATGTGCCCGCTCCCGCCCACTCAACAATCTCAATACCGCCTTGAGATCCATATGAGCTTCAATGACTTTTCCAACTACGTTGAATACCACGCTTTGATCTGAATATTACTATGGCCCAGGCAAAGTCTAACGATTCAGAATACCTCGCTAAGCCCCCTGGACCATGCTGCTTCACGGGCACCATTCATGATGGCAACCCCGCTGGTAAAGTCGAAGACATAATCGAAGTGCCAACCTACGTTGTCCGTCCAGCCGATGTGGAATCCTCACCCAATGGCCATGTCGTGCTCTACTTCCCGGACGTGTGGGGCCTCTCCGTGAACGCCAAGCTGCTGATGGACGGCTTCGCCTCGGCTGGGTACACGGCACTTGGCATGGACTACTTCCGAGGGGTGGGTAGAATCCTCCGTATCACAATGATATTGCTAAAGAATTGCCCACAGGACCCAATTTCCAAGTATCGAACCAACAAGTCTGACCCGCTGCCGCCTGGTTTCGATCACGCCGCCTGGCGTACCAAGCATTGGACTTTTGCGGTTGAAAACGTGCCCAAGTGGACTAATGCTGTTCGTGATAAGTTCAGCGGCCAGGTTTCAGGTACAGAGACTCAGTTCGCCTGCACTGGGTACTGCTTTGGCGCACCGTTTGTATGTGACTTGCTTGCTGGAGCGGCTGGAGATGGTGAGCCTGTAGTATCAGTGGGGGCTTTTGCCCACCCGACTGCGTTGAAGGAGGAGCATTTCTCCAACCTGAAGAGTGAGTCGTCGAGAAGATCACCTCAATTCAGCAGAATGCTAAGAGAGCCCCTCGCCAGAACCACTGTTACTATCATGTGCGGAGAATGACCAGGCCTTCAACACGGAGAGTCAGAGAAAGGCTGTTGATGTTCTCCAGCGAGAACAGAAAGCCTATCACGTTCAGTTATTTTACGGCGTTGGTCATGGCTTTGCTGTGAAAGGGGATCCTGCTGATCCATATCAACGTAAGTCTGGTTTTAGCAACGCAAACATGCTTTTTACTAAAGGAATACAGGCTGGTGCAAGGAACAGAGCCTTCGCGCTATGATTGATTGGTTCGACCTATGGTTGGGCGAAAGCCATAAAAGAGAATCAAGAGGAGGACGTTAAAATCACTTCAGATGAATTATGGTGAAAGGTTGAGATAATGGATAGTGGAGACCCATCTTGTATTCAGAATGAGACCGACTCATGTCAGCAGATCAAGCCTGCAGCCGTGATTGACGGTCAAGCAGAGTCTCATCAACTCCAAATGATACCTTGATATTGAACGCCATGTTTAGTTGCCCTACTACTCAGTGCCAAGTGATGCAGTATGCCTGCAATATTGCATCTCCTACCCCTAGACAGCCGACGGAGGAGTAATCTTCATCATCTCTGCTACCGACATATCGACTTGATCACCAGTGACCTTCATAGCAGACGTCTTGAGCCCCTCATCGAATGGGAACCTCTCCTGCTCAAACATGATGCTCATTACTTCGTCGGCGGCTGTGGTTTCTTGAAGTCGCCAGCAAGAACACCTAAGATGAACGCCGACTCCACGAATGAAAGCTTAAGCTGAGCCGCCGTCATGTTGAATTCGGGGTTGGTCATCATGGTCACCTTGACTCTATCCTTTGGCGCCATCGCCATGGTCTTCGTTTCGATAGTTGGACCGGTGAATTGAGTCTTGACACCGTTCCAGATATTCGCGTCGATTTCCGGTCATGGCAACGTCCGCTCGAGATAGGCTCCCGTCGCAATGTGGGATTTCGGCATAAATAACTTCGTAGCCAAGACCGGAAAGCGTAGCGGGGCCAGAATTCGATCGTGTAGATGCATAGTCATCGTGTGTTGTCATCGAACGGCAATGTGAATGTGTCGGCGTCTCAAGATTCAAAGAGTCAGGGACTCTCGCCAAGTAAGGTCTTTGCTCACGACCCAACCTTTTGGGCACTTTCGTTGTGGATTCGAGGAGAGCAGCCTGCGGCGCCGTGCTCTTCGAGAAAGGAGTATCCCAACTCTGGTGATGTTCTGCATTACATTCCGCCTTATCGAGACGGAGTGCGCTGTCCAGATGACCTAAAGACACGTTTGAGTACAGCACACCTGGATGAGCTTAAGACGAACCATTCGCGTTGAAACCATTGAACCAAAATTTCACGGCGAGGGGGACATCAGTCGACCATAAGGTGATATCAGCAAGCTGGAAGGACGGTGTGTGGGGATCTAGGGACAAACCTGTCCAAAGAGCGGGTGGAATCGGTATCGTGAAATCCGGGAATAGTACAGATGCATGGGAACTTTTTGGGACGGCATTTTTGATCTAGACCTTTCCGGAGGAAATTGATGCTGCACCCGTTTCTTAGACGAACCCGCATGTCCGGAATGTGAAAGGTATTTTGCCAATTGGGAGAGAACGTGACAGCCAAGGCGACAACACGACGACGGTCGAAAGTGAACCTGACTTGATAGATACTGCAAGAATTGGTTTCCTGGTGATCAAGTTGGGCTCCAAAGTATTGTGAGATCGTGAGCATGAGGTTTTTTTTTTTGCGCAACAAAGTACTTGCTGGCAAACTAGGGGCAACATCTTGCAGATTGCCGCGTAAAAGCTTGACTTGCCTGGAGGCGCGAAGCAGTGTCAAAAGCTCACTTGCGCATTTGTGAGAGTTGAAGACTGTCTGTTTTTTTGTTACCGCCCCACGCTCGGATCCCTAGAGAGCCTTATGAGTGATTAAAGTAATGCAAAACTATATATAGAATAAAATAGACCTTAATAGAGTTTAGGAATAGCTTTATAAAGAGTAGTTGTCTCTGAAGAGTAAGGGGGTATATTAAGTTAGAGAGTCTAGAATATATAGCAGGAATTAGGTAGATCTTAGTATAACTTTATATTAAGCTCTAAAGCAGCCCTAGCTATACTAATTATAACTAGAGTATATATAGTAAACAGGAGCTAGAATATACTTAATAAGAGAAAATATATAGAAGTTATATATATATATATATAATAACGCCTAATTTAAGTTTATAATATATATATATATATATAAACTAGTAGCGTTATTAATGGATAATTCTTATATAGGGAAATCCAGCTGCTATTGTTGCATGACTTAGGTTATTGGGCTTCCAGGCGGGCACCTCAGCAATAGTGAGACCATCAGGCCATACGGCCTCACAAGAGATGCTTCGTACGTATGCGAATGGGCTGAGAAGCGAAGGTCAGAAGACGGCCAAGAGCTGCTGCGGCTGGACGAGCCAAGAACGGTCATCATTCTCACCCCACAACTCCCCGATGGCGGGGTACCCCCAGATGCTGCACTGGATTCCACATTCCCCGCGAACAACAGTATGTTCTCTTAGAAATCAAATGTCTTTAGTCACAGACTAGTCGCTGAGAGGAAAACTCGACGTCTTTCCACAATCACAACGAGTTAGTTCGAGGGTGTTAGATAATCAAGAGCAGCATGGCTGCTAACGGGTTTCCACAGATAGTTCTTGGTCTCATTGTGACCCCAGGAGAAACGGAACAGTAACTGCGTTCCTTGATTGGGCAGCACTGGATGTTTGTCGCCTTATTCGAATCATAGAATAAGAAATGGTCCACGCCCTGTCCCGGGCAAGTGGAAAGACAATCATGCGGCCATTACCGGAAGAGCTCTCGTCGAAAGGTCTAATCTCGTCTCATTCTTTCACCGACTCCCTCGCTTCTGATTCCACCAATGCTGCCTTGCTGCTGTGTCACTTCAAATACTGAGCAACTACCCACTCATTAGTAGTCGACAGACAGCCTTATCTGATTGCCTCAAGTAGACCAACGCGTGGTCGCATGAAAATTCCCCCTGAGCTGTCATCAACAAGCAAGCTTAGCTATACCTGCCATCTTATATTAGCTTGGCAACCTTTCTTTCGCGAACCCCTCATCTCATCATCGCGAGCAAATCGCAACGTGTTGCCAACTTCAGCAATCATGGCAGAACCAAACAACACGCCGTATCCCCCGGCTACACCAGCAGCTCAAACACCTCGCTCCGCCTCACCTCACCACTCCCCGACCGTCCTCCGCCCAAACCCATCGGCAGTCCCGACCACAGCGCCGAACGGCACCCAAAAGCTCAAGGTCCTCCACATCGGCGACCCTATAAAATACAACCCAGAAACCTACGCCGCCTTCTCCGCCCAACTCGAAATCGTCCGTCCCTCGACCCCCGAACGCCAACGCCCCGCCATGCGCGCCGCCCTCCGGGACCGCAAGTGGGGCGACTTCTCCGCCATCTTCCGGCCTTTCTGGGGCACCGGCGGCGAGATGGGAAAGTGGGACGCCGAGCTGGTCCCGCTCCTCCCGCCGTCGTGTCGGGTCTTCGCGAGCGCCGGGGCCGGTTTCGATTGGGCTGATACGAAGCTGTTGGGCGAGCGAGGCATTGTTTACTGCAACTCGGGTCTCGCTGCCGCGGAAGCCGTGGCTGATTTTGCTGTTGCGCTGGTGATTTCCACGTTTCGGCATTTGCCATGGTGCATATCTGCCTCGACGGACCCTGCGACGTTCCAGGAATGTCACGAGCGAGCGACGCTTGCCTCGCACACCCTCCGAGGTCATGTCTTGGGGTTGGTTGGTTTCGGGAATATCGGCCAGCAGATCGCGCAGCGTCTGGGTTTGGGGTTCGGTATGGCGGTGCGTTATTTCGATGTGGTTCGCAAGGACGCGGCTACCGAGACGCTCTACAACGCTACGTTCCACCCGACTCTCGAGTCCCTCCTCCGAGAATCGGATTGTGTCGTCCTCTGCACCCCCGCCGGGGGACAGGTGATCACCAGAGAGTCGTTGGGGTGGTTCAAGCCCGGCGCTAGGTTCGTGAACATTGCGAGGGGGAGTCTGGTTGACGAGGAGGCGCTGGCGGATGCGCTTGAGTCTGGTCGGTTGAGTACCGTGGCGCTGGATGTCCATGCGGATGAGCCGAGGCCGCACCCGAGGTTGTTGAAGATGGCGAGGACGAAGGCTACGTTGACTTGTCACAATGCTGGTGGGACGGTCGAGACACATGCCAACTTCGAGGAGCTGAGTATGAGGAATATTATGGCAGTGTTGGGTGGAGGACAGCCGATTTCGCCTGTTAATTTGCAGTACTTGCAAAAGTAGTAGTCAGCTTGGGCGGAAACGGGAACGGAAACAGCGAGTTGAGGGAAAGGATGTGAGCACGAAGACGAAGCGACATGGGCGAAGATCATGAGCAACACTCGAACGATGACGAAGGCGACGACAGCGAGTACAACTACAACGCCAAGCACGAGGAAGACGACAAGGATGACGGAGATAAAGCAGTACCGAAGAACGAGATGGGAGGTTTATTGAATCGGTCATATACACATGCTCCAAAACACTCAGCTCCAATTCAATTATCAAATTTTGTTGTTGTTCGGGTACTCTCCATACAGCGAAGCTCAAGCCGGGGAGTCTCGTTCTTTTTGTTTATTATGGACTGTTGGGGTGACATTGCCTTAAACCCGTTACTCATTCCCTGAGTTTGCCCGAAATCAGGGCATCCAGTGGCCGTGCCGTAGCATCGAGGCCGAGCCAAATCTCCCATATCCTGATATCATTCCCAACGCCTTGCTACCCGTACCGAACTCACCCAATCACAAAGCCCCGATGCTTATGTAACAGGCACTGCCGCTTCTTTCTCCGCAGCTTCAGTGACAGGTTTCTCTTCCTTTGGCTTCTTTCTAACCAATCCAGCGTCAGGCGTGTTGACTGCAGGCTTCTCTTCGCCAACCTTCGCCTCGACCGACACCTCTTCAGTCTTGGGCTTCTTGCGGATCAAGCCGCTACTAAGAACATTGACCTTGGCGGCGGACTCATCAACCGCCGCATCGTTGGATCGCTTACGCTTAATTAAGTCAGAGAGGTTATTTACCTCCCCAGCCGACGATCCGTTCGATGGCGGCGCGGAAATCTCCCTCTTGCCCATGACCTCCAAACCCCATGAGTCACCCATGCCAACCTCGTTGATCCATCGTCGCGTACTGCCCGTCGCTAGGTCAGGCTTCGAGAAATCCAGGTGGAGCAACAACTCGTTGACGCGCTTGTAGCCGTTCTCGTCAAAGATCTTCCGACCTCGGCCTTCTGCTGGCCAGTAGTAGTACGCGCTGGAGATGGGCTTGTCGAGGAGGTAGTTACGCTGCTGCTTCTTGATGCGAGGCTGGCGGGTCATGACGATACCCGTCTTCTTCTTCTTTTGCTTCTTCTTTTCTTCAGGCTTCTTCTTTGACGGTGTGCCTGACGGCGAGGAAGGGAAGAGCTTGCGAGGGGTTGACATTGGTGTGGTGGGCCGCGCAGCCTTCTGGCGAGAAGGCGTCGTGGGTGGGTTAGATGGATCAAACGACTGATGCGATGTAGGGAGGCTTGACGTGGCGCTCTCGCGTCGAGCTTGCTCGTTCTTCTCTGATTTCGGATCAAACACAACCCAGATGAAGCCCGTCAATCGGCCGCTCGAGCACTCTTGCCTGAAAGCCATCATCTCCCAAAATGCCTCCAAAGTCTTTACACTCTTCCATAAGCCAGTCGTCTTTAGCTGCTTCGACTTGCCGGCCTCCTCGTCCAGCTCGTCTCGAAATCGTGACTTTGGGTCGTCGGGAAATCGGGGGATAAGGCAGCGGGCAGGGACCCAGTCGTATTCCTTGGTGTAGTGTGAAATCTTCTCCAGGGCATGTCCCAATACCCAGTTGGCAGCGCTCTTTGGCCCGCGCGGAATAAAGGCTTTTGTCTCGTAGTCGTCAAGACCGGGGATGACGAGGTAGCCCTTCACCTCTCCCCACGGTTCACCCTTGCCCACGGGCGGCTTCTCCAGCAGAGGATCCAATACCTTGCACCACCACTTGACGAGCCCTCTGTCATCGAGAACATGCTTTCCGCTGTAGTCCACGCTGCCAGGGAAGAGGTATTGGTTTTGTGCGCGGGCAAATAGGCTCACGACAGATTGAATGCCTTTGCGTCGGCGCTGTTCAACGAGGTATGTGACGAACGCACTACTAATCTCCTTGATTGGCGAGGGCGTGCCCTTTGGTAGGTCGAGGAGCTTCAGGTAGCCTGTCGAGTCGGCCTTGGCGACGAAGAAGGTGCTGGAGTGCGCAGTTGTATAGATGTAGACTTCCAAGGCCAAGATGAGAACTTGCTTAGAGCCGCTGTCTTTTGCGGTGATGGTCTTTGAACGATCGGACTCGACGCTCGGACGGGTATCGATCGAAATTGCTAAGAAGTGTTTCTCGCAGAATGTCTTATCGTCGCGCTCCTCGGGCGGTGCGGAATAAAGGGCATCTGTCTTGGTCGGGGGCGTTGAGAGGTGATAGACGCCGAAACGGTAGCCCTTGGGAAGAACAGCTGCCAGCTTCTCGAGGAGTAAGGCACTGATCTGAGCCGTGGTGGTCTTGACCTTGGCCTTGGCTCTGCCAGGAGTAGCCATTGTGGAATAGAAGCAAGACAAATGGAGGAAATCAATTCTCCTTGTTCGATCCTTAAACCATTGTCAATGTATCAGGAACAAATCCGGCGACCAAGAAACCCCAATGGCAGTCTTCCTACCTGTCGACGCGTCGCTGAGAGGAGCTCGTTCACATGCGTGTCAGAGTGAGTGGAGAAGGCAAGCAAGTGGATGCAAGGGCTACACTAGGTAGGTAGCGCCCCCCAACGTTGGTCGCGCAGAAGCTTCCTCTGAGGCCATCCCCAAAGCGGACTAGCGCCGGTCCTCGCATGATCCTCGCTCCGCGCGCGCAGCCACGTGACGTCGAGAAATTGTTCCGTGCTCCGTACAGCCATCGCGAAAAAGTTCCTGAGCATCAAAGAGCCGCCAGCTATCGAAGTGACGAAATCACCCACCGCGCAACTCAACCCCCTCAAGTTGCCAGCCGCCGAACCCTCCAATGGCAACGAAAGGCTCCCGGTCGGCATACGGCCTCACGAGACATACAGTCAGGCAATGCCAGTCGGCGCCCCGAATTGCGTCCGCCAGCTCGCCCGCACAGCGATGCATCGCCAGATCCTTTGCGACGGCGACAGACAGCAAGATCGAGCAATTATCGAGGAGGACTGAGGAGGCCGAGAGGCCCGACGAGTTGCGTCAGCGCCCGCGGTGGTCGTACACTCCCGAGGGCATGAAGGCGCCATTTTCCCCGCACATCACCAAGGATCCTAGGCGTAGCGTATGGAAGGTGAACGAGGACCCGAAGAAGCTGGATGCCATGTACGTGCGGTTCTTGGGACGGGACGGAGACAGGCTCTTGCCCGAGGAGGTGAAGTGGTTGGCGGTCACGCATAAGAGCTTCGATCAGGGCCGAAGAGGTTTCAACGACAGATTGGCATATATGGGTAGGTTTATTTTCCCCCTGGCGATTTGGAGTTCGATTGGGGGCGCATATGACAGGCTGCAATCTTTCAGCTGACTCGAGGTTCGCAATGCTCCCAGGCCGGCTAGCGGTTGTGTTCGAGACTACACGAAGCATAGTGGCGTCTGAGATGGAGGGCGCCATCGTTCCTGACGAGCATGGTCGCGAACCATTCCATCACCCGGCCCTCGCCAAGATCGACAACCTCAACGTCCAGTTGCCGAGTCAAGCCGTCACAAAAGAGAACATTGAGATACTAGCCTTGGATGCTGGCATCGACAAGGTTTTGCGGTGGAAGCCGGCAAAGGTAAGCCGATCTTCACAATTCATCTCACTGCCCCCTCAGAAGAGAAAGAAAGAGAGAGAGAGAGAGAGAGAGAGAGAGAGAGACACCTGTAGCTGACCAGGAAACGCTCCTCAGCCCGAAAACCTTGCCGGTTCGGGTCAGCAGATTGTGCTCAACTCGGCAGTGTTCGCCATTGTCGGTGCCATCACGCTTCAGCACGGCGCCGAGGTGGCGGGTAGAGTTATCAGGGAGAGGATATTGAAGCCGCTCTCGCTCAGGCAATGATGCCGACCATGAGAGACTTCTGGTGTATCATAGGTGTAAAACAGTGACCAAAAGGATATCATCCCAACAACGCAACGCGACGCGACGAGCCAGACGATGTCTTTTCCGTCTTCAATTTTTTTTTGTCTTCCCCGCATGAGGCTGTCTTGCTACCGGGCCGTTGATGTGTGTGGTAGGCGGGCAACAGCAAGACATGGGACGATTATAGAAACCTACCCAAAAGAGTACACATTTTTGCCACTTAGACTGCCAGTGGACCCGTGGTCAGGTGCATGACATGGGAGATGGTGCGGTTCGGGGGCTGCCATGCCAGCTGGAGCACCCACCCTGTCGTTGACGATGCAAGGGCATTTGCCAGCGAGGTGTTGCGGATGCGCGTGGTCATTTCGACGGTGACGAGGTCATCAACAACAGACCGATCAACATTTTTGCCTATGGCGAGAGCCTTGCGGATCATGCTGTTGCCAGGTGTGCGCATCAGCATGCGTGAGTGCGACGCCCAATCCACCATCCGCATGCCAGCCCGACCGACTTCGCCAGTCACGGCATGAATGTAGCCCTCGCCAAGGGGACGGGCCATGTCTGACGTAGACCTCGTGCACAGAACGAAGCTCTTGAGAAAAGCAAACGACTCGTTTAAGGTAGCGATACCTCCCCCGGGATCCGGATTCACCTGCCAGATGCTCCTCGGCCAGTCATTGGACCCGTAGTGCACCACGCCCTCGCCCTTGGGATCGTACGCCAACAGGTCACTCGCAAGGATAGGCATAGTCAGCGTGCGACTGGCGCCCTGGTACAGGACGAGGTCCCAGTCGGGGTTGATATATATCCGGTTCCACGCCGGGTTTCGCTGATTTAGGTACGGGAAGCCGTGGCGGTCCGGGTCGGGGGAGCGCATGGGCAGATGAATCCTGAAGAAGGCCAGCGCCTCGCGACGGGATTCCGAGCAGACGCGGAATAGGACGGGGCTCCTGTTCTCGCAGTACCAGTGTGCGTTGCACGCGACGTTGCCATACTCGTTGCCGGAAGACTCGACGCCGGAGCTGCAGTCCATGACGCCGCGGATCACGACGATTCGCGGCCAGGCGAGGTGCATGCGCCAGATCTGGGAACGCAGCTCGTAAGGCAGGTCCAGGAAGCGATGAAAGGTGGCATCGCGGCGGGCGTAGCAACTGTTGTGCGGCGTTGTGGTGGTGGTGGTGGAGGACAGTGGGAACAGCAACGGGGACGAAGAAGGCGAAGCCATTGTCGTCGTCGGCTCGTCTCCCGATGCGGCAACCCATGTGCGCAAGTCAAAACCTTTACAAGCTTTCAGGGCCTTCCAAGGCGTCGGGGGCTTTTCCCTGGTAGCGGACGAAGTGGGGATGGCCGTTGTTAGTTGGGTGTCGTAGCCATCGTACTCGTGCTTGTTGGTCTCATGTGCGGCGTCATGATCGTCCTCGTCTTGCGAGGAGTAGCAAGATGATGGGTGGGTTGACCGCACGGCCAAATCTATCAGCCGATGAGAAGGGGGGAAGGACTGCGTAGTCGTCGACGAAGACGACGACGAAGACAACGACAACGACGGTGATGCTGGATTTGGACTTGATAGGCCAACTGGTTCATCAACGTCGCGAGTCGGTTGCATAACGCCAGCTCGAAATGGAAGGTTGGATGTCAGGCAGAGTCGCAAAGTTCTGACAGCTCCAAGGAACCGAAAGACGACGCTAGCGATGGCTCGAACGATGGCAGCCGCGGGCCAGGTCAGTGTCTATGTGCGTGTGTGTGTTGCGAGGTGGAAGATGCCGCGGACGCTAGAAGGTGTCAAACTTGGCGATGTGTGTGGTGTAGAAGGCGTCCGGTGTATGTCGTGATCAACAATGCTGTGGCCTGTGTGTGGGGAAAGGGGAGATGCGTGTTGTGTTTAAGCTTCGTGATACGAAGACGGACACGATGAGAGGGCTCCCCGATCAGGCAAATGGGAGGGGAAGCGCGAGGATGCGGCGCGGCGGGAAAGGTACGTACCGCTCATGGTCTCCGGGAGAGGCCGAGAGTCAGCACGGGAGAACCTCTGCGGCTTGCCGGTGACGGGGCCGGGCGGTGGCTTGACTGCCTTCCTTAATGTGGCTGACTAACACGCCTTTGGTGTGGCAGAGCAGCAGAATATAGCAAAGAAAGCTGTCATGGGAGTCCAGGTTGATGTTAATGGCACGACGGAACCGAGTACGGAACACTTTGCAGGGTGTATCTGTTTTTGGAAAGATTTTGCGGGTAGTTTGCGAGCCCTTGCCATCATCAAGCACTGCTGAGATATCATGGATTGTTGTTCATGGAGCCCTGGAGCTGTCAGAACGATCTGAGGGAGTACTTGACGCATGGCGCCTGGATGACGCTGTGACCCACTGCAAGTCAGCGCAGCCAAAGTACCTTCCGTCCCGGGTTCGGTGCGTTGCCTGTCAGATCGTGTCAGGTCATCGTAAGAACAGACAAGGGGCACGCAAGGCGGGAACCGTTGAGATGTGAGGCTGGGAACCCATGTGTTGTTTCTGTCTCTCCCTGTCTCTTGTCTAGCACGACTAGGAACTCCCGATCTTCTTCAGCCATGGAACAAACAGCTTAATTTCCCCATGACATCAGCTACCATGTCACCGGGGCATGACTGGAACGTCTCTTCTGTGGCAACGGCTCTCAAACTCAGCCCATCCCGTCTCCCTGCAGCCCACGGCTATGTCACCCACTTCTTTCATGAACAACTTGCCCTATCCGTCCAAAGGGTGTGGTTCGTATCTCGTAAACGAACTGCGCACTCCGTATTCAGCCCAACTTCGCATCGCAGCCAACTACTGCATTCAACCTTTTTAATCTTCTTCCTACGCACCTGACACGCAAACCCTGCAGACAGACACAACTCTATATACACTCAAGCACTGACTCTGCGCGCCAACCAACGTCCACGATGTCATTTGGGTTCGGTTGACATGTCTCTATAGCTTACTGTAACGTTCAGAAACCACCTTGGCTCCGGTCTAGCGCCTCCGTTGACAGAACTCTCTACACCCCCTACCCCGGGCTCGCTACCGACGGTGGTGGCTGGCTGTCCAAGTAACACGCAAGCCGCCCTATGTAAGCCACCGCTTGAAGGAATCTGACGTCGTTCGCTCCGGTTGTTGCGCCTTTCAATGGACGATTCCACCCCGCCTGGGATCCTTGCAAGGGGGATCCTCCAGGTTCCACATTCGTGTCCGCTACGGGCGGGCCAACGTCTCGGGCCCCCGGGACGCAAGTCAGTCACAGTCAACTTCTTACCGGGCTGTGTAAGCGGCTTGCCGCTGGCCGTAATGGACTGCTGCCCTGGACGTCACCATCGCCGTGATCGTCGGTCCATGTTTTATGCTCGAGATCCAACTGGGACCGTGGACCATCTGTCGTATATCTTGCCGTTCATCGCTCGGCGTTTCTGGCATAATTCCTTTTTTTGTTTACTTAACCTATCCGGTGATCCGGGCTAGGTTAAATACATCACCCCTTTTCTCATCTTATGTCACACGTATAGGCGCAGGGCAAGTGGGAAGAAGTCGTCTATTGCAGCAGAAAAGAGAGTGGCTATAGGCAAGGGTCTATATATAGAGCCTTATATAGTGGGTATGGTGCTCAGAGGATGGTGCTGGTAGTGCTGAGAGCTCTGGAGGAGGTCTGGGCTATGTAATATACCCCCCTAGAAGTGGCAGAGCAGTTCTATGAAGGCAGTTCTAAATAAAAAGGAAGCTATTTATAATAGAGAGAGAAGAATATAGGGCCCCCCTCTAGTTATTACTAAGAAGGGGTACTAGCTTATAGGTATAGTCTATAGTGCTATATAGGTGCTAGAAGTAATATACTATCTTATAGATATAGTTTATAGTGCTATAGTGCTAGAAGCTACTACTTAGTGGTTTATAGTATTATTACTAAAAGTATTAGATACTAGCTCTTAGATATAGTTTATAGTATAAGTGCTAGAAGCTACTATTTAGCAGTCTATAGTATTATTACTAGAAGTGTTAGAAGGAAAAATAATAGAAAAATAAGTATAGTAAGGTAGGTTTAAAGAGGCTTTTTAGCACTCTATATTTATTAATAGCTTCTACTAGTTATAATACTAACTAGCAGCTTAGATATTAGTAATAAGGGTATACTACTTATCTATTTATATATACTCTTTAATATTCCTAGTATTCTTAGGGTTAATATAGTTATCCCCCTCACTAGTAAGTGCTTTTTAGAGCTAGTAGCACTTAAGTAGGGGCTAGTTATAGTGGAAGCTATAGAGGCACTTCTACTTTAAGTATCTAGGTAGGTGCTAGGAGAACTAGAGGCCTCTATTAGTAGGGCTCTAGCTCTTAATAGAGTATATAGAAGAGGGTTTAGTATTATTAGAGTAGCCTATAAGTGAGGTATAAATACTATAATCTTTTAGGTAGTTACTAGTAGAGTAGTTATAGTTATAGAGGATAGCTATAAATACCCTTCTATACTTAGTGAGTAGCTAAATAGGTATCCTAGCCTGCTTAGTAGCTAATAGTATAAGTTATATATAGTTTGCCTAGTCTGGGAGGTAGTATATAGCAGCGTTAAGGAATAGCTTAATACTAAGAGTGCTAATAACCTCTAAAGTGTTATATATCTTAGCAGTCTATAATATAGTATATTACTTATTATATTAGTATATAGACTATATAGTATATATATAGAGTATTTAAAGGTACTCCTCCTATATAGTAGCCTCTATAGAACTAGTAGTAGGGTAGAGATAGTAGTAGAGGGTTTTTATAAGCTCCTAAATAGATATCTTAGTATCCTTATTATATATAATTTTAAGCTATATAGCAGTAAGTATATTAGAGTTAACTAAGATAATAATAAAGTTATATATATAATAGTAACTAGTACTAGCCTCTTTCTGCTTAGTAGTAGCAAGTTCCTAGTTATAGTAGTATATAGTATGCTCTTTCTAAATATCCTCTAAAAGCACTAGGAGTAGTAGAGCAGGTTTAGGTAACTTCTTAATTAATATATATATATTATAGTAGGCAGTTTAGTATATATGCTATATCTAATACTTAGCCTTCTAATAGGCTTATAAAGCAGCTTATTAATACTTTATAGTACTTTTAAGTATAGGAGGTTAGGTTTACTCTAGTAATAGCATATTAGATATATTAAGAGATAGATTAATATACTTTTATATATAGTGCTAAATAGCTTAGTAGTAAAGAGTAAGCTTCTAGTAAGGCTAATTATATAGGTAAGTAAGCTTCTGAGTAATAATAAAAGAAGTAGAGGTTATTATAAATATATAGGTTTTTATAGTATAATATATATAGATATAAAAAGAGTGTGTGAGATTAACTCTCCTATACTTATAGGTAATAGTTAGGAGTAAACTGGGCAGTTAGCAGAGCTAGGCTTATAACTGTTATATATATAGGTATAGGGCAAGTGGGAAGAAGTTATCTATTATAGCAGAAAAGAGAGTGGCTATAGGTGAGGGTCTATATATAGAGCCTTGCATAGTGGGTGTGGTGCTTGGAGGACGGCGCCGGTAGCACTGAGAGCTCTGGAGGAGGTCTGGGCTATGTGACATCTTAGTATATAACTGCTAGCAGCCTTTTCTGTTTTTGTCCTTGTTTGTTTGTAGAGATACCCAGAATCCTTTCCCTTAATGTCAGAATAGGCACGACCACTGCACCCATACCGCCATCATCGACACCATCATGGAGATGAACAGCAAGATCTCACCACAGGAGGACGGCCCGGAGAGGCAAAAACCTCCACTTGCTCCTCCCGCACCACGACACAACACCCTAACGACCATCATGATTGGCTTCCTCATGGTCTTCTCCATCTTCAGTGTCTGCAAAGAGATCAGAGACCAACTCTACTCACGTCCCAACAGCAGCAACAGGTTGATTAACCAGGCAGACTTGACCTCATGGGGCCAGGCTCTCGATTCCATCGTCTCGGCGGACACCGTCGAAGCCATCGGCAACGATCCTAAGCTGAGGCTGACTCTGATGTCCATGGTCGATTTCACTGTCGACCTGTCAGATACACTGGCTGCCCGTTACGAGTCACCTCAACTCGAAGAGACAAAACAGATCCTCCGCGACTACAAGGAGAAGCTTAAAAGGAACCTCGGGGACCTAGGAGAACAAGACGGAAGCCAAAGCTCGAAGCCCGTCAAACGCCAACTTCCTACCTTTGGAGATATATTCAATACCGCTGCCGGTGCTGCACCCAGTAACACCCCAGAAAGCGGTGGACCCAGCCCAACAAACCCCCTCGGACTTCCCGGCCTCCCGGGTGCCCCTGATCCAGGTGGTGGTGCTGGAGGAGCCGGTGGTGGCGGTGGTCTTCTCGGTCTTCCAGGTCTTCCAGGAGCTGGCGGTGGCGCCGGTGGTGGAGGAGGAGGAGGAGGAGGTAACCCTCTCTCAGGACTCCTCGGTGGGGGCGGAAACGACACGACCGGAGGCATTCTCGCACCTCTCATCCAGCCCCTGAAAGACGGTCTCAACAACGTCGGCAACCAGCTCGCCAAGAATCTCAACGGACCCGCAATGTTCCTCGGCATCGGTGTCGGCGCCGGCGCAGCCCAGGCTCTCAACCTATCCACACAAGAGAAGACGATGGAAATTGCTGCAAAGGTAGCAGCCGACAACAAACAAGAAGCCACAGGTCTCAACCCAGCCATCCAAAACCTCGGCGTCGGCCTGACGTCCACCCTTCTCGGTTCCGTCAACATCAGCAGTCTCGTTGTGAACGTGACCAACCAGCTCCAACCCATCGCCATGTCCCTCGCAACGGGTCTCGGCAACGGCACAGTCGCAGGCCTCAAGCTCAACGCAAACGCAGGAGTCAACCTGGAGCCTGTCAACGACTCCAGCATCCCCAACGTCATCGGCACCTTTGGCTTCGGGCTGACCAAGTCCGTGACCTCCAACCTCGACATCAACTCCCTCTTCAACCAAGCCAACAACCCAAACACCACCAGCAAAATCATGCACATTCTCCCGGCCGCAGCGTCCGGATTCGGCAAGGGGTTGGGCCAGGGAGCCACGGTCGGCTTGGGCCTCCAGCCCGACTCCGCCGTCCCGATGCAGCAGATGCCCGATGGACAGATCGACTTCTGTGGCATCACGCAGACGTTCGCAAAGGGCCTGACGAGCAGCTTCCTGCAGAACGGCACGGCGGGCGAGCTGGTCAAGAAGATCACCAACTCGATGAACTTGCAGCAAGACGGCGGCGGCGGTATCCCGAGCACCATCGACTTCAACGGACAGAAGATCGAGGTCAGCCGGGTTGCGCAGGGCTTCGCGAGAGGCTTCCTGACGGGTGCCGGGGACGCGATCCAGGGCATGGGAGGCGTGCAGTCTCTTATCCACGGCAACGCCAGCATGCCGGCCGGTAGCCTTCCCGACTCCAAGGTCCCGTACGACGACTCTCTCGGCGGAGCCGCAACCGGATTTGGCGTCGGTATCGGAGGGCACGGCGTCCTCGTCGTCTCTGCTCTCGTTGCCAATCCCCAGGGGACTCCGATGCCGCAGCCTGGCCAGCCGGCTCAAGCTGCACCCGCGCCGGCGGCGACACCGAGCACGCCCGCGCAACGCCGTGATTTGGAACTAGTTCCACGACAAGATCCGAGTCAAAATGTCCCCCCTGTGGTCTCCGTCAACACGACCAACGGCTTCAATCTTTCCGTCGTGATCAACGCGCGGACAATCTCGAAGGCAGCACAAGCGGGCATCAACGCCCTGACCTGCCAGGGTGTGGGTGGTCTCGACTTGGTGTTCCGGGGCCTGGTCAAGAGCAAGACGCTGCGTCTTGATGCCTTGAACGGCAACGGCAACGTGACGGAGGTGCTGAAGCAAGCGATTCCGCCGGGGACGATCAAGTTTACGAACGACGGCAACTTGTACGCCATCGACAGCCAGGCTATCAAGGCCTCCTTGGGAAACAACATTATTAGCGCGGCGAGCGGGGCTAAGATTAATGGGATAAAACTCCAAGGATGGATTGCTTTCCTCGTTATTCACAGTAAGTGCCTCTTGTGGTTCAAGACTAGAAGTGCATGCGGCTTACATGATTTGAACCAGTCCTCTTTGCTGTCGTTGCCTACAACAGTGTCCTCCCCTTGGCCATCGGCCTCGAGCACTTCCGCAACTTGATGATCCGCATCAACGTGCCTCAAGTACTGCCGAAGGTACACAAGTGGAACAACTTCATGTGGCTGTTCATCCTTGCGCCGTCAATGGTGGTGGTTCTGGTCTTCGGCGTCCTGCTCTTCGGAAATTCGGCCCACTTCCGGACCGCTCACGGCGTAAGTCACACATCCTCCATAGGGGCCCTGTTGGACTCGTTGCTAACAACAACAAAAGATCATCAGCCTTATCACAACCCTCGTAGGAATTTGCGCCCTCCTCCTCCACCTCGCCATCAAAACCCGCGCGCCCGTTCCGCTACCCAAAAACTCCCGCCCCGCTCCCCCAATGCCCCTGTTCGCTCTGCCCAACATCAGAGTCTACGTCAACCAGCTCTTCCTTGCCCTATCTTCCGCATCAGTCATCAGCGGATTTGCAGATTTATCATCTGTGCTACTGTGCCTCACCCAAGTCGTCCGATTCGACCTCGCCATCACGATCGGCTTCGGCCTCTCGACGGTCTTTGTCCTGGGCTCGACGGTATCGGGGCTTGACATCGCGCTCACGGTCAGAGATGCTTTCAAGCGGAAGAAGGGACACGCGTTTGCCGGCGCTGTTGAGAGCGGTCGGGGTGGCATGATGCAGGGCAAGATCTCGTCGCCTATGAAGATGAGCTATGAGAAGGGAAAGAGCTTTGCATAGTCGAAACGATGAACGTGGATGGGACTTCAGCTGGTCTCATGTCTCACATTGCAGTTCTATCTCGTTGGTTTCTGTTTTTACATACTCATGGCGTAATATGCTTCTGGATTGGGGTCGCGGGGGTATGGCAGGTTCGAGGCTTTCGAACGAAGGGAGTACGGGACGGGAAAAGAATGAGTGAATGCATTCCTGTACATGACGGATGGACACGAGACTACGGACATGGACATAATCCTCTACCTGTATATGTCGCTGCAGAAAGCCGGCGTCCTTGACTCTCCTTATACCCAACTTGCTTTAGGAGGCAAGCGCTGTATTTTGATACTCGTTTTGCACATGCTGCACCCCTAAGAACTTGAATCAAATCCCTTCGGGAGGACGCCGTATTCCAGAATACTTCAAAGGCTCTTTAATTCTCGCCTTAACTCAATCGCCGAACAATTCCCTTCTTTTGTTTTGGGTTCAGGCAAGTGGTTGTCTGGAAACAAATTCACTAAGAAAGACCAGACCACAGCGGCTGGGCTACGCAGCCGATTGCATAAGTTAGCGACGTTTGTCACTGTGATGAGGCTACTCATGAGAAGGAAAAGCTTATGAGGGCCCCCAAACGACGTGTAACTCCACGGACGTCATAGTAGCAGTTGTCGAGAAAGGAGGGGGGCGCAAAGCTTCAGTCAGGTTACACCAAATAGATTGAGCTATTAGACACTCAGTCGACGTTACAGCTTTGAACATTCGCCAATACCTTAGTACGACGCTGGGTTCCTAACAACTGTCGCAGGTACGCCCAACAGTGAGCACTTCAGAGATCACTCCAAGGTAAAAGCGAGTACATTAAGACAGATATTTCGGTAAGGCGATTGCAGTAAGAATGAGCCGCCAACAAGTAAGATTAAGTCATCCTCGCGATTAGTTGTCAAGTAGTCCCATACTCCGTCTCTTAAACCATGCTCAGCCCATTAACTCCATAGGTATCGCAATTGTCGCAATCAGTCGTCATCCCATAAGTGCCAGCTGCTGCTCGGGCGTACTTCCAGCGCCGACCTGCGCTTCTTTCGAGGCCCAGCGACTTCTCGTCCATTACTGAGAAAGAACTCTTCGGTTTCCTCTCCTGGAATCTGTCTCACCATTCCCAGGCCTGCAAGATCCGTTTTGGTGCACTTCATCCGTAGATGTCGGAAATATTTTCGATAGAACATTCTCTGCATCACCAGCTTTTCTGCCACTTCTTTCGGTAGGTATTCCCCGAGCTGCCCACGCAAAGACTCCAACGCATGTCGCTGGTTTGCCGCATCTGGTGGCTCGTAGTCGTTACTGAGCAGCAGCCGGGGGACATCCTGATAAAACGCGTCCTTGGCGGGAATACCGCTTGTAAGATATCCCTCGTGTATCATCCAAACAGGGAATCGAGCGGCTGCACGGTCATCCATCAGCTGAATCGCCTCCGTATACGATTCTAAATTCGCCAAGCTTTTTGACAATGGCGCGCATCCTGGTACTGGCGTTAAGTCCCACGTCTCCGGTCCGCCGCGGTCTCGGGTCCCGAAATGGCGAATCCCGACACCCAGTGGATCAAACGCAAGGCAGTCGCTCAGAAAGATGTCGAGAGGGATTTCGCTGCTCCACGGAAACGTGAAAATAACGGTATCGTAGTCCGGATTAATAATCACGGGCCAGGCGATCTTGTTCGTTGGGTGCATGGGTAATTGTACGCGGTAAAAGGCGCGGGTCTCGGCACGGCATTCCCGGTTCACCCACATCAGGGCCGGCAGGGTGTTGTCGGCGCTCCATGCGATATTGGATGCAAGATTACCCAGCGCATTTGGCGCGAAGTGAATTTTCTTAAGGTCGTTCATGCATCGAATTTCGACAATGCGAGGACGCTCCAAGTAGAACCTCAGAATTTTGGAGCGGAGCTCCGGGGGCAGGCGCGAGAACGGATGGAACACAGTGAGGGGTCCGGGAGCGGATTCAGTGACGCTCTTAACCTTTGGCGGGGCGTGGTGTTGACACAGTTCTTGCGGTTGAGCAACGGCTATGGGCAGATGCGGGGGATGGGTGATAGTCCACGGTCCATAAGGCACGCCGGAGCGGAAGTGGAAACGGTCCTCGGGCTTGACCGGGGTCGGCGGACGGTGGAGATCGAGATTGCGGCGCTGGCCGCAGGTGGGACACGGAGCGGACGAAGACGGGAAGTTGCCGATGGAGGCGCCGACGCTCGCGCTGAGCGAAGTGGACGAAGATGACGAGGAGGACGAGGGTACGTTGGTGGTCTGAGCGGTAGTAGATGTCGCGGGAGAGTGCGAGGCGGTGGTGCCAGTGGTCGAGGGGGAGTCCGTCACAGGTTCTGACTCGCTTGGGTGCGCAAGCGTTTCTGATTGCCGCAGTGTTTGCTGGTGAGTGGTGGTCTGGGTGCCCCTCTCGATGCCGCCTGCGCCTGCGAGCCCCTGTCTTTCAGGTCCCCAAGTTCCTGGTGCACCCGTCGCAGCTGCGGTGGCTCCCCGTCGCGGCGTTTCCTTTCGAGGGCGAATACGAACCGATAGCCCTCTAAGCCAGATCTTCTTCCATTTTTTCTTCAGTTGCTGGTGCTGTTGATGGTCCTGGTCCTGGTCCTGGTCCTGGTCCTGTTTCTGGGTCTGGGTCTGGTTCTGGCGCGGTGACTCTGACTGTGAGTAAGACCGGGGCTGGGAGGCGAATGCGGTTGAGTCCGGATCCGTCGCCATGGCGGATTGCGTCGGACGTTCCGCCCTCGTCCTGGACCGATTCTCGTTCTGGTGAACTTGGGTCTCCGGGGCTCTTGACTGCGGGTGAAGTGACTTCGGCGATTGCTGCTGAGATGACACCGAATCAATGGCGATAACGGGGATGCGCCAAGTGAATGGAGGGAGGATAGTGTAGCGTTCAATAACCCATCCGGACGTTAGGCGGACAAAATAGGCGTGGCTTCTGCGGGTGCGCCTTGTCGCTGTCGGGGACTTGTCGTGGTTCGGGTGAGCTGGCGGGGAATAGGTGGAGTTTGGAGACGGAGAAAGACCAGGAGAAGATAAGAAAGGTGGTTGATCAATTCGAGGAGAAATGTTGGCGGTAGTAGTGGTAGTAGAAGTTGGAAGACTAGGCGGCGACGCTGGGAAAGACGTGTCGTGTCGGGCATGTTGGTGCAGATTAAGTTCATCCATGTGCCCTGGCCGCGTCTGGAAAGGTCAGTGTCAGTCAATGTCGCCGTCGGTGTCGCCTTCGGAAAACCATGGAGCTAGACCTTGGGCCTTAGACCTTGGACCTTGGACCTGGACTCTCTCGTGTGTCCTGCTGGTCGGTGTGAGAGTCAGGATGCTGCTGCTGCTGCTGATGTGGTAGTGGAGGGCAGAGTTGGAGGGAGAGACAGACAGGCACGAGCGACGAGTGAATTGGCTTTGGAAGCAAGGATGTTGTTGGTGCAGCGCAGAACGCAAAAAGCAGTGCGTTGGTTCGTTCTTCTGACCTACTGTAGTACCTCACCGGCCGAGAGCTGGAAGCTGCAGGGGCGTGCAGCTGCCCTGCGCAGGGGCTCCTGTCATGGAAGCTCTTTCCGCGCTTCTTTCCTTCCCAACGAACCATGGAACGGAAATAGGCAGG
Source organism: Colletotrichum neosansevieriae (assembly GCA_036785495.1). NCBI lineage: Eukaryota > Fungi > Ascomycota > Sordariomycetes > Glomerellales > Glomerellaceae > Colletotrichum > Colletotrichum neosansevieriae. Next base: position 276,655 of record JAVHLV010000045.1, on the reverse strand, counting down.
CAGGGGAGCACGAGGAGGCAGGTGCGCTGCAGTTGAATGGAAGGAAGCGGCTTGGTGGCTGGGAGGCGCCTTCCTCCTTCACTTACAGACTTATGCACCGCCATCTGCTGCCTGTTATGTGCCAGCTGCTGCCAGCCCAGAGCAGTCGCCACTCACCTGCCACCTGCCAGCATTAAATCCATTCCATTATTCTACAGTTAGTACAGTCCATACATCTTAAGCAATTTGTCCGCCTGCATCAGCTGCGGCTGATTTATTTCCCTCAATAAGAATCAAGCACGGAAAACCTGGAACCAACCGTGCTCTCAATACGATCGGCTCGTCACGCCGTCACAAAACCGCCTGGATCTCCCTCGCGCTGAAACACGCAGAGGGGCCGATGCGACATCTGTGAGAAAGGATGACGCCAATAACTCTTCGATGGAACTTCGCCGTGGTAATGGGTTTTCATAAGTCAAAATTCTATCAGACACCCAAAAATTGCATTAGTCTGTGCAGCCCCAACTCTCCAGGCTGACATGAGAAACGTGCAGAGGAAGCTACAGAGCATTCAATGCACAGAGACTACTAGCCCGCAATCACTCTCTTTGCTGCATGACATCACAGCAAGATTCATCATGTCTACCGTAGCCGGGGGCCACCCGGATTCATCACGGCCCCACCTGTCGGCCTCAAACTCGGAGTGGATCCATTCGGAACGGCATCTCCGTTGCCCGCCCCTACGCTACCAATAATCTGCTTTCGCCGTTTATACTTCCCAACCAAGGTCTATTTCTGAAGGCTGTTTGCCCGTGACGGCACTATTCAAAGGAGCCCGTCAGGCCTGATTTTCAATCAGCGCTGCACTATTTACGACTCGTCGCACAAGGCCAGACGTTGAGAAAAGAATCTGCAAACACCCAAGAACGAGAAAGGCGGTATGCAGTATACTAAAATCAAGCCTTTCATTTCGGTCCAAGTAGCCTCCTGGGTGCGGCATGTCAGGCTGAAGACGGCGAAGTCAGGAGGAAGACAGCAACACCTGACTGAGTCTTCTTTTATTGAGTGACTTGCGAGGTAACTAGGGGGCTCTTGAACTCGACTATCAGTCGGTACTAGAGTCGAGACCAGGGTCACAGAAATAGAAAAAACGAGTCGAGTGTTTAGTGCGAAACAAACGCTTTATTTTCTATATCGTCAGAATCATTTATCAAGTCATTGCTAGCCCAGCAGTGGAGTCCATAAACAACCATCCACGACCGCTAGGCCTCTGTCGAATAGATAACCGTCACCCCCTCAACAAACCGCCATGTGAAAAATTACCGAGCCCATGGGAGAGCCGGGAGAAGATAAATAGGAAAGACCGTCTCGATTTACAACACCCCTCAGAGGAGGATAGCGAAGCCGACAGCAACGCTGAGGGCGAGGGCACCGAAGCTGACAACAGACTTGCCAGAGCCGGCGGTGACCACGGTGGAGGGAGTACCAGGAGCAGGGCCGGAACCGCTGCCGTTGCCACCGTTGCCGCCGTTTCCGCCATTGCCTCCGTCACCACCGCCAGTGGTGGGAGGAGTGCCAGCAGGAGGGGCACCAGCGGGAGGAGCGCCGGCAGGGGGAGCACCAGCGGGAGGGCCACCAGCAGGAGGGGCACCAGCAGGAGGAGCACCAGCGGGAGGAGCACCAGCAGGAGGAGCACCAGCAGGAGGAGCACCAGCGGGAGGGGCACCAGCGGGAGGGGCACCAGCAGGCGGAGCACCAGCGGGAGGAGCACCAGCAGGAGGGGCACCAGCAGGCGGAGCACCAGCAGGAGGGGCACCAGCGGGAGGGCCACCAGCGGGAGGAGCACCAGCAGGAGGAGCACCAGCGGGAGGAGCACCAGCAGGAGGAGCACCAGCAGGAGGAGCACCAGCGGGAGGAGCACCAGCAGGAGGGGCACCAGAAGGAGGGGCACCAGAAGGAGGAGCACCAGCAGGAGGGGTGCCGGCAGGAGGGGTGCCGGCAGGAGTGTCGTTGCCCCCATTGCCTCCGTTGCCGCCGTTACCTCCGTTACCTCCGTTGCCGCCGTTGCCAGCGCCGCCATTGCTGGAGCCACCAGTAGGCATGGGGAGAGGAGCGGGAGCAGGGCCGGGAGGGTAAGGAGTCTGGGTAACAGGGGGAGGAGTGACAATGACCTGAGTACACTTGCCGTCGGTGCAGGCAGTCTGGGTGACGGGAGGAGGCTGGATGACGATGTTGCAGGCGTCACCGGTGCAGGGAGGCTGGGGCTTGCAGGTCTCGCAGGGCTTGACGATGTCGCACTTGCCGTCGGTGCACTCGTACTTCTTGTTGACATCGGTGTAGGGGCAGGTCTGGTGCTGGCAAGAACCGTCCTGGCAGACGTACTTCTTGTTGCACTCGTCACCCTGGCAGGACTCGACCTTGCAGACGTTGCCGTAGCAGACAATCTTCTCCTTGTTGCAGCTGCCGTTGCACTGAGCGTACTCGCAGCTGCCGCCGCTGCAGATGACCTTGCGGCCGCAGTCGTTGCCGTGGCAGACCTCGGGCTTCCAGCAGCCGCAGTCGGAGCCCCAGACGAGGCGGCGGCCGCAGGAGTCTCCGTAGCAAGGGTAGTCGTAGGCGCAGTAGTCGCCGTAGCAGACGAGCTTCTTGTAGCAGTCATCACCCCAGCAAGGCATGCTCGGGACCATAGGGCGAGTGGGCTTGTAGCAGAAGGGACCCTGGCAGTCGGCGCAGTACGGGCAGTAGGTGGTGGTGACGACGGAGACGCCAGTGCCGGCAGCACCGGTGGTGGTGACGGTGAAGGTGGTGGTGACAGTCGCCGTGGTGACGGCGCCAGTGGTACCGCCGACGCGGACGTAGATGGTGAAGCGGATGTCGGACGGGATGATCTGGCGCTTGAGGACGGGGGCCTGGTTGCGGCCACCGCAGCGCTGTCTGGGGTTGCCGGGGCAGGGAATGTTGCACTGGTCGTCGGAGACGGCGATCTCGTTGACGTCGTCGACGAAGTCACCGCAGAAGCAGTCGCTTCCGAAGAGGGCGGCGTAGCGCTTACCGGCAGGGCAGTTGGCAATGCAGCGGTCAATGGTCATAGACTCAGCAGAGAGAACCAGGTCGAAGGTGGGGAAGCTGGAGGGAGAGCCATAGCAGCCGAGGAAGGTGAAGCCGCCGACGTTGACGGGGTTGGGGGTGCTCGTGGCGCTGGGAACACCAGTTGAAGCAGACCCGTCGGTGGTGGTGGCAGTCTCGGTTGTCATCATGTCAGTGCTGGCGGTGGGCTCATCGGTGGGAGTGGTCTCCATGGAGGTCTCAGTGCCGATGTCGACCGTTGTCTCGGTGTCAGGCGGGAAGGTGAACTCTTCAGTCGAGGTGAGCTCGGTGGGGGAGGTCGTCACGATGGGGATGTTGGTGGTCAGGGTGGTGGATCCCAGGTTGATGGTCGTGGCGATGCTGCTGGAGACGACAGTGTTGGAGCTCACAACGACGAGAGAGCTCGAGACACTGACGGGACGCGACGAGGACGAGGACGAAGACGAGGACGCCACGGTCGATGTGCGTGAGCTGGTGCTGGAGTTGGTGAACAACTGGCCATAAGCGAACTGGCCCATGAGGGCGAGAGCGGCAGCACGACGCATGACGAAGGAGCGAGCGACTGAAGAACAAGTAAAGAGTGACTAAGAACCTCGGGTACTTAACGAAAGAATCGAGGCTGAAGCGAGAGTGAGGAGGCGAAGGATGCCGGAGTAATGATGGTGAGGGTGAGGAGAGAAGAAGACATGCTGAACTGGGAAACAGGTTCGTCTCTTATACATGCTGAAGGCTCCCTTTTCCTCAAACAAAACAGCCCAGAATCGGCCCTGTGTTGTCTCCGCTCCCCTCGTATCCCTTACTCTGGCATTGTCTCCTATGTGACAAAATGAGCTTGCATACCACAGCCCAACGCAGACCCTCACGCTCAGAGACAGCCCCCAACCTTCCATCTGACTAGTCGTCATATCTTCGCTATCATTACATGTGCGCGTTGGGTTTAGCCAGGAGGTGAAGTATGGATCGCCTCGTCTGGGAACTCGCCAGTTCGCGATGTCTCACTTTCCCCGCAATCCAACGAGGGAGTCGGAAAACTCAACAAGGGGCCAATCAATAGGCCGGAACCCAACCGAGAAAAACAAACCTCTCTTTCCATGCCTCAATAAGCAAGCATTCCCGTTGGCTAAGCTTGGAAATTAGGTCTTGTCTGTGGCGTTCCGCCCGGCGCCCTCCCGAGCTTCTCCTTGACGACAGTTTACATTTCAAATATCCCTGGACGAGGGAAAAAAACGCTCCATTTCGAAATAACCTGAGCTATGCTCGGCACTCGGATCTCGCAGACCTCCCGACGTCGGCCACCCACCCCCGATATTTTCTCTCCCCGTCACTCGATCCGCCCCTGTCTATCACCATGCGGCTCCCCGATCCTGATAGTCTCGGCTTCAACCTCCGGAAAACGAGTCATAAATCTTGACTGAAATGGTCTCGGCCCGTTATGCGTCTGAATCGGAAAGGATTGCGGCGGGTCTCATCTAACGATCTTCTCCCTCAAGGGTAAGCCTTTCTTATTCTCTGGGCTAGATTGAGGCTCCAAGGGATCGTGACCCATTCATATCGATCAGTAGTCCATTTTATCTTACGAGATGAATGGGCTTAATTTCTCAATCATGCTGGATCGCAATCGCCCTTCCAGCATCTCCATAAGGACGGTATAATCGCTAACTCCACCGCCACAAATAGCTTATTCAGAACTAAATAGATCTCTCTAATATTACTGGAATACCTAGTGCTTACTTCTCGGCGGTTGAATGAATCTCTTTTTCATTCCTATCGAGATAATCACTGCGGATTCCATCACAAATTTCTTTGGTCTTGTCTATGTCACTCGGCAGTGTCCACATTACTGCCCTTGTTATCATCGTCGATATCCTCGGCCTATTCCTTAGCATATCTACCGGCAATGCACGCATGGCTACAGAGATATCAGAGAGGATAATTTAGAGTAAGGACCACATACCTATTTAAATAAATCTCTCTTCTATTATAAACAAACCAAGAAGTTAAATAAATATAGTATATAATGAAATAGCGATACTGTATGTAATAACCTTATCTAAGGCCTTTATTCTATATTAAAGTAAAGTGACGTAGCTCCTAGTTGCACTATCCGTCGCTCTTTTCCACGCAGCCAAAGTATTGTATTACTTTCTGTGACATCGGCGTAAGATCGAGCAATTCTAAGTCACACAACATCGTTATCCCCATTGCGGTCTTCTCTGATTGTTGATGGATGAGCTCAATTTACTGGAAATTGAAGTGAAGCAGAGTACCAAGCCGGATAAAAGCAAGCCTCAAACGCTAGCAAAGTGGTTGTCAATCCATGTTCTTATTTGGTGGTAGTTCTGATATTGTTATGTTTCTGGTGAAACTCCTCTCACGTAAGCCCTTGACTCTAGAGACCACAGATCTCAAAGTTGGAGTTTAGAGGCTTTCCTACTACTAGGCAATTGTACAAGTTGGGAAACTGGCAGACTCTTACGAAGACTACATTTGAGATGCGCGTGCTATATCGCACATCCAACATCGATTCAAATCGTATATCTATCTCACCCGCTTGCGAAAATGAACAAATTATTCTAGCATTGATTAAACCGAAAGTGTTGATCTGGTGATGCTTTACTTTGGGACGTAAGCCACCGTTGCTGATCGCATTAACAGCGGCCTTATAAGTAAGCAATTGTTGTGTGCTGTCAACTGCTACTGAACTACTAAGTAATCGACATGTATCCAATCGAAGGGTGCAAGCGCCAAATCCCCTCGAGAAGCACATATGACAGCCTGGCAACCATATCACGCCCACTTAGCCTGAAAATGCCGTAATTATCTCGAGACGAAGTTCCTTACCATATACATACTAGAAAAATTGGCTTGCGCGATCCCAGTAATTATGTTAATGCCGAACCCCCCCCCCCCCCCCCCCCGTTTCAGCCCAAGCTTAAATACTCCCTTGCGAGAATCAAGAAAAAGAGACTGCCTGCAGCCTTTCAAGTAATTCAAACCTGTGCATGTGTTACATGAAGATTCTTACACATTTGTTGTAATTTTTGATGATATTCTCTTCAATTCCTAACTGCCCCGCATTCATGATATACTTTCGAGACACTCCAACCGAGCCTCATAGTTCATAAACAGGCGCACAATTTTAAAGTCTTCTTATTTTGAGACGTAAATTATGTCGATGCAGCGGCGAAATATTGATTTCCTACGGAACAAGCACGTGAGTTGCGCTGGCCCATGCTTAGACCAACTAAGGTCAGTTGCATCCATATTTCGATACTCTGTCGTCCACATAGTCGCTGGTTTAACGATGCTAACAAAGTCATAGTTAACGAGATTTCGCCCAGATCCGAGCTGCCCACTAAATTAACAGTGACACTGAGAACGCCTCTTGTGCTGCCCAGAATTGGTAAGACGACGAAGACCATCTTCAAGTTCCAGTCTCTCACGGCGAGTCGATATCATCCATAAGGGTTGGCAAGAGAGTCGCTGGTGGCTAGAATCACTGTCAATGTTAGTGGATCCGAAATCGGGCATACTGTTCTTCCTTGTGCTTTTCCAGACGTGATTGTTTTTCTCATTCCGAACTAGAAGCAAGGGGCTAAATAGGTAATGGAGATGACGCGGTGGCTGTTGGTATTGCAAGGGGTACCTTCATTGCGACAGCCGGCGACCCGAGCACAGGTTGCAGGCTTCTCATCCACATGCAGGTTCAGAAGGAAAATATTCGATACTTTTGATCACTATCAGCCTTCGGTCAGGAAATAAGCTGCTCTTATGTGCCATCCATGGATCGAATGACTGGCCAGAATCACGCGATCCGACTCTATCCCTTGCCGTGGCTGTCTTTCGTGCTGTGCCATAATGTTGTCGTACGCAAGAACACTGCCACGCTGCTGTCTCGTCCGTTATCTTTTACAAGTGCTCCAGATATCTGTCTGGAATGAGAGTGCCGTCACCATACAACTGCTTCGTCACCTCTTTTCTTGAATCATTAACCCCTGAACCATTCTTCCTGTAGGCCGCCAGACCTGTAAATAGAGTCCGAAGATTCGTCTCTAATTGGATTGGATGCGAATTCAGGGCAGTCTGTCCCGAGAACCACACATTCTTGAATCCATTCCCACGTCGTGTGTTTGCATTGACCATATCTGGCAATTTGAGCCTCAGTCTCAGCTCGCATCGTGGCCTGATCATCTCCGTCTATAAACCTTTTTTTTTCCAACTTTCTTTTTCTGCGCCGAAAGCTTGTTTTGACGTATACCCGCCAGCGTACTGCTGGTCGAACTTTTCTAGGTAACTCGACTGGCTGTGCCCTTCTCAGCAAGCTCGTCAATAAATCCGGGAACTTGTTCTCTTGCGCAGTGAAAAGTCTTAAGGAAAGTAGCAGTGGATGTTTTTCCGCCTCGCTCCGGTGCGCTGCGGTTACAGAAAATGGATGTATTCTGGAGCGTGCGGTACCCGTGTAGGTTCGTTGTGGTTATGATGAGCACTTGTTCGTTCGCAGGCGCCACATTTGCTATTAGTAGGAGGTCTATTGACAACAATGCCAATGATATGTGGTTTATATCCATAAGGCATGACCAAATTGGCTGTTCTCATCTGCGTTGTAAATTGGCAATTCTCGGGACAGAATAGTGTCAGGTTTCTTAGGGAGGATCCAGTCTTAAGCTTGGAGAGATGGACTACAGGTACAAAGCAGCTCCAGCGTTCCCCGCATTTTCTCCAATTTGCCTCAACCACAAAATACACTACTGGCTAGGAAAAAAAAGACATTTTCTCTTATTGGCAGTACCCCTCACGTCTTTGTACTGTAGTCCAGCAGCACTCGATGGGATAGAGCCTGAGGTATGACTTTTCCATTGAGATGCGTTTCTGCAGGGGCTTTCTGTGTTAGTCTCTGGCAGTTGAAAAGGCTCCAGTACGAGCGATGGCGATGCGACCCTATCGAGCTTGGGGGCGTTGTGGCGACCGAGATGGTGGACACCGCCATAGTCTTTAGGTGAATCCCATCAATGTCCAGTATGTGGATAATGACCCGAGATAGGGTTGATATAATAGCCTGCGACGGAGTAGAATATAGAGAGACCAGGCGAGTATTTGAAGTGTCTTCCGTGGCCGGATTAACGCTATCGCTGACTTTGATATCGAATAGACTGTGCTCTGCTGCTAATTTCAAAAATGTCAAGCCGCACAAGGTTCTCAGGAAGAGAAGATTAATCGCTAGGTCACACCTCTTAGAGCTCTATCAAACAGCTTTCTTAATTGAAGTATAAGATACTACCGGGCACGGCCGGGAAGAATAGACCGTTCGGGTCGCTGTGCGGGGTTCGAATCTCCACTGATTGCCGACCGGGCGCTGCGGAGCTGAGACCCGACGATCGGCGGCTCTCGGCCTCTATATGTAGCCAGAGCACGCAATTCCTGTAAAGCTTGCACAAGCTAACGTGTCATCGCATCCCCGGCTACTCGTCCTCGGAGATTGGTCTTAATGAAAAGCTATTCGAGCGGCAGAAAAGGTACCGATGATGCTCAGCTTCCCCAACATTGCGTGACCGTCCCACGAAACATCTTAAGCTCAAAGGAGACTCAAGCAAGCTGAGCAATTTAACCAGACAGGACCCTCCATCCTCACATCGATAAATCTCAAAGAAACAAACTGAAAATCAACAGCGAGACTTTTAGTTCGTCTCTATCCAGAGACATTCAGCCAACGTAGCCCTCGTGCCCCTTTTCCGATGCCTCTCAAATTCTCAACCACGCCCGAGCAGACCCTCCGAGACTATCACACCGGCAGCTGAACACGATCATGAGAATGGTTCTCCATACTCTTTGATTCGAATCCGGTTTCATTTAAGTACTCATCTGCAGATCCTGATTTTCGGCATTTCCGCATTTCCGCATTTCCGCGTTCAGCGCTCTCGGATTACTGAGTGCAATGAATGGCTCGGGGGTGGGCAGTTCACACAGCCCCGACCTTGTTCACGCCGCGAATGCCCTACTCTGCGCCTTCATGACAGGTACTTGCTTCGTCGGACCTTCAATGACCAACGTCATTGGCTTTCGATGGTCACTATCGGTAGCTTCGTTGGGCTACCCACTGTACGCTGCTCGGCTCTACGTCAATAACCAAACAGACGCTACATGGTTGGTGTGATTTGGGTCGATTGCCTCCGGCATGAATGCTGGGTTCTGTTGGGGCATTGAGGGAGCCATCGTGACTGTCCTATCCGGAACAGCACGAACGCGGGCGGCATCACGCAACTTGGTTCACATTTCGAAACTTTGGGAACATTATTGGCGGTGCCATCTCTTCGGCCATGACCACACAGCCAACAGGAGAGGGCAGGTCGGACATCAGACATATCTTGGCTTCATCGCGATCCGATGCATGGGCGTCTTCTTCGGCTCGTCATTGTCCAAACCCGAGAAGGTCCGACGCGACGACGGCACGAAAATCGAAGCTCCGCGGGAAGGAGTACATTGGCGAACTGAAAGCAAGGAGTTTTGGAAATGGGTCAAGAGTCGCTCTATCCTTCTTTTGTTACCCTTGTTCTGGTATTTTGGTTGAATGCAAGCATATACAGTCTGTGTACATGCCTGGCCACGTACTTCATTGTCCGGTCTGGAGTTCTCTGCAGCTTCATGTCGGCGGTTGTGGGAACCTTGGTGACGTGGTTGGGAGGGTCGCTTGTCGTATTGCCGTGGACCAAAAGCCGGCAGACCCGAGCCGCCTTGGAGTATACACTATCCTGATTGCCTCAATTGAATTGATAGTGCGAGTTGGATAGGGGCCTTGGTCGTCCAAAACGAGTATCGATTTACACTGCCAGAGCTGGATCGGGGTCGCGGCTTCGGCGTCTACATGTTCGAACGGGCCAGTCTCGGCATGGCGGACAAGTTGACAACTGCATTTACCGCTGTATCGGAAAGCTTTCCGACTCCCCTGGCGACCAGATTCGGTATAGCTGCCTGCTTCGGGGGGGTCGAGACTTGTTGCCGTCGCCATGGGGTTCGGTGTACCAACCGCCCTCATTGCTACAGCTAACTTGCCACTCTTGTTCAAGTCGTACAGAAGTTCGATCAGCTCATGGCAAAAGGGCACCGGAAGAAGTTCGATCAGCTGGATTGAAAGCGGGTGGAAGCGGAGTCAGTGGGTCGATAATGCCCAACGCGAAGCAAGCAGATGTAAAACACACGACTTGGTTTCCTATCTGGTGGTTGAGAGATGGAATCAATGATCTGATGTTTTTTTTTTTTTTGTTTTTTTAGGGGGGGGCGAGGGTTGTACGAGACTGTCGGGAATGTGGTCTGGCCGGGCGGAAAATAAGCCTCTTGAATCATCGAACGTTATACTTTCACCTTGCATGACACATTTGCATACTGCAACATGGTACCTGTCTCCTAAATTGGGTATGACAATAACCCGACAGCAACAAAAATCCTTTTGATTGGCGGCAAATGTTAAAACCATTCTTTGCAGTTCGTCCATACTAGTTAATATGGATTAGTGGCCGTTGGGGCTGGTTTGTTTCAGCCCTTGCATACAACCTTGACATCACATTGCATCAAGGATTAAAGTGGAAAATGAAGAGTAAGATCAGTGTAAGTACTGTTGTAACTTGTCGGCAGCAGAAAAGATCAAGCATTGCCAACGAAATGGTGTGTCCTTGGCAATCACGCAGTTTATCCAATTGGAAGTCAAGAAAGAGAGTTCTGAAGCAGGGCGGGCGCAATGGAGCTCGGTGAACGGCAGATACCGTTTCTGACAGGTCCGAAAGAGGAGGCGATCTTCCATGCTGGAAATTATTGGACTTTCAGAGCTACTCGATGAACACGCGAACACCAATAGGAGTTGAATGATGCCAGTCGGCTACTGCATCACGAAGAGTGTATCTGTGGAAGTGAGGCTACTCCTCACCGGGACGTTCGTGACGTGACACTTCTTCAAGCCCTAGAGGCAGAATAAAGAGAAATACTTGACAGGTAGCGAAGATCATAAAGTAATGCCTGTCAATGTAGCGTCGCACTCGCCAATTATCCACAGTGACGGCTGGCGCTGAAACAAGTATGAGCTCTCATTTGTTCGCATTCGAGCTGAAGGCGGGGAACGCGGCTGCAGCCGAGGGCCCGGTTCAGGTCCAGCACATCCTTCTCCACACGGGTTGATATTGATGCATCCGCGGCGGCGTCATGGATTCCATAAATTGCTTTTTTCGGGGAATTCGTAGGATTTTCTGTCACATATCAAGTCTCTAGTGGCGTCTTCCAGACTGCAAGTTGAAGCCCAGCGCGGCAAAAGTGGGAAGCCAAGCCAATATTGCTATGCATAGCTAAGGCATCAGAATGGAGAACTTGTTCCGACATAGCCGTTACCATCGTGACTTTGAATTGGCTAGTCACTTACAGTATCACCACTTACAGTATCGCCATGACTATTGTGGTGTGCTTTGCGATGAAGCTGGAATCAGGTCTACAGGAGGAAGCAAAGCCAGAGCAACACAGTATGTACCAGCTCTTACACTAGGCAACCGTCGGGTTGATGGATCATCATGATTGTGTCTAATGACAACTGTCTTTGGGAAAATCAACTAGCCTCATGTAGACCGAGTTTGAAGTATATAAACTCGAGTTAGCACCGCTCTCAGGACACATTATTTCTCATCTCATCATCAGCATCAGCACCCATCTCTTCAGTCTTCAGTCACCAACGCATCTCAAGCTTCAGCTCTAGTTTCTGTCACCAGACACTCTTTCTTCAAGACATCAAAATGCAGTTCAAGATTGCCCTCGTTGCTCTCTTTGCCAGCGTCGCCATCGCCGTTCCTACTGGCGGCGGCGGTGGTGGTGGCTCTGCCCCCTACGACCCTTGCTCTGGCCTCTACGACAGCGCCCAGTGCTGCGCTACAGATGTTCTCGGAATCGCTAACCTCGACTGTGACTCTCGTAAGCCCTTATCCTAAGTCTCAATGTCGCCTGGGTCCTGGAAACTTTCTAAGAGAACAAATAGCTCCTGCCGTTCCTACTTCGGCCTCCAACTTCCGTGCCGTTTGCGCCAACAAGGGCCAGCGAGCTCGATGCTGCGTTTTGCCCATTGTAAGTCAAAGATGAAGGCCTATCTCCGAGACTTTTATGCTTATACTTCCCCCTCTCAACAGCTCGGACAGGGCATTCTTTGCCAGACTCCCGTTGGTGTCTAGATGTAGAGCAGTAAGCTTTTAAGTGCTTGGGCACGTGTACGTCACAGCTACTGGCCCTAAATCTGGAGGTTGGTCTGAAGATGAAGCTGGGAATGGGTCTGATACTCGATTATGGGAAACACTTGTGTAGGAGAGATACGCGGAGAGTTGCAGTCAGCCAATAAAACACAGTCACTCTTTTATAAAACATCGCTGGTTCTCATTGACCGGTCATTGGGACCATATCTGCAAGAAGTGAGTCTCGATCTATGAAAACTCATATGCGAAGCATTGAGTGCCCAAGTCTTTCAATTGACGCGAATCCACATTTCTCCATCTTCTTCTTGTGAAAGGGTGAAAAAAATAACGAACCCAGATGGATGATGCAGCTTCTACCTTAGACGTGGGACTGAATGCTTAACATGGAAGATACCGGAATGCGTTGATAAACACAGCTTTTGCACCCCCTTGTGGCTGAACACGGTGGGTGGCAAAAGGCACTAGAAGAAACACAGCTTTTGCTTTCTAGTTTCATCCCACCCTGGCACGTTTGATGCTAGGTCCAGGTTCTCAAATGGCGGAGCATATCCGGCAGCGTAACTCGTAGACCAACACCTATATTCTGCGCGTTGGTAGTGGTGCAGCTAGAGACTTTATTGCGAATCGTTAAGTCGTTGAATGCGAAGATCTGGCAGGGGAAAAATCAACTTTTCTTCCAATTTCGTCCGTTGGGTTTAGCTCCAACTCTACGAGCTCCAGGAATTCAAAGTGATACGACACACAGACAGGAACTTTCGGCCTGAACTCTATCCGACAGACCCTGAAATATGATTGGACAATATTCTGATCTCCAGGTGCCATGATAAGGTACGCTAGTCACCAACGGTCTACGTAAAAACCTTGTTCGTTGTCGTAGGGATACCCATGATGCCGATGGCTTTCGGACGGAATTATTTGTACTAAGCAAGACTGGGATGAATAAGTTTTGTGTCGCTCAGCAGCAACAACGTTTCTCAACTCTGCCAGCTTTTGCCAACAGATCCTTATTAGATTTATGGCCTTTTGAATACTCGGCCATTTTGGACAATCAACCCCGGCCTAGTGAACATCCAAGTAATCGCGTTCTTGAGACAGCCTCAATGGCGCTGGCAGCAGAACTTGAGCATGGGTTTGCCGCCCTCGGATCTCCCGATCCCTTCAACCTCTTTCCCGAGTGCGCGGTACGTTCGCCGGTTTATCTGCCCACTGATGGCGGTAGACTACACAACTAAACCTTAATGTGTATTTGACCGCTAAATCCGCGTAAAGAGCAAATGTGTCAGTGACACTATGTCATCCTCAGCCGTACAGGGCTTTTCGACAGGTTACTTGTGCACTGATACCCAATTCTATGGGACAGTTGGTTGCGCGTTCCAAAACTGTACTGTTATAGATGGTTTAAGTGAGTCCGTGGAGAAACATAGATCATGAGACGTGGTCAGGAAACATACGGGTCGTTGTTATCTGAGCTCACAAGAGTGTTTACAGAAACGCAAAGAATACTATCCGGAATATGCGATCTTCCAGTCAGAGACAAAGGGACGTCTGCCACTGCCAGCGCTGTGGCTGGTGCTTTGGTCGCCATCGTGAGCGTTGGCATCCGGGAATATTCCCAGCTCTCGAGAATGGACTACAGCATGGGACTGGATGACTATGCTCTCATATTCACCATGGTGCCTTTAAGCCCTGAGATCTGAAGACTTTGGCAGAAACCAAGTTTGCTGACACAAGTCAAACAGGCATTGTCCGTGCCCATGAGTGTTGTCGTCGTCATCAGTTAGAAATCTCAATGCGATCCTCCGATAGCAGGAATGCGGGCTGATTGATTACATAGCGGTACAAACAGGTCTTGGAAAAGACATGTGGACTCTCACCCCTGCCCAGATCAACGACTTCTTCAAGGTGTGCCTCCAAACATCTTAGGTATTTGACCTGTGGAGCGTTGATTGACTGGCTCCAGCTTTTCTACATCGGTGAACATTTCTACGCCTTCACGGTTCTTTTCGCTAAAACCAACTTCCTCTTCTTCTATTTACGCCTTTTCTCCGATGAAAGGTTTCGCAGACTGACTTGGGTCGTGATATGGGCCTGTATCGTCTCGGCGATCTGCTTCCTTGGGGCGACAATGTTTCAGTGTTGGCCGATAAGCTATACGTGGACCAGGTGGGATGGACAACATCAGGGTCACTGCCACGATATCAACCTGCAGACATGGATTCATGCCAGTGTGAACATCACACTAGATATCATAGTTGTCAGCATGCCTATCTCGCAGATCTTGAGATTGAACTGGCGATGGAGGCAGAAGGTCGGCGCTGGTATGATGTTTGCAGTTGCGCTTCTGTGAGTACAGTGTCTCGCCCTCATGAATTCAAGACAAAAGTTTGTCAACCTATGCCTTTACTGGGACAACTGACACATTCAATAGAATTACTATCGTCTCTATTGTTCGTTTGCGCACAATCAACGACTTCATGAAGACGTCAAACCCAACGTGTGAGTGTTTCAATCAATGCCGGTGACTAATGCTGATCCTAATCAGGGGACATCGTGCCAATATCTAACTGGTCATTCGTGGAGCTGAACGGTTTCATATTCTGTTCTTGCATGCCTGCTTTCAGAGACTATTTCCGACGAATCTTCAGTCGCCGGAGAAGAACACTTATCGAAACTTCCTTCGCTAATCGAGCAAGAGTGAGAACTATTGGAAACGCTGAAGTAAGGCGCGGTGACCAGCTGCACGATATTGCCTCCCTCGACAGCGATGATCAAGATGCGAATCATCGGCTTGATGACATGGACTCGGGGGACGTTGCTGTTGGACGTCTCTCCATTGGGGTTGCGGATTCGGAAGCAGACGGCAATACACACAGCCACATCCAGGAGCTTTCGGACGATGTCGTGGCGATCCAAGAGCAACCGGAAGAGATAGACCTGTCGGATTTGAAACATTTAGCAACACTTGTTTCGACGGGGACAAGGGAATGAGCACTCCCTGATGTGATAGACAGCTACAAGTCTTTCACAGGGTGAGCTCTTTCAGTATAATCACTGACGAGTTGGGTTCTTTGGCCGTGATATGCGCACTTGAGCGAGAGAGATATGGAACTTTTGTTTTGGAGGCTAACGAAAGTTCCAAATTACTCAGACGTAACATTATAAGCAGTCTTGCTTGCACTTCTTAGATGAAAGCCAGCTTAGATCATACGCAGCCTGGACTCACTAAAATGCATCGCGTCCCACGTTTCAAGCCATTTAAGTCGTTGTATCCCAGCGACTGGGCGCATTAGCAATGTATTGGCCGTCAAGCCTGTGTGAGTCTCGTTCGGGATAAGACGCTGTGCTTACGTCGATAAACCCGAAATTGAACCAGCGATCCCGTTTCTAGGTCCGAAACTCCGACTTCGAGCTCACTTCTGTGACTTTCAAAATCATGATTGGCAACTGGTGGTTTTGGAAACAAGCCTGATCCGTCGCATTGCATGCGAAATCCTTTGCATAGCCCCGAAGTGCGTGTCGGCGACAGGTGATGAGGACATGGTAGTCGCTTGGCAAAGGACTTTGGAATCCTCGCATCATTAAGCTTAGGAACGTCAGTGTTATGGCCTCCTACATGGAATCTCAGCATTACTATACATGAAGTAATATTTCGGACCAAAAAGCTGCTCAATTGTCCGGTAACTTGGAATAGAGTGTTATCATAATTCCTACGAACACACATAATGAGGTCTGTTCTCTTACTCTTTGTATTTTTCGTTGTTGCTTTGGTTACAAGTTTGAAAAGCAATGAGACCACGTATGATTACGTCGTCGTGGGCTCGGGTCCTGGTGGCGGAACTTTGGCGTAAGATCCCTTGGTTACTGTATATGCTAGCATAACTTACTCGTATTTCTTCAGGGCAAACTTGGCTCGCGAGGGTCATTTTGTCTTTCTGCTTGAAGCTGGCGGAAATAGAGGAAACGACCCTCTTCAACAGATTCCAGGCATGTGCGTACCATTATTCCATTCTTTGCCCACAGTATCGATTGTGTTTGACCGATCGCGATAGGGCGGATGTCAACGCAGAACATCCGGAGATGTCCTGGCAGTTCTTTGTTTCCCATTACCAAAACCTGACCCAAGCCCGTCGCGATCGCTACTTCACTTACAGACTCCGCAATGGTACGCTGTGGTATGGTCTAAATCCCCCTCAAGCCGCTACTCCGTAGGCACACCCTGGACTTGCACATGCACTGGAGTTAGGTTGCTGACGAGCCAGGCTCGGCATTTACTATCCAAGAGGGGCCACCGTTGGAGGCTCGGCGATTGCCAACGCCATGAACGTCGTCCTACCCCCAGACAGCGACTCGGACTACTTTGCTGAGGTAGCGGGAGACGACACTTGGGGATCTGCTAATATGAGACGGCTTTTCATGGAGTTGGAGAAGAACACCTACGTTCCGGAAGGGACCCCAGGGCATGGCTTTGATGGATACATCTCGGTAAGAAATCACGCCTACCATCGGAACCTGAATCTGACAATATGAGACCAATCGAAACAACATAACCTATGTCACTCATCGCCCCGGAGTTCTCCGCGTGGTCCAAAACGCTATTTTGAAAACTGAGGGAGTTGAGATTCCCAACGCCGACACGGTAGTTGAGCTCATGGAAAAGGACTTGAATCGACCCGATGCCGATCGCTACGAGATACCTGGTGTTTATCAGATACCACTTCATATTGACTCAAATAGACAAAGAAGCAGTCCGTGGAATATTCTCTCCGAAACACTTGATGCCAGAAAAGAAGATGGTTCACCACGTTATCCTCTGACCTTGAGCACACATAGCCTGGCCACTCGCGTTTTGACAAGAATGAACGGGTCCTCTGTCAAGGCCTATGGAGTATAGTACATGGTTGGCGAGGGTTTGTATCAGGCTGATCGTCGTTACGATCCTGATTCCATGGGAGAATTGAGAACTGTCACAGCCAACAAAGAAGTCATCATCTCCGCCGGCGCGTTTAACACACCACAATTGCTCAAGCTCAGTGGCATCGGGCCGCGTGAGGAACTGGAGCATTTCGGCATCCATGTGAAGGTTGAGCTTCCCGCTGTTGTAAGTTGGTGTTCATTCATAATTTACTGTCGCTTGTCTAAACATCCAACCAGGGAGAGTATCTTCAGGACAACTATGAAGTTGGCATCAATCTACGATGCAATATTGTTTGGGAGAACAATCCCTTCGCAAAATGCAATCCCGACGACGGGGAGGACGACCCCTGTCTCCAGCAATGGCGGGCTGGCCACGGCCCATATGGCGAGGGAGCAGCGCCCATTTTCATGCTCTATCGATCAACGGTATCCAGAAATGCCGACTCTGACCTCATAATCTTCGGTGGGGCGGGCGGTGTCTTTGATGGACACTATCCAGGCTTCAGCCAAGTCTCATGGCCGCCTACTTCATTCTTTTGGGCTGTTGCCAGAATGCAGAATGGTAATCCGACGGGCACTATCATACTAAAATCATCCGATCCTCGGAAGACGCCAGAAATCAACTTCAACTTTTATCAGGAGGATGCCGAAGTTGACATCGCTGCTCTTTCCGAGGGAATACAACACCTGATGTCCATCATGAACGCCACGGGAGAACCTTACCAACCATTTGAGATTATAGACCCGCCGGCCGACCGTTCTCTTGCACAGCATATCCAAGACCACACTTGGGGTCATCATGCACTTGGTAGTTGTCGCATGGGAAGGAACATGTTGAACAGTTGTGTTGATTCCGAGTTCAGAGTTCGATAATGGTGCCCAAGATCTGAGGATTGTTGATGGCTCCGTGTTTCCGAGAGCGCCTGGGGGCTTTCCAGTGGGTGCGACGTACGCTATAAGTCGGAAAGCCTTCCATGACATTATCAGAAGTGGAATGAGGAGTTAGATTCTCAGGGGGAACACCAGTTATGAGTCTGTGTTTTGTACCTTCCATAGACTCGACACAATCCTTCTCTTGGCATTTCTGCTAAGTCCTGATCATCGCCAGATTTTAGGTAACAGTAGTTGTAAGGCAAAACCTCCAAGAGACTTGATAATGTGACAGCTTCTTAACCTACAAAATCATTCTAACAGAGACAACCGGTGGCCCGAGGGCAGTCGCACCTATCAGCTTTACTTGAGGGGGCTTATGTGATGAGCAGGGCGAGTGAGGCACGACAAGTTGGGCTGATTGTGTCTTTAAGCTGTAAACACCTCTGATGAAAACTCTAGGTAGTTACAAGACATTGAATGAAGAACTCGCGGGACCGACAAGATCCGATGAGTGTGTTGATTTAAGACCTACTTGAAGGCTCAAACGAAGTAAGAGCCTTCCGTGACAAAACAGATTATCTTGAGAAATTAGGCAGGACCTTTAACAATCTTCGGGGCTACAGCTGTCTCTGGCAACTTCACGCATTTGCACGCACTGAGATATGAAAATACATTCTCATATAATAAACATTTGGCCACATCATACTCACTTTCATAAGAACTTGGGCTCCGGACGAATGTCGCACAATTGTCAATTTGATATTCCATCAAAATCCTAGGGAATCGACCGCCAAAGCTTACTCCCAAAACCTTGGCCCGAAGTAAGCGGTAAATGCTACACGTTCCCCGTCTCCAGTAGAGACAATGGATGCCATGTTATGCAGGCCCGTGTCTCTCTCGTCGCCGCTTTTTTAGATCGATTAGTCTTGATCAACGAACATTCAAAACCCGGGAAGAGTTTCCGCGGCCGGGACAATACTTACAGTGCGCATCGTACAGCTTCCCCAATGTCGTAATCCCCCAATCCCTGCGTCTGCAATAAGCGCTGGTAACGCCTCACGATCCCGGGCTCGTCGCGCGCGTATTGCCACACAGGCACATACATCTTAACCTGGGGGACGGCATTTCCTGGTACTAGCTCAAAGGTGTGATTGAGCCCACAGTACTTACTATCCGGCTCACTGAGCGGCTTTTGCAGACCATCCCTATCAGCTGGTGGAACGTCTTCCATATCCATAAGCAGGGGCCAGACAGTGGGAAGAAATTTGGCTGCCGAGAGGCGGCCGCCTAGGGTGAGGGCGTAATGGGCCGAGGAGAGCGAATTAACCTGCGTGTGGGTGTAGACCTTGAAGCGAGGCTTCTTATGGGGTGCCAGGCAGTCGATTGCGAAAAAGTGTATGAGGTTGTCGTTGCCGTCGGAAGTGAGAAACGTCTTGAGCATTTTCCAGGAAGCAAGCAACTCCTTGTCGCCATCAGCAAGTCGTATCAGAACGGACTCTGCGATATCTATTATGTCCCGGCCTGTTGCGAGAGCCTTGAGTTGCGGAAACAGATACGCCTTCATATGGATAGCCGGGCTGCCGTTGTCATTGGGTTCGAGATCAAACGCAACAAAGCAGTTTTGCTGAGGCAGCGCACCAGCCGCCCCATTGCGACTGGCATCCTTCTCAACTAAGCCGGCCTGCTCCTCATCGGTGAGGAAAACTGAATCGACAAAGGCATCCAACCGCTTGCGGTCTGCATGGCATGCAGAGGCTAGACCCTCAAGCTTGTCGCGCATGCCCTTCTGGCCTAGGGGATCATCGGCTAGAGGGCGATCCAAAAGCAGCTGCACTGAAAACCGAACCTTGGCCTTTTTGTTAGGCGCGAATGCCACGCTTAGCTCGTATGGCCCATGATTGTGCGTCCCAATGTAGTACGGCCAGTCAGCCGCGGCAGGCGGCTTGAGGCGGGGTACCACAACCTCACGCGCAAAGTTGACATAGTAGTCCTGCAAATTGTCTGGGTAGGAGCCCGTCCAGCGTAAGAGCGGGGAGAGAGTGTCTTGAACGGTGGGGAGCCATGAGGAGACGAGAGGTTTTGCTTCGGGCTGTCCTTTAATCGTTGAGGAGTGATCGACTTTGCTGTAGACGTTGGAGACGTTCTTTTTGGTACCATTGGCGTCTCGGACAATGGTAGAGCGGTGGGTTTCCATCATTTTGAGGTTACAGATGTCCGTAGTAGTACCCTAAGTGTCCGGTTGGCATTCGTAACTGTGGCGTTTGGTGTCGAGTAAACGGTCTCCTCACCTCTTTGGATATTTAAGACCTGAGGTCGTGCCATTTTAGAGGTTTGCTCGAAGACTGGATTCCGACAAACCCGAAGCTCGCAATTAGTTGCCTCTTTTAGTATTCTCACGGAGTCGTCACTGGATTGTCACAGGGAGAACTTATTTCTTCTCGGACGAAATGATTTTAGATGATTTCAGCTCCCCAACGACAAATCCGTCTTCGGAGGCAATTCGAAATTAGGTACGGGTCCGAGTTCGGGTGCGCACGAGCTAAACTAATCAACCACGTTTGATCAGGGTCAACATGATAAAGTTATTTTTCACATATGAAACCGAGATTCAAAGTAGCATCGTACCACATCATTATCCGTCTCATGTCAACGCCCTGTCAGGTCTAGACTGAAAGTCTGAAATAAACATTTTATGCAGTGCAGACAAACCCCTAACACGGCTAGGTCCCGAACGTTGACATTGATACAGTACCAACTTGAAGGCTCAAACCACATCAGGGCCTTTTATGAATAGCGGATTTAGATAGACAGCGCATCTAGACTAGACACTATCCTTGGTAGATTTTGAGACTGAAGCCCGCGCTAGCAGATCGACACGTTTTTAGGCACTCTTATGGAACGCGACAGAATCATAGCTACTGCGAACACGGCCTTGAGACTAGAGTGAAGACGATCCTGGAACAAGACGTGTTTCTTGCCAATGGGAAGATAGCCACGGATGACCTGATCAGCATACTTCCGGGAAGGATGAACCGCAGTGTTGAGTGACCAGGTGATGTTATTTGCTAACAGCTGTGTGCGGTCAGGGAGGGCAAGCATCTTTTAATCAAGGTTTCTATCCAGGAGTAGATAGAATACCGATTTCCGCTTTATGTTTTCAAGAATACCACAGCTGCTCAGAAGACTTCCAAGAAAGAGGGGCAACTGACGGAATCTCTCTCCATTCATCCCAACCCTGTACTTCTCCGAAGACTTGAAATATAGCGTTCGCCAACAGCAATGCCGAGGTACATTCCTGCTCTAGTCCCACGCCCCAAACGAATCGTCTCATCTTCTCATCCACCATCTATCTAGCCAATAGTGCGCTCCTTTCCGGCAGATCAGCAGTAAGTATGGCGTCTTCCGGACCGACATGTGCTGTTTGCCGGTCCACGATACCAGGGATGCTGAATTTGTCAGCGACGATCAGGTGATCACCTTTCTCGTCATCGGACAACGCGCTCGCGTCCTCCTCCAGGCTCAATACGCCAGGTAGGCCTAAATCGGGAATTTCCAGTCGGGAATTATAGGTACAGCGGAGCCAGTGGGCAGAGATTTCTACTAGGCGGCAGGCGTGGGATTCATGGGGGGGAAGGAGAGATGCAAGACAGTTGTGTGTGGTTTGTGGTGGAGGCGAGACGTGTGTTGCGGCGGTGTCGTCCCGGCGAAGTCTGCGGTTCTGAGTTCTCGGTCTATGGCAACTTGGGGAATTGCTGAAATTGGGGCTTACTGGGCTAGTTGAGTCGCAGGCCGGCCCAGGCGGGAAAGTCTGGGTCGCGACTTGGGAACTTGGCTCAGGGAGAAAAAAGCAAGGGAGAATGGTGGATTGAAAAGGGGTCAAATAGGAAACGCGAGGGAATTAGTACAAAAGTTGCCTTTTTACGCCATGCATCCATCCACCGCTAAACTCCGGCGCCGCTCTAACCTCGTGGTGATTTGCTGATGCATCGACACCGGGGGATGGGACATGCACATGTTTCCACAGACGGCCAAGGGTTCCGCGGGTTATCATCTTGGAAGATGGTAGTATAAGTGCCAAAGTTTGGGGAAATCTGTGGTGGGCTCCATGACTCGGCTCGTCTGGTGTCGGAATGTCTGGACGTGCCGGCATGAGCGCCAGGATTTCAATTTAGGTTCGATATCATTGGTTAGAGTCATCATACTACCATCCGCTTCCCTGGATCTGATATCGAATGGAGCGATCTCGTCTGGTTGGGGACATGTTCACCGAGGACGATGGTATCTCATTCTCGTGGACACGTCCATGAGCTTCGCGACCATGTCACCATTCGGCCGAGTTATCATTGAGGAGCTAATGAAACCTCGCAGAACGATAAAGGACAGGATGGCTATATAATGCCTTCATTCGCCCCGAGCTTTGACGAAGCTCTGCATGTCAGACTTGGATTTGCCGTTGTTGGCATACACGCTTGAGCTTTTCTTCCCTCTTTAACCCCTTGCCCCATGCCCCGTTGGATCATTAAGTCATCATGGTCTCAGGAGACCTGAAAGACGCTGTTCAGAACAAGGGGTCTGTCACTGACGGAATCTCTGAGGCTAGACTGCCCCTTGAGAATCTTGATTTATCGAGAAGACCCAGACCGGCAAGTTCTCTTGGTTAGTTTCCATTATGGCAACTATTGGCGGCGTGCTCTGCGTGTACGAAAGCAACACCAGTATCATCTCTGCCGTATTGGTCATTCACATACACCGAGACCTCGGGCGCACCTTACGCTCGGGAGCTACGGCGAACCGCTTCGGACGAAAGATTGCCATCAACGTCGGCTGTTTCTTGTTCACTGCCGGAGCGGTCTTGCAGGCCAGCTCGTTCTCCCTGGCGCTAATAACAATCGGCCGACGTGTCGCTGGCCTAGGGCGTCGGCTGCTAGGTCTTCGCAAACTGAAACGGAGGAAAGTCTTTACCGAGTATTGCTATGTATATTGTTGAATTTTCTCGGCAAAGTATCGGGGTCGCATGATTGGCCTCGACAACATGCGCATCTAGTCAGCTATGGCGTGGTTGCGCACGTCCGAGTGGTGGGAGGTGGTGCCATCCCGGCCATCATCCTAGCCTGCCTGCAAGTGAATATGAAGGTTCGACAAATCACGTTTACGTCGGAACCGATAGCATCGAGAAAGTTTCCGCGACAGCCTCGTAAGAACATCAGGACTTAATTTCAGCTTTTGTTTTCCCTCAACGCGAGGGAGACTTGGACCGGGGTCTTCGGAATATTTGGTTCAACCCCCACGATTCCGTCTGCACCCGTCCGATCGCCGTAGTTTTCGCCGCCGCAACGGGGCTGGCCGGGCTGGGTTATCCGTGACCCCGAGATCCACGTTGTTCCGAAATGCCTTTTGTCTGGACTGTGGTGCGATGCATCGTATCCTACCTTATACGGCGTAAGTACCCACAGGACGTTAGCTTAAACGCACGTTCTGAGAGGTCGGGTCAGTGACTGGGTTTGCTCGGTTCGCAGGCGAAGATTACTTCCGCGGGATAGCCTGCCTTGCCAAATCAGCAGGCCTGCCTAAAACAGACAACTGCGTCGTTGACCTGTTTTCTCACACATTCATTGGTTACTGGCATGTAATACGGATGTTTTGTCAAGTCCATGTCGGGAGAATACCTGTTTCAGCTTGTTGGAACCGAAGTGTCGGTCCGTTGGGGCCGATCTCTGTTGGTCGGCGTCCTGTTAAGTCGGCATCATGGTCGCCCACACGTTTTCTCTGCTCTGAAGATGATGACTCCGACTTTGCGTGTCGTGGCTCTCGATGGGATTGAGTTACACCATCGGGAAGATCCAATGGGACCCCGTCCCCGAGCTGAGCCCTGAGGAACAGACTAGCGTTCGGTGAAGATTTCGGTCAAGCCTTCGGTGGATCCTCGGTAATGCGCCGGTGAAAGCCTCTTATCTCGGTATGCTCACCGCTGATAAGACAAAGCGCCCCACTCCGAGCGCCCAAAATTTTGACTTTTGGTAGGACGACTAGTAGGCACTTTTGCCCATCGTCCCCAAGCAAAACTTCCACCCAACACCCCAATCCCGACGTCAAGTACCGCGAAAGAGAACAGCAGTCATGGCCAGATCCTCGACAAAGAAGAGAACAAATGATGGCCGTCTAGCGCCCCCCTCCAAGAAGCAAAAGCGACAAGACAAGAAACAACCCAAGGCGGCTTCCGACAACGAGGAGACCTTCGACGCGGTCAATCTTCTCGACTCGGATGACGACATCATGAACGCGACCGTCGACGACGGCGCCCACACAGACGAAAATGACTCAATGAGCTCTGGAGATGAGCGCCCGGCCCCCAAGAAGAAGGCGGCAAAACCCTCTAAGACGACAAAGACGAAGAAGAGCAGAGATGCACCCCTCGACACCGACGAGTCCGAGTCCGGTTCAGAAGAGAGCGGCCAAGATTCAGACGGCGCACCGCGCAAGAAGAGCAGACGCGATGATCCCTCCGCCTTCGCCACCTCCGTCTCCAAGATTTTGTCGACCAAACTATCGAGCTCAAGACGCGCGGATCCCGTACTCGCCCGCAGTGCCGAGGCCCACCAGTCAGCCAAGGCCGCCGTCGACACAGCACTCGAGGCCAAGGCTAGAAAGCAGATGCGAGCCCAGAAGAAGGAGGCGCAGGAGAAGGGACGTGTGCGCGACGTCCTGGTGGCGGGCGAGTCTGAAGGCACATCCACGGCGGAGATGCTCGAGGGTGAGCGGAGACTGCGCAAGGTTGCGCAGAGGGGTGTGGTCAAATTATTCAACGCGGTGCGGGCGGCACAGGTCAAGGCTGTCGAGGCGGAGAAGAAGGCACGCAAGGACGGTGTCGTGGGTGTGATGCGAAGGGAGCAGAAGGTTAACGAGATGAGCAAGAAGGGATTCCTGGACCTGATTGCGTCTGGTGGTGGAAAGCTTAAGAAAGGTGCGTTGGAGGAGGCTTAAAAGGTGGTTCGAAAGCAGTAATTTCGTGCCGGTCGCCTGGTTTCGGCGCGGCGAGCTTTTTCGTTTCCGCATATATGTGCATAGAGGAGTGATGTCATTCCCTCCCATCGTCCTTGATACCCGCCAATATCTAGCAAAAGCCCCAGCTTGATGTATCCGTCCCCTGTCTGGGATGCCGTGCTCGATGAAAGGACACGCCTGTTTTCTCCAGAACCCCCGCCATCCTTTTTCTTGCGTGGTATTGTGTATAATATGGTACAGATGATTAAATAATGTTATATGCAGCCAAC
This sequence comes from Colletotrichum neosansevieriae, assembly GCA_036785495.1. Classification (NCBI taxonomy): domain Eukaryota; kingdom Fungi; phylum Ascomycota; class Sordariomycetes; order Glomerellales; family Glomerellaceae; genus Colletotrichum; species Colletotrichum neosansevieriae. The sequence continues at coordinate 251,319 of JAVHLV010000045.1, read as the reverse complement.
GCCGTGCTTAAACTCGTCTAAGAGAAGTCGCTGGCCTGCAGGTTCCGGGTCATGGATGGCAGCTTCACCTTTAGGCCGTCGAGCTCCTTCGTCATCGTCACTTGGCATCCCAGCCTACTTGTCTCAGTGAGACCGAATGCCAGGTCCAGCATGTCGTTCTCGTCGTCTTCGGGCTCGGGCATCTTGTCGTAATATTCCTCGTCGGTGACGATGACGTGGCACGTCGAGCATGCGCAAGAGCCTCCGCAGGCACCTAATATACGTGGTCAGATATACGTCTCTCACAGGACTGTATCGATTGACGTACCCTCCATCTCCAAGTCGTTATCTTGCGCAATATCCAGCAGGTTATCTCCTTCGCTTACAGCGATCTTGTGCTCATCGCCATCCTTATCAACAAAGGTCACCCATAACCTGAAGCAATCGTCAACAAAAACCCCGCTTCCCCCTCCGTTTGACCGCTTACTCTTCACCCGGCTTAGGAGGTGTGATGTGGCCATGCGGCTTCACAGCCGAGGTTGAGAAACTGCGCGCCGAGGGCCATTGGATGCGCCTAGGCGCAAAAAACTGTATCGTCCTCGAAGGGGCCTGCGAGCTCAAGATGAATCTGGCTTGTCGCTGCATGGGGGGAGCCTGCCGGCTTGCGCTGGCGGCGAGTCTGTAGAGGGATCTGGCGGGAGACGACATCTCGCCGGGGTCCGTTCTCGGCGGCTTTTTCCCTCGGCGAATTCGCGAAAGGGCGCAAATCGGTTCGGATGCGCTGGAGGTGGGAGCTCGAGGCTTATGGAGGTTTCAAATTTTCTTTGGAGACCCCTCGTTTGACAGCGGTTGAGCCGTCGATCGTCGCTGTTTGCCCTGTTGGTTGACGCTGTGAGCAGAGCGGCCGAAAATTGTTGGAAAGGCTCGATAAATGCGCGAGGGACCAGTGGGGATGAATTGGATTCAGCAAAATTTCTTTAGGCTCATCGCCTGCGGGAGCTCCGATAAGGTCCACACCCCTCGGGCTTATCGGCCGGCGATTCGCGATGTTCCGGCTGCGGGGTTTTCCCGGGCGGCCCGTTACACTGCAACACCTGGTCCGGGCTTTAGGCGCCAGCGCGGCAGGGGCGGCTAGTGGGATTTCTGCTTGGTAGGCGCACCCCCGCTAATCTTATCTCCGAGAATTTCCATTTCATCATGCAAAATTGGAAGTCAAAGTGGGAAGCTCCCGAAAGCATGCATCGGTGAGGGTTGAGCCACCAAAACACCACAACATGTCCACACAACGAGACGGGGTCAACCCCCTCAGACCATACTACAAGCCTCCCACGATCGGCGAGGCTCCTGAGCCGGTCTCTGCCCCCTCCGTGCCTAAACCATTCGCCCGCCATGCCGCCAATGCGACCAGCGAAAGGTACGCGTCCAAGGCACGCGACATATTTTCCGATATAGACTACAAGGACTACATCAGCGAACCGTCCCCTTCGGCCGTTCAAACTGTCAAGGACCTCGTCGACGAGCTGCTATGGAAGTACAGCTCCGTTCTCATGGCTCAGCCGTTCGAGGTGGCCAAGACGGTGTTGCAAGTCCGCAGCCATGATGACATGACTGAGGGGCCCGCGGTGCCGACACCCATCGTCACGCCAGTATCGGAGGGGAGACATCCTGCGTATGGCAGCACACCTTTTGGCCATTCCGACCCCGAAGACTCTGATCTGGACGAGCCTGCATATTTCACCTCGAACGTCCCAGTCACACCGACCCCCTCCCATCCTAGGGACCACTGGAACCGCCAGCCTTCCCCGCCCCGGACGCCGGCCGCGAAGCAACCGGTGCCGCCGCACCAGCTCACCATCCGCCGTTCCGACTCGTTGATGGAGGTTATTGGGCAGCTCTGGCAGAAGGAGGGTGCCTGGGGCGTGTGGAAGGGCTCGAATGCGACGTTCCTCTACTCCATCCTTTCTTCACTGCTGGAAAATTGGTCAAGAAGCGCCCTCAGCGCCTTGTTCAATGTTCCAGACCTCGGCGTCAAGGAAGATATCGATCGTCTGATTGATATCGCATCACCTTATCCTTGGGCCTCGCTGTTCGTAGCCGCCGCCGCAGCTGTTGCTACTGGCCTTATTCTGGCACCGTTGGACTTGGTCCGCACGAGGTATGTCACGCAATCGGTTATAATAGCCCTCTTTGGCCAAGCTAATCCGGGACAGGCTTCTCGTCACCTCGACTTCGAAGCAACCTCGACGAACGTTGTCTACCCTCCGGGCTCTCCCCTCTCACGTCTGCCCCTCACCTCTCGTGCTTCCCACCATCCTCCACTCGCTTATCCACCCACTCCTTACCCTGTCTACACCGCTCGTGCTCCGCACGCGATTCCTGATCGATAGCCGAGTCTCTCCGACAACGTTCTCCATCGCCAAATTCTGCGCCTCCTCTGTGGCTTTGTTCGTCAAGCTTCCTCTCGAGACCGTTCTCCGCCGTGGTCAGGTTGCCGTTCTGTCCACCGGATCATATGTCCGCGCGCTCGTCGGAAACGACCAGGCGATGGAGACGATCATCCCCCCTGGGCGGTACAACGGCGTCTTTGGCACCATGCTCTATATCATGAATGAGGAAGGAACCCGGGCGATCACAACCCCTCCGGGCCCGGTGAGGAAGGGCAGGACCAAGCCCGAGGTCACAGAAACCGTCTTCCGAAAGGGCCAGGGCCTCGGTGGTCTCTGGCGCGGTTGGAAGGTTAGCTGGTGGGGTCTGATTGGTCTTTGGACCGCTGGGGTCATTGGGAACAGCGCCGAAGGCGAGTTTTAGAGACCGGGGCCATGTCAGATGATGAAATCCGCAAGTTATCCGATACCACTACAACCACCAACACCAGCCACGACGACCGAGTACGAGCTCAAAGTGCGAGGGCGCGAAAATAGGGCGAAAAATTGCATTTTTGTTGTGCTAGACACGTAATGGGTGGGCGTTGAGGGCAATTTTCTGGGAACTCTGAACAAACTCTCCTCCACGACCTTGATGAGATACGGCATGATATCCTCCTTCTAAAAGCTGCAACTGCAACCATACAACCAAGCCAGTCAATCGAAAATAAAACATTCCCTTTCAAGGCAAAGCTGTATGGTTTTCTACGGCCGTAATTCGTCTTCAGCTAGCTTCCTACGCTGAGCCATACCCCCTAATAGAAACTGTTGCGTTTAATTATAGTTGCTCTTACTGTGTATTCGTCACCTCACCTCGCCTGCATCATGTCGTGCTGCGAGCCGTGTCACGTCGCTCGTCACAGCTTGACCCGGTCCGTATCTGTGGGATTTCGCTAGAACTGTCTTCGTACGACCCGGGGGATGGCTCAGAGAGGATCATGCTGGAAGGTGGAGAGCATTCTCGAGGAGGTATGGTGGTACGGGTGCCTGCATTTAGGAACGCAGTGTGATGCCGCTGTCAGTCACACGTCGACGTGGCTCATGCGTCGCGGTAATGATACCGGCGGGAAGGACTATGGACTGAGTCTATCGTTGGAGGATTTTGAATGATGACAGGAAGCGGAAGATGGAGGGGCTCAGCAAGGGCTTCAGACTGCCGCCTGTGCCGGCCACCCTACCAGGTCCTTCGTAGAAGCCTTCCTTCGTGATCCGAGGACCCAGAGGGAGCAGGAGGAATATATCGTGGGTAAGGCTGTTGGGGCTATATGCAGTTATCTTTTGGAAATTTTGCTGCCTTTGGGTGGTGCCGGTGTGACAGGGTTGCATGGGAGGCCTGCAGATATCACCCCTGAGGATGGCTTGGGGTCCAAAAACGGAGGCGCTGCTAATTAGGCGGCCGCCATGAGAAAGAATCCATGAATATCTCACAAGACCGTAGGGGGACGTCGCCAACGCTTCATAAAAGCTGCGCGATGGTCCCAGTCGCTCGTAAATTGTCCCAAGCAAAGTCACCCATCACTTCTCAACGTTGTCTCACTTCTTCGCCCGAGTACTACAAGCAAGCACCTTTTCTCCAGACCTCGCAAACCCGTCAATCAATATCATCACAGAATGGCCCGCTTATCTCTATTTCCCATCACTTCGGCCTTCAAGGCCGTTCTGCTCTTCTGCATCATCCTCAAGCATGTCACTCTCGGCGTCGCCCGCTCAACACTGCGACATGCGTGCATGGCTGTCCTGTTCCCTGTCATGCTCGTACAGGTCATCATGATCGAAGGCTGAGACAGCCGTCTCTCGTCAAAACCCAAGGGCGGTGTCGCGATGCCGCCCGGCGTTCAATCTTGCTCTTATACCCGCCCAAACCGCCTATCCAGGGGAAATATGTGCACGGGAAGCTGCGGTTTATTCAAAGGCTCTGGTATTCGAGGTTCGACATCTCGTTTCTCTCGCTTCACTGGTTGGCAGTTCGCCGGCTCGAGTCAAACACTCCGCGGCATGCGGCCGACACCCGCTCAGATGGCGCAATTCGATGCGCCTGCAGCCCATGCCGCCGTCGCTTCGTCCTCGTGGCGCGCACGCATTCATTAGCCATGTGCAAGCTGCCGCTGTCAATTTATCATGATAGTTCTCGCAGGATCGGGGCTAGGGGGTTCGTCATCTGGAGGCAGGTCTGCGATATGTTAGCGGGTTCTCGACCTTGCATCGAGCGGGTGGGTGACAAGGAATGGCTGGGCCGTTCGGCGATGAAAACGTTTCTCCCAGCATCCTGGCGGTCGGAGGCAGTCACCAGTCGGCGTCTTCCCAGCGCTACGGCTGTGGGATTTAACTAGTCTAGCAAATACAGCATGAATTTGCCAAGTTTCCTCGTCTTGTAAGGGACCTCGTAGCTATCCTTTTTTGGTCTCTTTAAGGCCCAGCCATTACGAATTCGGACAGATGGAGAAACACTCTCGGCTGCTAGTGAGCAGGAGCAAGCCGATTGCGGTGCACAAAAACTAGGTTAGTGTGACTGATCGAGGTGAGTCGTCCCTTGTGTGATCTTGGGTGAAGTGGTTCTTCAATCTGTCATGCGATTATCGTCTGTCAAGAAGAGGGAACCCGTAAGTCGCTGACATCTATAAGCGACCGGTCGTCAAGAGTCAAGACTCAGACCTGTTTCTACCTGGAACGAAGAGTTCTTTCCCGAGTTGCATTCCATTCTTCTTCAGGTGTGGCTTTGAAATCGAGACCATGGCCAAGCGCTGTCCCTCACATCCACCGCGGATATGGCCCCGTTGATTCTGCCCTGCCGAGGTTTTGGACGTCGCTTAAGTCGACGATTGGTCATCGGTTATCTTCGAGAGAAGCGATTGCAAGACATGTGGTTCCAGGTTCACTCACCATCGATCTTGACAGGGGGCTAGACTGCGGGATGACGCTAGTCAACCAGTAACTGAGACTACCTCTCGCGAGGGCAGATCTAGCCCAGATGTCTCACTTGAACCCATGGAAAGCTTCGATCGAGACTCGTCGGCCGTCAGACCAGTAGCCAAAATATGTTCAAATCGCTAAGACTATTGGATTGGCGCTTGACAATGCGAGTTCCTCTATACGTCTCACACGCCGTTTAGAGGAAGGACCCGAACTCCTCCTTACTAACAGCAAACTGTACATGTCTTTGAGTCAAATCCACCGCAGCTTTCCACATGGCACCGTTCTCGACGTCATTCTGGTGGACGAGCTGAGCAACGTGGCTATGGTCTAGACGCGGGCGATTTCCGCTGTTGAGTACCATGGGCCGCCGCATTCAACTAACGCCCGAACTTTATCATCCCATAATCCTGGGAAGATGAAAGTTGGAGCCGCCATAGACAGCGTCCAGTCCATCACTCCGGTATCGTGGCGTGTGATACAGCCTCAGCCGCATCTGGTTTCGGTGGCATCTCCCCAGGAAACCCGGAGTTCAGCCTGGCGGAAAGTTCCTCGGAGACAACTCGTTTTATCCACCATGACATTGACAGCGAGAGCTCTTGGCCGGAGGGCCGGGGCGACCGATTGGAGACAACGAGCGCCGTGCAACTCCCTTTGGAATTCATAAGACCGCAAGAGAAGGCAATTTCTTGGGATGTTTGTCTCAAGGTCTCCCTAGCTCACCGGTAATACGGTATTGACCGGCGACATCCAACGTGCGAAACGTCTGAGGGCGTATCAACTATAAAGCTCCAAGATCAGCATCTGTGAAAGGGGCATTTGACGGACTCGTCACCATTCTCTTCGATACTTTCTTTCAAAGTAACTCTTCAGTCGTTGACCTAGTCCATTTTGCCACGTCCATTCATTCGATCTCTTGAGCCAAAATGGGAGTTCGGAAAACATCTCGTCTCCTAATCGCGTTGGCATCTGTCAGTTCTGTTGCCGCACATGGCCACATTACCAACATTGTAGTCAACGGCGTCTCTTACAGAAACTACATCCCCGTTCAAGACCCGTACAGCTCAAGCCCGCCACTGGTCGCCGGATGGTCAGCCAACCAACCCGATAATGGTTACGTTGATCCGGCCTCTTACAGTCAACCGGACATAATCTGCCACAAACAAGGAGCCTCTGGCAAGGGACGCATCGCAGTGGCTGCAGGCGATACCATCCAACTGCAGTGGACCGAGTGGCCTGATAGCCACAAGGGGCCAGTCATGGACTTTCTAGCGAACTGCAACGGGCCGTGTAACGCCATCGATAAAACCGCTCTTCGATTCTTCAAGATCGACGGCGCTGGTCTGGTTGATCCTCCTCAGCAGACCAACAAATGGGCCGCCAGCGCTCTGATCAACAACGGCAATGCCTGGCTCGTTCGTATTCCCCCGAACATCGCGCCCGGTCATTACGTCCTTCGGCACGACATTATCGCTCTTCACAGCGCCGGCCAGCCAAACGGAGCGCAGAGCTATCCTCAGTGCATCAACCTCGAAATTACGGGTGAGGGCACGTCTAACCCGCCCGGAGTTCCCGGCACTGCTCTGTACGGAGCGAATGACCCTGGCATCCTCTACGACATCTACCGTGACAACCTCAATGATTATGTCGTCCCTGGACCATCGATCATTTCAGGTGGTGTTTCCATGGTGTCGCAGAGCAGGATCGCGATCACTGCCTCTGGAAGCGCCACCCCTTACGGCGTCAGTGTGGCCTCATCGTCCGTTCGAGCTCCAAGCAGTGCCGCGGTCACCAGCTCCCGTGCCGTCGTCAGTCCCTTTCCAGTGAGCAGCTCTTCGGCATCGGCTGAGGGAACCGGCGATAGTGCGCCACCAAGCAGTACCGACATGCCCCCGAAAGTATCGACTTTGACGACTTTGACAACCCTTCGAGCTTCGACCAGCGTGTTGCCAACGACAACCCAGCCTCAGTCGAACGGTGAAGCAACTCAGGGGCTGTATCAGCAGTGTGGCGGGCGAGGATACACTGGCCCGTCGATTTGCCCAGAGTATGCTACATGCTCTACCATGGACTCGTACTATGCGCAGTGCAGACCCACTCCCGTCTCTGGTGGAGGCCTGCCGTTGTATTCTCAGTGTGGAGGGAACGGATACTCGGGCGAGACGAAATGCGTGGCGGGTTCTCGGTGCACTGTTATCAACCCTTGGTACTCTCAGTGTCTCCCTTAAAAGTAAGGTGATTTCGAAAATCCGCGGCGGTGAATTTCAACTGAGGCTGGGATAGCTTGTGGTTTTGGTAGCTACAGCGGTGGTATGTGGATGTTGGAGGCTCAGTATGTGGGTTTGAACAGGCTTGGGCTGCGTTATCTTGAGAAATTCTTCTTGAGCTTCTAGCATTCTTGGAATAATATCAAGCCTTTCGTTTCATGATTTGCCTTTGAAATTTCAGCTGCAATACTCATTGTGATGTAGACCGATATCAACAGTGAAGTCCACAGCGAAGCCTGCCAAGCATATAGTCTTGGTCCAGCCAATGCCTCAGTATAGCGTATGGCAATTTGACGAGATTGCATTGGATTAATAGTGAAATTGATGAGTGTATTCAAACGAGAATACAACCAAGACTACACTTGGGCGTGACAGGATTAGCGATTAAAGCCGACCGAGTATCCATAGTGAGTTACAGAGCAACTTGTTTACTCATCGTCCTGAGGGGCAAAGTCGGCGCCAGAATCAGAGTTCACATCGTCCGAATCGTTGTTGTCTTCGTCGTCGTCCTCGGCATTGTCATCGGAGTTCTCGTTGTCGTCTGCCTGATCATTGCCGCCGAACTCGTCGTCGTCGCCAGATTCATCACCGTCGCCAGTGTTGTTGTCATCGCCAGAGTTGTCATCGTGGCCAGAGCTATCGTTGTCATCGGAGTTGTCATCCTCGTCCTCCTGACGACGCGCGTGACCCTTGGTGTTGTTGCTGCGCTTATTGCCCGACTTGGTGTTGTTCAAATCGTCAACCTTGATAGCGCTCTTATCCCCCGAGCCACTGGATTGATTACTGGCCCCCTGGCGCAGGCCGTCCTTGCGCTTGACGACGATGGGAACAGCATCGGGGCCGGTGCCGGTGCCGGTGTCAATGCAACCACCATTTCTGCGCTTGCAGGTCTTGGTGCGGGCGACGATGCCAGCACCGGCGACATCCTGTAAATACATGTAAGGATCGGTTTCGTAATTCAACAACTGTGGCTAGGCAAGGAACCAGGAAGAACAACTTACAGAAATTCCCTGACCGCGAGTCTTGAGGTAAATGTTAGCACGAAAGTTGCCAGATCGACGCATCCCATGAGTTGAAAAATGAACAAACTTCAACTTCCAGCAACAGTTGGAGCATGTGTGTGACGAAGAGGGTAACCTACTGCGATATCCGCGGATCGCTGAGAGACTTCTTAGTGACATTGATTTTGTCGCAATATAGGAGGACTCACCTCAATGAGACCAGCATCGAGAGATCCGGGGACGGGCATAGCCATAGAGGTAACGGCAAGCAGAGCCATGCCAAGGGCGGCTATTCGACCGATAGTGGGTGTGTGCATCTTGCGAAAACGACAGGACTGAAGATAGAAGAATAGAAAAAAAAATGGATTGGAGACTTGAGGTTTAAAGGAGTGACTGTGGTTTCGAAACTGAAGTCTGGGAAGTGAGCGTGGTCTGCTAAAGGAGCGTGGTGAGGAGGTGCAGAAGACTGAAGGAACTGGGGGCTGTTCCAGCATACTTATGCCAACCCATTTTTCGGAGATTCTCTCTGCGGTTCTTTAGAGTCTGAGTTATTGAAACAATTACCTTGTTCAGAAGGTCTAGCCTAATAAGACTCAGCTATACTCGAATTAGTGGGAATTGGATGTCTTCTCCAGGGCACGGTTGGAGGCGGTTTTCGCGCGCCTGTCTCAAGTAAGGTGGAAAGCGCTTGAGTTGTTCACGCGCGGTCCAGAAAACCCAATTCTGCGAGTTTCAGACAGGAAAAGCCAAAATTCGACATCCGCAGTCTGAGGCTTGTCGCTCCGTCGTTATGTTAGTGTGATCGTCTGAGCACCTCACCTACCCACGTGTGAGTAGCAGCAGTGCTAGGACTGATAAGCAAGTCCGAGGTGCAAACCAAGAATCGATGTAGCGAGGAAAATCCGATGGCCTCTAGAGAAACTAAGCTACCAAGTTGTAGCTATATTGTTGAAGATAGTATTTGATGGTCGTGCTCTAGGGGACATTCGAGGGAGACGTCGTCTTGCTTACCCCGGATATTGAGGCGCTTCGCCCAACCGCCCAGAAGATTCTGCTTTGTCCAAGGATCTAAATTACAACCCGACGAGTTCTCGAAGCGTGCCTAGCGAAACTCTAGTTCAAATCACCCGTTCCCCAGCCGGCTGAAGTAGCCTCAACTGAGCGGCCTCAGACTATTCAAGCCCTGCCTGCTAAAAGACGAATGGAGATACTCACTTCACGGTTTAGGCTATCTACGGTACAGTAGTCCAGGAGAACACAGAAGCTCGCACGCTGTAGACGGTGAATTTCTTTTCGGCGTTAGCGCGTCTTATCAGGCGGCTTGCATGCTGGCTAGTGCCCAGCCGGGGGGCGCCGTCGCCAAGGACTGTCCCCCCGGGGCCGTCTTTCACTCCCTGTTCGGGACATGATCGTGCGCATGACAAGCTCGACAGTTCGATCGATGGCACTTACTGCAAAGAATCCCAGTCGAGTACTTAGTCACGGCTTCTTGGAAGCAATAACTCTGAGCCTTAGATCGACCAATATAGCGGCCAGTGTCTTTCTCATGAGTCTGTACCCCAGAAAACGAACGTGACTCCCGAGCTCCAGGCAGAGGTGGCTCAGGTACGAGCAACGGTTCATGACAAAGTTCCCGATTATTCAAGTATACATCTGAAATGATTCATCTGCAGTAGGTTAGAAGACTAATACAAGTACTTCAAGATGACGGCGTATCACTTCAATAGGTCACACACTCTAAACCTGCGCTAATGGACACTAAGTATACCTACTCTAAAGATCTTAACCTATCTCTATATCTATTATATAGTATTTACTAGAGTATTCACAAGAAACTTTAGTATAAAGATAAAGTTGTGTAATATAAATACAACTTGAACTAGTATAGAGAAGTTACTATAGGTAAGGATAATAAGCTTAGGCAGCTATATAGGCAGCCTCTTGAGGATCTCAAGGAACAGGCTCTCTTGTATAAGGGAAAAATAAAATATAGCGAAATGACCATCACAGAGCTCCAGCGCCAGATTGACCTTGAGTGCCTCGTCAGCGCCAAGTTCCGCAAAGAATTAAATAATCAAGCAGCAGTACGACTCAAGACGATAGAATCGGACGGCACAAATAGTAGCAGCACAACCATTAAAGAGGATCTTGACCACAACGATCTCAAACGTCCAAGCTGATCTACGCCAGGTGTCGGTACCCAGAGAAGGAACAGACGCAAGACAAGCATGATGCAGGATTTAGTTTTGTTTTTCTTATTAGAGATAGTATCTGAAATATACACTATCGGAATCAACCTGAAGTCGTTACTATATGTTAGTAGCGTAAGGACGAATAAGTGCCCCAAGCAAGATTTCAATTTACACAAGCCGTCTGGTGATTTGTCAACTTTGGCGCCATTTGATCTCTGGGCCGCCTCCCTGATTATTAAACGGTGTGGGGAACTACCTCAGCCCTACGTCTCAAGGACGTAGACATGACGTTGGGTTCTCAGTGCAAGTGCCGTCCTAAAATTTGAAACTCACGCTGCTGGGTATCTATTTGAGGATAGTGAGAATGGACATTGGTGAAGCTCGCACAGCAATGCAACAATGAAAAAACAAGCGCTAGCATGGTTTAAGTTTGTCTCCCAAGCTTAACGAAGGCGTTGACTTTTATGCATCGACTAGGCAATAAGAAAAGTAGAGAACTAAAACAAAAAGCATCGTTTATACCAGGCCCAGTAGACTGTGATACTACACCAGTTCAAATATTCAATAAACGCCGCAACCTGATGGACGCCTAGCTTAGACCTCGTATCGCTAATGGGCTTTTCCCGACATAGGACCTATCCCGTAACTTAGATTTCGTTGCTAATCATAAGCAGAGAGAGTGCAGGCACTACACTAAGTAAGAAGGTAACTTATAGTCCGTGCTCTCTTCCTCAGTTGAAAACTCTGGAGAGGTAGCAATAAAGATCCAATTATGGCCCTGAACTAAGACGCCGGGGATAGCATCTAGAGATACTAGCTCCTCTTTTGCGTACTCCTCGATCTCCGCCGGTGTTGTGGTATACGTCTCTACCTCCTCGAGCGTGGCGACGGCCCTCTTCCGATGCTTGAGCCGGTCTGGGGCGGTTCGGTAAAGCAGTTTGCGTAGCATCTTCCATTGCGCGGCCTGCTAGATACCGATTTGAAGAGAGGCCTTGTCTAACTCGTGTCCAGATCTCTTAGTCTCTAGACTCACGGATATCGGGTAGGAGTATAGTGGTCTGTAGGAGCTATGGTTGAGACTCGTCTCGGGCAAGGTCTGTCGCAGGGCTTGAATCTTGCTAAAAATATCTCGGTCCGTATCGGCAGACGGGTCCAGGTAGATATAGAAGTCAACCTTCCTGTTTGAGGCGCTAGCTGGCAGGTACTCCTTGATGATGGCGGCAGTGGTGCTAAAAAGGCAAGACCTATTAATAAAATAGCCTCGTAGGTGGCTTACTAAAGGCTAAAGTTACTCAGCCTTTTCTTATCTATATCTGGGTCTCCACGTAGTACTGCCGAGAGAAGTGGCCGACGAACTTCAATATTCTATACAGGTTCGTCGTGATATAGCTCGAAACAGCTTTGTGCATTTGCTTCAATCCTCCGAACGTCGGTAGCTGCCAAGCTACTCGCGGGATCCCCAGGGTTCGCAAATACACTATCACCAAGCTCGAAGTTGCGTATGAGTGCGCAATAGACGGATCATCGCGAAGATAGGTAGAGAGAACGCCTCGGCATTGCTGAATGGCGTTAATCTTCCGGAGTATATCCCGGATACTGGTAGGGAGGCCTGGAGTGGTGATGTCCGATAGCTGGGATACTTTGATACCCTCGTCCGCAAGCGGCAACTGGAAAAATGCTCGACGGGTAGAAGAGGCAGCTGAATGCTTGCCGGAGTACAAGCTCGATGCTTGCGAAGACGAAGCTGAAGACTGGCTGAGGTAGCCTCTGTTGCTTAAGGTCGGTGTCGGATCGGGATCGACTTGCGGAACCAAAGGGCCCCTTTACTTCTTGCGAGGCGGCGTCGAAAAATCCTCCTCGGACATCTCTTGCACGGGGGGTTTCTCGTTGACTCCAGAGGAGAGAGAATCTGGTGATAGCGGGTAGGCTTGCTTTCGCTTGCGTTTGGGCTTTTCAACAGCTTCAATCCACAGATCAATGGACTCCTACATAGCTTGCAGAACAGGATTATGGTGTCGCTGGATTTTGAAGCCGGCCGTGCTCGAATGTCATGATCTCCAGAGCAACATCCGGGAATACAATTCTAAAGCATGGACTCTAACGTCGCATGCCTGTCCTCCACTTTTAGGCGATGTCATTCCGTTAGCCCGGCTCCGCGCGCGGGCCCGAAGCGCGCCAACTGCGACCGGGGTTCGCGCAGGGAAAGGGGCTGGGATGCACCTAAATAAGGGTTAACATATAGAAGTTATATATACATATATATCTATACAACGAATATATATATATAATTACGCCCAATTTGATGGATACTGCCTCGCTGACATTCATTTCATCTGCTCTTTAGTCCCGCTTAGATCTCAACGCAGGGAACCGGAGGTCCGTCTGCCGTTGACTGGGCCCACCGGGGCCGAGAGACCCACGCGCACCGGAGTTTGTGGAGTAACCAAGCGCGATCTGAAGATTCTGCTCGGTTTTCATGACTATCGGAAGTCTTCAAGGATCATTCATTGTAAGATATGTTTCAAAGAATAACATTGCATGATCTCCTGATTTATAGGGTTGATGTGCTGACGTTTCCCATCAGCGAGTCCGTCCGTACATGTAGTGGTGAGTCAACCACAGAGTATCGATAAGCGTACCGCTCTTTTAAGAAGCGAACCCGAAGGTCATAGCTTGAACTGCATGCAAACTGTCTCCGTGTTTTGCTTCATGACACGAATGCATACGGACGCTGGAAACATGAGTTCCAGTCTGTATCCTGGCCGTCCCAGAATGTCCGTAACACGCTTTGTGCGTGCATCGGCATTGGAGTACCAACATCGGAGCTCTGTTCCAGGAATAGCTCAGACACAATCCGGCGTTTATCAACCCTCGCGCCCGCTTCCACTGCGGCAACTATCAACGGCCAGCCTATTGATTTCTGAATGACGCGATACTTCCTCGACTCTTCGAGAAGAAGGAAAAGTCGATTGCTGTGCACCGTTCTGAGTACGGTAAGCCGGTGCGAGGACGGAAGGACGGATATACTCTGCAGGGAAGAGACGCAGAACAGAGCCACTGCAGAGTGAAACATGAGGCCGACCATCTCGTCGTAGACGTGGTCCTCGTAGAAACCCTCCCATTTGTGTACGTCGAAGGCTTCGATTTCCTTGACAATGTCTTCCGCCGTAATTTTCGCCAACTTCTTGTCCAGCCGTCTATTGGCTACTTCATCTCGAATGTTGTTGATTCTGAGGATCTCGAGAAACAAAGACATTGGGCAGGGGAGACTAGGATGTAGGCCCAGAGGATATAAGTCGTTGGCTAGCTCCATCAAATCATCGTGCGGTGCTATCCTGACGTGATCCCCCGGGGGGCTGGACGTGTTGGCAAAAGTCGCGCATCTTTGTCAAGTTAGTCAAAAACCATTATCTTGAGTTGACGACCACGACTGAGGGTGTATGCCACCTACATTAAGAAGGATAGCAGGAGTCCTTTCAGCTGCGGCGCATCTTTCGCCCACTTGACAGCACCTCCACGACATTGGAGCATTGCAAGGAGGCCATTGACATGGTGTCTCCAATTCGGCGAGATGCATGATTGGATCTGCGATGGATAAGGATCAGCAAGGCCCATATGGTGTAGATGATAGCCGAAGAACGCACTTCTGACTGAAGAAGCAGGATCACGCCGGTGAGGACGACGTCGCTGCTTTGGGTTTTCTCATTGGCGATGTCTTCGTTCAGAGCACGGATGGCGATTCCCCTGTGGTGGTGCAAGCGCGCTTCCGCGTGTTTCGCAGACGGGCAGTCAATCTTCCATTGTGTTTGCACGCACATTCGATGTTGGAAAACGATGGATACCAAATTATGTGCGATTGCTGTCGGTAGGTAACGAACGACGCCCAGGGGAATCTGATCCACGAAAACGTTGGCTATACCACCTCTATGCCCGGAACTCGTGTGCGGATAGAACACCATATTGTCTGGTTTCCGCTCTTAGCGTATGCGCAGGTTGAGGGATTTTAACGTTTGCGACTCACAGTACTGGACGGCATCATACACATCGCACACGTCGGTTCTCAGTGGTACGTGAAGAAGGCACTCTACCCCGCCGAAGAGTTCGGGTTTCCTGTCCACCGACGGATCTTTCTTTCTGGGCGCCTTTTTGGTAGCCGGTTTAGTGTTGGCGGTATCGTTTGTCTGAGTGCGACTCTTGCGTGTACGACATGTAACCTTGCCCGGAGCGAGCCAGGTAAGCGGCTTCTTATCGTCGAAGCCGGGACAAACGATTCCCGCCACTCGGCATTTGTTGCATACGGGCCGGTTCGCATCGCAGACGAGCCGTCGGCGGAGGCACTCCCAGCAACGGCGCCGTTCCGGGGCCTCTGGGAAATCCGGAGATAGCATTGACGACGTAGCCGATGTTGTTGAGACTAGCGTGTTGGGCCGAAATGGCGTCGACGGGGTCTTGTGCGAGCTTGGTGCGCGGGTAAAGCCGAAATACTGCAAATAATCTCTCCTCTCTGGTGGCTGGTGGCGCACAAGTCGTTTCCTTAACAAGCAATAGAAAGTAAATAGAACAAGTCCGTTCGAGGATGGCCCAGGTCCAGGTCCGCTTCGGCTTGGGGATTCTTATAAAGTGTTTGCGTCGCGGCGGCGGAACGCCTTACTGATTGCCACGACATGCCCCCACGAGTGAGATGGCTCTCTTGGCGTTTGTCCAGAGTACATGTTATTTCCTAAAAGGCTATAACTCGACTAAGCTGCAGAGCATGTCTTGGGCGCCTCTTCTGCCTCGGATAACACGATGGGTAACTACTAACCGCCGATCCAATCTCCAATCAGCCCTAGGAAATGTTAGCCGTAGAGCGGTACCGTGACATGCTGGAGGCTATGTCTCGAAAAGCGACAAATCAACTGGTATCGGGGACGGCTCCGATGAAGACATCCGATGAGTTCTCAATCCAATACATTCACGTCGGCCGACTGTCAAGAAGAAGAAGGGCTTGATTGGCCCAGCTTCGTCGGGGTCCTCGAAATTCCGTGGGATTGTATCCTGGCATCACTCACAGCTTCTTCGCCAATTCCCACTCAGACGCAGGGCGGCGGAGCCACCTGTTGGTACATGTATCCCACAGCTGCTATTGGGAGCATATGCAGTTCAGCTGAAGGCACCAACTTACTTTCAATTGATGCAAAGATCGTAAAATACCATGAAACAGGTTTTTTTAGGGGGTTTTTCCCTTTCAATGTTTGGCGATCTTGGAGCGCAGTGCATGCAGCATACATCCATCCGCCCTCAAGTCTGTAGCCTGCATCCTGGTGAAATGTCACGTCTCAGTTGCCTAGGTTTCTTCTCGCTAAACCCATCATCGTCCGTCACGGATGACTTGGCCGGTGATTTGACAAAATTCCGGCGCATGTCGGTGCTTCCGCGGAACGCGGACGCAGAAGCGGTAGTAGATCGTCCCATAATTCGACGGTAAGTGGCGACAGAGATCGCGCAAGGGCTCCCGCCTCCAGCTTTCCCCCCTCTGACCCAGTACATCCCTGAAAGTCCAGGGCGCAGCAACGACTTGAGCCTCACACAAGGGAACCAAGCCATGTCCAAAGTGCGTATGCCTTGAGAAATAACATCAGTGAGTCTGGGCAGGAAAGCCGTCTAGACGGCCGTATCCGGCGGCGATCCGCAAAGTCATTCGGCGTTTAACGCAAGTTCCGCCCCTCTCCAGCTTACGCCGCATGCAATAGTTCATCACTACGGATCATCATGTCGCTTATCATCGCCATATCGGTGCTGCTAATATCACAGTGAAGTGTCAGCCCTATGGCGCCCTGGAACGTCGACTGATTGGCCCGAGAATGCGAGATTTCTTGCAATGCGACCTACCGACGACGATTTTAAACTTTTACAAAACTAGAGTGTTCAGGTGTGTGGCACAAACTCCAGCATTTCCAGACACACAAGGACGACCTGAGGCAGTTCCTCTTGAACGAGCCGAGAGGACGGGCGCCCAAAAATACGAATCTGATCCTCCCACCCTGCAACCCCGAGGCGGCCGCGGGATTCCTGATCATGGAGAGCGACGAGTACGCGCCAATGTCCGGCTCCAACACCATTTGCACTGCTACTGTTCTGCTGGAGACTGGCATGATCCCAATGCAAGAGCCGCTGACCAACTTCTCCCTCGACACCGCGGCAGGGCTGGTCGGCGTGACTGCGGAGTGCCGAGGCGGTAAATGCAAGTCCGTGGCGTTTGATAATGTTCCCGCATTCGTCGACAGGCTTGATCTGCGTGTCGAGGTCCCGGGGGTCGGGGCCGTGTCCGCCGACATCGTATGGGGCGGCATGTGGTACGCCATCGTCGATGCCGCTTCCGTTGGCATTCGTATTGAGCCAAGTCAGGGAGCCAAGATTGTTGAGCTTGGCGAAAAGATCAAGCAGATAATTCGCACAGTCTATACGCCCCATCATCCCGAAAATCCTGAAATCAAAGGGGTGTCGGTGCTTGAATTCACCGAGCCGATGCAAGATGGCGTCGGCGGTGGAAAGGTTGCCAAGAACACCGTCGTTGTCTCGCCCGGCCGGCTCGACAGGAGTCCATGTGGAACCGGCACGAGCGCGAGACTCGCTCTGCTTCACGCCCGGGGGCAGTTAGCTGTTGATGAGAATTTCAAGCACACCAGCGTCATCGATACGGCTTTTGACTGCCGCATTTCCAAGGTCGTCAAGGTTGGAGACCGCGATGCCATTATTCCGACCGTCAAGGGGAGGGCCTGGATTACGAGCTACAAGCAGGTTGTGCTGGATCCTGAAGATCCCTTTCCAACCGGCTACAGGGTGGGAGACCAATGGCACGTCTACGATGCGTCTGCATGATCGAGTAGGAGGCTCCTTCGTAACTAATCGAGACATGTTTCTCCCCAATTACGTGTTGGTCGATGGGATCAAATGAGGCGTCTAGCCCCTGCGACCCAGGGAGCTCCAGGTGCTTTTGCGACATAGTCTGCGTGCGTTGGCCAGCTCGCCCTTTCTGCTGACTTTCGCAACTCGCTGACAGACCAAGATAGAGTTGGCTGTTACGACTATTTCGGAGTTGCGACGGTTACTCGCAGTCGTAACTTGAACACTTAATCCTTTGGCGATTGGCCGGTCACACACTGCGACGCACGCAAAGTTTTGATACAGACCGTTCCAACAAATCGACTTCATCTCGAGAACCAAAGACGTAAACGCAGCATGTCTCTAACAACCCCGATCCCCGAAGATGTCAAGATTGACAGTCGCGTTGAGCACCCCGAAGACCTGAAACCGGGCCGGGGCGACAACCACGGTCATGTCGACGGCAATGCGCTTCTCATCAACAGAGATGGAGAGGTTCGAAAGATTCCAGTCCCATCGTCGGATCCCAACGATCCTCTGAATTTCAGGAAGTGGGAGAAATATGGTCTCGTCTTCTGCTGTTGCTGGTTCTCCACCCTGGGTCTGTCCATAGCGAGCGGTTTGGGAGCCATCATCAACGAGTTTTTCCAGATGTATGGGCTGCAAGGCTACTCAATTGTTCTGCTGATCACGGTTCCCACGCTCTGCATAGGTCTCGGTAAGTTCCCCTTGACTGAAACACACGGCCAGGCTGGCATCAATCAAGGGGCTTGCTTATGTGGAAGCCTTGGAAACTACATCATACTTCGGCTTCCGCTCGCCTACGGCCGCCGCCCTGTGTTCCTCGGCTTCATGGTTATCCTTCTGATAGCCACTGTCGCTGCGGCTCTGCAGAACAGCTACAACGGACATTTGGCCTCCCGCAGGGCTTGGCCACTGGTGCCTCAGAGTCTCTGCTTCCACTCATGCTCACTGAACTGACGTTTCTCCATGAAATTTCTTGTATCTTTGGTCTGTACTGGATGGCTCAAAATGCGATCTCCTCTACCATTAACCTGGCTTCGTCTTACATCAACCATGACTTGGGCTGGAGGTGGTATTACTGGGTCTTTATTATTACTGTGGCAGTCAGCCTGCTGATTGCATTCCTTCTTGCTTTTGAGACCCAGTTTACTCAACCTCCTGAGTCTTTAGATGGTCAACTTGTCGTTATGAATGAGTTTGGCAAGTCATCCTGATTCAGAAGCTCAGGCGTCCCTTAAAGAGATGGGTCGCTCTGGGTTGACTGCGCCCAACGCTTGCAACGCTGCTAGTGCTACATGTTGTTGAATCGTACGGTATGGGGTTAAAAATAATAGTGTATTGTGTGTGTGTAACTGTCTGGAAATTGCTATATATAGATCCTTATAGTATTTATGCCTAAAATTAGCTAATATAGATATTGCTCTATTATACTATAGTTACTATGCTTTTATATATACTTAGTATATTACTATATATACTAAGGAGTTAATTTAAACTTCTTTAGTTTAGCATAATATAGTATAACTAGCTGAGTTTCCTAATTAACTCTATATTATTTAAATCTAGTATACTCAAAGTTATTTAATACTTTAGTTAATAAATTTGTAACTCCTTATTTATCTATATGTATTACTTTTAATTATTCATCTATACTAGGGGTTTCTTAATAAATTTACTAAACTAACTCTAGTAGATAATAGAGTCTAACTATAGGTTCTCTTATTACTAAAAGGCTATAAAACTATTTTAAAGCCTTATATAGCTTATTTTATAATTCCTTATTTAGTATTATCTTTTAATATTATCTCTAGGTTATTATAAAGTATTTAAGTCTCTAGCTCTTAATTATTATATTATAACTCAGTCTTTTTATCTATATAAGAGTTTATAGACTCTACTTAAGGCATTAGTAATAATAAGCTTATTTAAGTAGCACTAGCTTAAAAGTATTATTAGTGAGGGAGACTATTATATAGAGAGGATGCTACTCTTTTATAGTTATTAATTAATAGATAAGTTTTCAATAGTTTCTTTAGCTAGAGTATATACCTTACTTTATATAAGGGTTTACTTATTAATAAAAATATATATAGCTTTTATACTATTTTTCTTAACTAATAGAGATTATAAATTAGAGTATTTATATAGTATTTTCTAAATTATATTTATAAATTAAGAAAGTTTATTAGTCTTTTTATAGAGGGGCTGTATTATAACTATAAACTTAATAAAAGTTTATTTATTAATTAGGGATTATTATATTATTATAGAAAGCGCAGAAATCAGCTCCTGCTCTAAATTGTCCAACCAGCGCCAGTTTCCTGACCGCCTAGACCGACCAGCTGTTCAATTGCCCGAGCATCATTCGCGTCCGCAAACCTCCTCTCGTCTATCTGCACAAAGTCTTGCTCTTCCCCTATCCCGCTTCCAGACACGGCACGCCCACGCACAGCGACACCAGCAGCACCCAAGACAACCTTATATATTTCGAAACCCTCCTTCTCAATCTCCCGCTGGAATCCTTCCATATCATCTTGGCTGACGTCTGGACGTAGTAATATAATGGCACAGCCTCCACCACCAGCACCGGTGAGCTTAGTCCAACCGATCCTTGCAGTATCTGCTAGCTGTTCCACGCGGCTAAGGCAAGGGTGGGAGACGTTGAGGCTAACCAAGAGTCCCTGGTTCACACGGAAAAGCCGGCCCAACTCCTCAATCGCCGAGCACTTTTCTTCGTTATTGACGTGAGTAGTGACGGAGGAAAGACATGTCAGCGCCTCTTCTGCAACACCGCCGATAGCGTCCAAAATTGATCCAATCATCCCCGGGTTCGCCTCTTTAAGCTGCCGCACTTTGTTAACTTGTTGAGCTGTGGTGCGTGGCTGTTTGGTGTTGACAAGCAAAAGGGGTAGTGCTGGAAATTGACTGAGAGGGGTGACAAATGAAGGTCCGTCGGCCATCTTGCGGAAAAGCACTGCTTTGCCCAGACATGAGACCGTATTATCGACTCCGCTCGGATCTCCATGAATGCATAGCTCTCCTGCATATGCCCAGGTGTTGACACGTTCCAAGTCTTCCTCTAGATCACGACAGGACCCTCCTAAAGCACTCCCCTGAATCAGCAACGCAGCGCTCAAACAGACACAAACACTCGCGCTACTGCCCAAGCCAGCACCGACTGGAATCGTGGACCGCAGAGTGTAAACGCATCCAAGACTTTGGGGGGAACCTAGAGAGAGAAAAAGGTACAGAAAGGCTGTGGCGGATCCATGATGTATCCTTTGCTCTCTTGGGGGCAGATGGGGAGAAACTGATTTCATGAGCGGCTCGATGGAAGCGAGTAGTTCTTTTTGGAGAGAGGGACCGTGGCGTTGGTACTGTTTCCTCTGACAGTTGACATCGCAGACCGGCCAAGGCAGACTGTCGATGTCCCAACTGTGGTGCAAGCCGATGTCTTTGAGGTCCAGTGTGACGGTCCGCTTCGAGTCAGACAGAGGTCTGACGCAAAGATAGGATCGTAATGAGATAGCTGCAGCGATGGCTGGCTGGCCATATACCGCACCGTGTTCACCCATGACGATGACTTTTCCTGGTGCGGAGACCATGAATGGGTCTATCATTGGTAAAAAAGAATTGTCGTCCATGGTAGTAGAGTCGAAGCGAAGGTTTCCGGGGCTGGGATATAAAGAAGTACCTAGGTAGAAGCCGAATAAAGGTGGGGGATGTGGGAAACCCTTCTCCTTTTGTTAAATGTCCGGGGCACACTGTGGGCCACCTAAGCATTTCTGAGGCACGAGCCATGCCAATCGCGGATCTCAATGGGTTCAAGGGCACCCATGTACATATCCGTGGAAGACCGCGTCGCGATGTAGCGCGACTTCGATTGCAGCAAATTCTCGTCGCGACTCCACTTGATCGGAAGATATGGCTACGATTCGTCCAGTTTCGGCTCTCTTACTCCTTCGCGACTGTTGTCAAATTGGGCGTGATCGTACGTATATTCGTGATATATCTGTGTATACCTTGTATGACTTCTATATATTTGCCCTTATTAGGCGCGTCCCAGTCCCTTTTCCTGCACGCACCCCAGTTGCTATTAGCACGCCTGCGTGCGAGCCACCCGGGGCCAGTTTCCTATTCTGATTGGTCAATGGCATGCTGACTGACTCCGGTCGCAACTTCCCGAACGGGCGCATACCTCACCATCGGCCGTCATCGAATCCACCCCCGGGCCATCGACCAGCCCATCTACAGATACCACTCCGATCATCAAGCTCCAGCCGTCTGCCATTATTAATGAATGAGGAGTTCGATTTTGATTCGGCCGACGAGGCGGATTTGCTCGCCGCCGCCGAAGCCGTCAATCACGGCGTCAAACGCGTCCAAGATGACAACCGAGTCAACATGGGAGAGCCTGTATCGAAAAAGCTGAAGTCCGACACCAAAATCTCGACACTTGCTCAACGAGTCCTCCAAGAGCGCTTCGACCTGAAGAGCTTCCGGCTTGAGCAGGAGGCGGCCATCACTCGAATCATTGGCGGCAAAAGTGCGGTTGTCGTGTTCCCAACTGGTGGCGGCAAAAGCTTGTGCTACCAGGTTCGTCTTCGCTTGCAGCTTCGTTGCTGCATCCCACCCTCACCGATCTGACAGACTCTAGGTACCAGCTGTTGCCATCAAGGAGCTCGATCGCGAGACAAACTCTCGGAGCCCGGAAGAAAGCGGCGTCACGGTTGTCGTCTCTCCACTCATCGCTTTGATGAAAGATCAAGTCGATGCTCTTCGCCGCCGTGGTATCAGTGCTGCCGTGCTCGACTCGACGCAATCCCGTGAAGCATTTGTCGAGACCCATCAAAAGCTCTCGTGCGGTCAACTCGACCTACTCTACTGTGCACCCGAACGGCTCAACAATGAAGGATTTCTTGCCTCTCTCAAGGCCATCCGTGGAGGCATTCGTTTGTTGGCAATTGACGAAGCTCATTGCATCTCAGAGGTGATCCCTTACCCTCATGACATTCTTCATTCCTTGGCTTCCCCTTGGCCCTAACCTGTGTTTGCAGTGGGGGCATTCTTTCCGACCAGATTACCTCAAGAGTACGCCTTTCCCAAAATCCCAACTTTCCGCCTATTAACAGCATCAATGAGTTGCCCGATTCACCCAAGAGGCCAATGTCGAGAGGGTCGTTTGCCTGACGGCTACAGCGACAGCCGCTGTCGCGACAGACATCCGAGCAACGTTTAACATCCCTCCGGAAGGTCTCTTCGTCACGAGCATGTACCGACCGAAGTGAGTAATTCCACTGCACATTTCGTTCTTGATCCTTCTGACTCCTTCAGTCTCCACCTTTCGGTTCAAGCGATCACTGAAAAGGACGACCAGGCCAAGATCTGTACCAGCTTCTTGAAGAAACATCCTGGGCCGTCCATTATCTACGTCACCACCCATGCGGTAAGCTAAGCGAGCTCTAGATACAGACATATTACCTCTAATCCAGTTCCGTCTCTCAGGGAGTCGAGACGCTTGCCAAATCGTTGGTTGGCCAAGGCTTCAAGGCGAAGCCATATCATGCAGGCCTAGACAAGGATATCCGCACCGACATCCAGGATCAGTTCCTACGCAGCACCGACATGATTGTAAGCTAGAAGTATGTACAGCTGATTGCGAACCGCCTAACCTCGATGCTTGGTAGATTGTTGGAACGATCGCCTTTGGCATGGGAATCGACAAAGAGAACGTTCGGACCATCATCCACTTTGACCTTCCCAGTAGCATAGAGGCATACAGTCAGCAAATCGGAAGAGCAGGCCGCGACGGTAAATCCAGCACCTGCATGCTGTATTTGTCCGACAAGGACTTTTTCCTCAGAAATGTACTCATTCATGGAGAACGCCCCTCTCTGTTGGCCCTTCAAGCATTATTCCAAGAAATCTGCAGCGAGGAAAACTGCCACCTATCCCCAGAGGAAACCTTTTCCGTGGCAATGTCATCTCAGGCAAGACGTGTCGATATCAAGGTCCTACAGTGTCTTTGCTTAAGCCGAGCCTTGCTGACCATTTTGACAGGAAACGCAGCTTTCGATCATCTACGCCTATTTGGAGCTGAAGTTCGGTCTGCTCCGCACTAGCACCCCTCAGTACGCCGAATACAAGTACCAAGTCCTACAAGATAGGGCATACGTCACCGATAGCTCTGCAGCAGCAAAGGCTATACTCCTAGGGTGTCGCAAAGCGAAATTGTGGACCAGCGTTGATATCGACAAGGTGGCCAGCGGCAAAGGGCTGTCTCGTGGCGACATCACCCGGAAGTTAGACTCTTGGGCTGAATCAGGAATCATCAAGCTACAGAAATCTGGGGTTACGAGCGTGTTCCGTCTCAAGAAGAAATTGCCTCGGAATCAGACAGAGATCAGGAGCATGATTGATCAGATCGACAAGGAGATCGCTAAGAAGGAGTCACAGGATCTGAAGCGGGTTCAAGATCTCGTCAACCTCCTGACTGGGACAACTTGCCTGACTCGGGCTCTTGCCGCCTACTTCGCCGACACCACTCACGCGTCGATCAAGGAGTGCGGGCATTGTACCTGGTGCGAGACGCATCAGCAGGTCGTCCTTCCAGAGTTCAAGCCGAAGCCACTTGAAGAGGCTCTCCTGAAGAGTATTGCGGGTGTCTGCAAAGCTCTTTGCAACGAAGAAGCGAGGAAAGCCGAGTCAGGCAAGACGCCGGGTGCTGCCCGGCAAGCCCTGGCCAACAGCACGGCCAAGTACGATGCGCGGTTCATGGCCTGCGTAGCCTTCGGCATCAAGACGCCACGCATCAGCAGCATGCAGTTGTGGAAGAACGAAGCTGTTTTTGAAAGCATGAGCGACTGCAATTTTGACGTGAGTGGCCTTTGTCTACAACCTGAAGCTGAGTTAATTGGAGAAAAGGAACTTGTGGGTGCTTTCGAAAAGATGATTAAATGATCAGATAAGCTCCGTTATGCTGGAAACGAGGATACTCATTCATGGGATGCTTCTCTCCTGTGGTGTTATCTAATTTTCGTCATCTGAAGTTCACACGGGGGAAGATTTGGCGCATCAAAGGTGCTTAGAAAAATTACTAGAAGGAATGCAAAAACCTCGTCGCGAATTTTAAAGCACAGCTACTTTTCCGAGTCTCACTGAAAATACATCATACATGTACGGAAGACTATAAATTATTGCCTGATACCAGGGACCTCAATATTTAGATGAGGTTAGCACGCAACGTCCAATGGAATCATGTGCTGCCAGGCATCTCCACTCCCATACTCTCCTGTCTGGATTTGTATCATTAAGCAGGAACTTTAATTCTTCCGCAGAATTGACTGCCCTGATCGAACACATCTGGCTGTAAAGAGCCTCGACGGTTCACACTTTCTTCTTACCCCAACGACAAGCAGGCCGGTCTACCATTCAAACGTGTTTGGCTATCCTACCATCATGTTACCAATCTCGGACTTACCTGTAGAGATCGTGCAAAACACGGTTTTCACCCTGGCCGATCCTAACCGAGGAAGAGACCGCTTTCAGCACACGGCATTGCACGACATAAGCCACTCAAGCCTTGGTGCTGCGCTTGTGAAGGAAGACTTGGCGACAATAGTAGCGCTCTCTGGAACGTGTCTCCTCCTTCGAGATGTGACAAGATCCTTTCTTTGGAGTCTCCTCTGGCTTCCATCGGCATCAATTCCGCGGCTCATAAGTAGCTTCGAGACCTGGGATAAGCACCCAGAGTGCGCAAGATTTGTTCGACGCTTCACTTGCAAATCATCCATTAAAGTCACACATATATCAGAAGAAGATGTAGGGCTTGTTGAAAGTTTTGGGCTTCAACTATGGGTCTTTAACTCCCCACTGACTGGCACATGTCGCTAGCTCAGTATCTAGTCGGGGTAATTATCCAGATTATAGCAGTTCGGGCGGTCCACAATGAAAGGCTGAAGTTGGATTTCTACGTGTTCGGCACCCCACACTCTTCGAATCGTAGATTCAAATTGGTTCGCCGGCTCCAGGGTGCAGAGCAGCCACATCACAGTGGATGAAGCGGAATGCGGTGTCTGAAATGTTGAGATGTTTAATAACGATACAATAAATTTTGAGGTCATTCAGAGAAAAGGCAGAGAGATCCAATCCAAATCCAGTATGCGTATCCGTCGTGTCCTCATCCTAATTACCGCAACTGCCATCCGGAATGGTCCCGTCTTTATTTCTTCCCGTGTTTCTCAAGAAACTCCTCCATGTCCTTGAGTGGTTTGACAATGCTATGGTAGTACTTCTGCTTGAATCCAATCTCGAAGGTAGCCGCAGAATCACCACCAAGGGCTGACAAGCTGACGCACTGCAGAATAACTTGATGATATCTAGGACCCATTTCGGTCACAACTTCCGGGGCCACCCTCTGTATGTAGTTTCGTCTGCCGCTTAGATCTTGAGGAGGATCCTCTCTTACACGCTCCTCCTTCATCAGACCAAGCTGCAGCATGATGTGTCCCAGATTCGCCAGCAAAACTGATCTTCTACTTGACGAACTATCTTCTTCTTCTTCCACTGCAGTTGGGGCATGAACGGACTTCCTGATAACCTTTTTCAAAAACGGAATCAGACGGTTCCGAGGTGATTTGTAGAAGACGACGCTTTGCTCTGGGCTCGGGTCTGAGTCTCGTAGATCGAACCTCAGAACTGCTTCGGCAATGAGTCGGGATAACTGCAGAACAGATTTCCTTCCCATTCTCCTCTTGGCGTGTCTGCTATGTCTCTTATCCAGGATTTCAGACAATGAGATGGGATCCCCTTCAGCTTCGTTGGTTGGTCGCTTTTCTTTAGGGAGATAGAAGATGTTGTGATTGTGGCCATAATCGTCAATCAAGTTCATGACAACTGTGTCGAGATCGTGTTGAGCCAGAAGCTCCGGACACACCTCGAATCGGCTCGGTGTGGTCAGCCGAGGGCCCGGCTGCGATATTCTTCTTACATTCTGACCGGGTCGAGTCTTTTGTGCTTTGGGAGAAGGTTCGAGTGGCGTGGAGGTCGCCCGGCGTTTTCTTGAGTTGCCTGTGATTGCTTCTGCTGAAATTTCCTGGAATGGAGCCTTGCTCCGATCCTTGCAATCCGAGCCGACTTCGGTGAAGTCGGTTTCGGTAGCACCTGCAGCGGATGAGACCACTCTTAGCCATATGAAAGGATCCTTCGCTATTGTAGACTGGAAAGCCATGTGGCACTGCCAAATCACCCTGACAAGCTCGGATGGGCTAGGAATCGAGGCGGTACCTATCTCTTCTGGCTGGAGGCTGAGATATGTCGTGTGTCGGTCATGACACTGTTCAGGACACGCGCGGCATAAGCACTGGTGAAGCATGCTTGACACACGACCTTCGGTGGATAGCCTATCCACCTCCCGAAATTCGAGCGCCGTATCCTGCGCGTTCGCCCTTGATGTCGATAAATCGGGGATCGGGTCCGCCGGAACCATGGAGAAGGCGACGTCTTCGAAAGCATCCAGCCGCGATCGAAGGGTGGCGAAGGAATCCGCTAAATCCCGTTTCTTTTTCTTGTCTTTGGTCTAGGACATGAACATGTTAAGTCCACACGATCAAGAATTTGCTCCAATGCAGGCAGGTTCTTACCTCGGCTTTGCGAAAGGTCTCTACGCTGACACGGACATTCTGTAGTTGAACCCAGACGTCGTCGAGGATTTGGCAAGCCTTCTCGCATAGACTTTTCGTTTCAGCCCCGAGCTGCTCTGTTGCGAGCGACATTTTGTTCAGTGTATCGATTAAAGACGTGATCGCCCCCACGAATATATTCTTTTGTACATTGACCTCGAATTTGAATGTCTTCCTCTGCTCTCCGGATCTTCGGGCACGCTTTGCGTCAACTTGACCCAAAACATAGACATAGGTGTCTGTGACTTTTGCGTCCAAGTTTTGGAAGTGGCTCGCCCATTCTGGAATCGCTACCGAATCAGGTCGCGACGGAAGGTCGTAAACGTATGTGCTGGGGCTTGACAAGTCGGGGAGCAATGAATCAGATAGCCCAGGACCTAGCAATGCAGTAGGAGAAGGTAAAAGTCCGGTGGAATCGCTGAAAGATTTTGATTTTGATGGTGATGGCGATGGAGAAGCCAGTGGTCGTTCATCGCCCCTGTCCTGGGAATTGGTGTTGGTTGCCCCTTGTACAGAATGGTTGTAGTCACCCTCGCATCGAATGTAGTTGATGCTAATGACGTTATTTTCCACTTCATTTTTCAGGCCTGTGGCAGCAGTCGTGATGCTTCGGGTCTGTTCGGTCGCGAGAACGGCTCCGGTTGTGAAGCTGTTGCCGAGCACGCCAACAGCATTGGATGCATTGGATCCCAAAATGGAATCCGGTGCTGATGGTTGCGACATCTCATCGCATCGATCACGTTGAGGCATGGATTTGAAGTAAGGAGGAGAAGAGTCGAGGAATCAAACCAGAGGGCTGGTGTTTGAGGGGATGATGATGGCAAAATGAGTGACAAGAGGGGGCTACCCAAGAAACGAAGCAGGATCATCTTGCTGAGTCACTAAGACCAACAGGAGCAACATCCAGAAGAAGACTTCAGACACAGAGAGCCTCATTGATCCCACGCTCATGAGCCATGATTTCGATCCGGTCGGCGACTTTCGGAACAAAGTCGACATCCGCAACATACCCAGCAAATAATTAACGAAGTCTCATTGGCCTCAATAATGATAGTTGCCAATGAAGTATACAGTATCTCTTCACATTCTGCATGTCCTTCTCGGTCGTATCATTCTCCGCAATAGGCCGGTGCGTCGTGGTGTTCCATGATTGGTGCAAGGTAGCTTTTCCCGGGATAGATATTCCTGCAATTATTGGTCGTGCTTACCCTCCATCGTGAGAGCCTGCTTCCAACACTCGACATCTGCATGTATGAGGTGCATTGAACGCTTCCATGGCGGGTGAACCATGCTGCATTCTACTCATTTATCCGGAGTAGGTACGGGGCTTATCTGATGGAGGATATTGGTTGACTGCATGTAACCTGAAGGTCGGAAACGCCGCATTCGCGAGGGTACCTTTTTTCATCAAGGCTGTCTACACGAGTTTCCCCTCGCTTCCGGAACCAGACAAGACTAGCTGTAAGTGGAATTGTCTTGGTCATGTGGACGAGTTGGCACCTGTCGAACTTCTTACATCTTGAATAGCCACCCCCAGGGTTTCCCACATGTGCAACCTTCGTAGAACTGCCAGCCTGGGGCATCACGCATCTGCACTTTTCGCTCAAAATCTGCCTTTTTCTCTCGCCAGTCTAATACGCTCTGGTTTCGGAGACATTCTCGCATAATGGCAAGTATTGTGGATGCATTGGTTCCGACAGAACATCATTGCTTATCGTTTTGTGCAGGAGGCTCTCGGTGCTGCCGCTGCATGCGTCGACATTCTCGCCCGCTCTCTGCATATTCTCGACCGGGCTAAGAACGCTTGGGTACGCCAGAAAAATGGGATATCTTACCTGGACAGCGTTGTAAAGGATGTTAAGGCGACGATGATCCTTGCCAACCTCGTGAGAACGGAGAAGGAACTACACCAAAACCAAGTCGTTCAGGCAGCTAGCATTGTGAAGACAAAGTCGCAGCAGCTCTATGATGTAATCTATGATCTGGGGGAGAAATCTGAGATCGGCGGTGGGTTTAGACAGTTCATCGGGCATTTCATCGATGGCCATGGCGAGCAAGCAAGGCTGGATGCTATGCGCAAAGAACTGAATGAGTCGAAGGCGACATTGATCGTGGCGCTGCAGATGGCTCAAGTTGGCCTGATACGAGCCATGGGGAAGGGAGACTTTATTGTCAACGTCCAGATCGTCAACCACATTGATCGGCGAGTTCAAGAGTGTTCTGGACTGGAAAATGGACTTCGTCTCGCTCAACTACTCCAGCGCCGAGCCTGGAAGGACGAGAAGGGAATGTGGCATCTCAACGATCAAGATCTGACTGAGTTACAAAAGCCACCGCCATACGAGTACAGGGCTGCCCCGCTCGCGCCCGGTCAGACCCGAGGCGTGGTACAATCGAACAAAGTTGTAGGCGCTACTTTCATTGGCATGAGTGTGGGCAGAGATGGTGGAGACATCTATTCTATGTATCAACCGGACGAACTCCTGGTCATGAATAACACAGCGTCTCAGGGCGCCCTCTTTATTGGCGGAGGTACATCGGCTAGCAACTTGGTCTATCTCATGAATAATGGGATAGTTTTACCGATGCCTACGCCACAGCAGAACATGAAGTAGGGTTTAAGGGTCTTTTTTTGCTTTTCTTTTCTTTTTCCAAACAGGTATGGGCTTCAAAGCTCGCCACTGCACCATTTCCCCGTCATATTTCGTAGTAAACACGTCTTAATATATCTCGGAATCAATGTATTATGCAGCAGTAGTACTTTGACCTACTTCTCCGTTCGGACCTTTCTCAAATTGATCCGTGGCTTCAGCCTTCGTGCCGATGTCATGCCAGTGCTGTATACGAAAATAGATCAGTGCGTCAAATACCCAGTAGTGGCACCAAAAGCCATCTCGAGACAGATTGTTTGCCACGGGATGAAAAGGTTTTAGACGTCTTACTTGCGGCGAAATCATAAGCCATGGGTATCATTGCCTTAGGAACCAAAGATTTGAAACCATACCTCCTGCGCCAGCTTTTCCCATCAATCTACTTGTGAATCTCGCCTTTCGCACAAAACCCCCCCAAAAGTCTTTGTGGTTCTTTTCTCGGCTTCCTTTTCATAACCGATCGTGGGCGTCATCTTGTCTTGCCCCCGTCAGAACATGAATTTGTCCTGCTTCGGTTGACTCACCTAGCCATTCATTCCTGACAACGTCTGTGAGAT
Source organism: Colletotrichum neosansevieriae (assembly GCA_036785495.1). Taxonomy (NCBI): domain Eukaryota; kingdom Fungi; phylum Ascomycota; class Sordariomycetes; order Glomerellales; family Glomerellaceae; genus Colletotrichum; species Colletotrichum neosansevieriae. The sequence goes on along the minus strand of JAVHLV010000045.1, from coordinate 220,771 downwards.
CGAAAAGCTTAGTCTCTGGAGCTTGCCAATATCGGTTTTGAGAACTTCATGCAAGCTTGGAGTTCTTTCTTCAGGTGAGGTGAAGTCGGTCATGATTGATTCGTAGGTGCTCGCATGGGTCTCTGCCTCTCCATCATAGTAGACGCAGCGAACTAGACCTCTTCCCTGGGCTATCAAGGATTCTAATACTCTCCGACGAGTTTTCACCTCATCACCCGAACTGCCGAAACTTTGGATATCTTATCTTCATTAGTATGTGTATATTGATTTCGATCATCTTCTCGGACTGATAGCTTAAAGCTACGGTTCGCTTTTCGATGCAATGCTCGACTTATGGAAAGGTCTGTTGAATCATTACTCACCTGCTTCATCGACCAAAGCTTGGCCAATATTTACTAAGCTCTGGATAACGGCGCCACCGAATATGCTCGACTGGTTGGCTGTCAAACGATCTAGATCGTCATCAGTGAAGTTGAACTTCCAAAGACAGAGGCGGTCGCATTCTTCAGCGAGAAGAAAACGCTCAAGCTTCCAGCTTTTGAGTTGCTGCTGGTCTTGGGTGTTTGGGCTTTGGAAACAAGAGCTCGTCTCGAAGTCTTCTTCGCTGTTCCCACCGCAAGAATCAATGTTATCCGTTGACCGAGGGTCCGGTTTCGAAACTAAAGCCCATGATTCTTGTCGAATAATCAAAGACCAAAACTCGATAACAGCAGCAAAAAGACGGGAAGTAAACGGATCGGGTGCTTGATTCATGTTGGAGTTAAAGAAGGCAACCAACAGAAGGTATGTGATATTGCGAACCGTAAGGCAACTTTATCCAACGACCCGTTGGACACGGGAGTATCCAGAGGTTTTGAGAGGCTCGAATAAATTGTAGCTGTTGAGGAACAGATAAGATGACAGGGAAATTGGCGGTGAAAAGGGATGGGGAATGCCCAACCCCCCTTTGATCTCGACAGATCATTAACCCATGGGAGATGCACAGCAGGGCACACAACTTCATGTAGGCTTTGGGGGAAAAGTTCCACGCATATTTTCTCGTTCGTCATGGTTGTTGAGCTCCGGCGAAGTGGTGTGTTGTGCGTGGATTAGACAACCACTGGCATTTCAAGCCGCCTATCATAGCCTATCCCGTCCTTGACCGACTTCTCAGGATATATGCAGACTCCGCATTAGTGAGTCCTTTGTAATCCTCGTACATGAAGTGAATACCGAGTCTAGGTTAGTGTTGAGGATACGGAGGGTGTGATATCAGACACATGATGCATTCTGCAGAGCCATGTCAAGTCTCCATGCAGCCGATACCATGAACCATACGAAAGCCCGCTCATTCCTTACTCTTTCAGGGCGGGCACTAATTCTAAAGCCGTCGGGATCCTGCGAATATCACTGGATGGCTGCGTTTCGTACCAGTGGTTGGCAAGCATGGCATTCGCGTTGAACTCCGGATTCCCGCTCTGGCTGAAGTACATGAGGGTGTTTTCGAAGTTTTCGCACTGTTTGTGTCTTTCAAAAGTCTATCCAACATATCTCCAGGTCCGATGGAAGTCTTTAGGCACTTGGGCGAGGGCGATGTTCATGATGAGACCACGTAAGATCAACGCCACACTAGGTACAATCAAAGTCTCAGTTGATGCCATACGAAATGAGAGATACCCGTCACTGAATTATGACAGGGTCTTCTGAACGTCAATACACAAACTGCTTCTCGATCCGCTTTCTGTTTGTCCCTGGAAGGAATACCTCGGCATAGGGCTGTGTCCATCACTCTCATTGAATCATTTGAATCGTGGTGATTCTTTTGCCTTCAGATCCCGTTCTTCAACAATCTCTTTTGATTTGAATCTATTGAACTATTCTTCTGCGGGTGACCACCTTCGTGTTCTCGACGCATGAGGCTTACGCATGTGAATTACTATATAGCATCCCACTATCAAGTGACAATTTTTTAATCTTCGAGCTTCCGGCCCTTCATATGAAAGACGTCAAGCAGAAAGCTTAGTATCATCCTTAACTTACTTGTCTTTTCCCGTCGAATGAATGTGACATAAGACTCAAATTAAGCTGAAAATTACCCAGCCATTTTCCAGGGATTGTGGCAAAGCTTATGCCGACTTAAGCCACATCATTATGCTGAGACTCAGGGACTAATCATCACAAGAAATCCTCCAGCGCGTCGCCCAAAGTTCGACTCTCCCTAAGCGGTTGCGCCTGTCCCTTTTTCGGCAGGCCAAGTTTGTTGTGCCAGACGACCTTGAATCCTGCCTTCGTTGAGCCGTCAACATCCCCATTACTTCCCGCCACGAACAGCACCTCCCCTTTACCCCAAGCTTTGCCAGAATGGCATGATAGGTCTGCTCGACCGGCTTATAGAAACCGCTCTCTTCTGCAGTCACGGCTGCATCAAATTTGAATCGGCCATGCCCATCCTTTGCGACCACTTCTTCTACATGTAACATTTCTCACAGCCGAAGTACCGCGATCCAAATAACAGTTGGTGATGACGCCCAATGTTTAACCCCTGACTCTCAGACGAGCTAGGACGTCGCTGACCTCGGGCCATGTGGCCAATAGTGGCCAGTCACGAAGTAGAGCCTCAGGCGCTGATCGGGGAAGGTTGACATCGCCCACAGCTTGGGTGACTAGAGAAGATCATATTAGCAAGATCGATCCTGAAAAAGTAGTCAGTCCCTGCTTTCAGACTTGAATGTTTGCGGAACTTCATAGACTAAGTCAGAGTTACCTGAATATGATATATCGTTCAAGTTATTCTACAGGAAAGTGGGGGGCGACATTCGAAGGCGAGAGGTTCCTTTATGTTGGTTTGAATTCAAAGTCACCAAAGCGAGCTAGGTCTGTATTGATAAGGAATTCAACCCAAGTGCATTTCTCAAAAGCCAACCATTTTCCCGTTCCGCAGCTGACCTCAGGAAGCAGAACAGAGAATAAGATGCTATTACTGGTGTAGTCATGGTCACTTAATCTTGGTTGACCCCGTCCAGACAGAGAAATACAGCTGAGATTCTAGCAACCAGTAAGCTCTGATTTTTTTGACGAATCAGAAAGCTAGTTATGAATGAACTCAGGAATGATTTAAAGGCACATTTTGCGATATATCTGCACCCAGTTCAGTATTGTGTACACGATCCAATTACACGGCGTGGGATACCTAGGTGGTGAATGGAAGTGTGGGTCCTATGGGTAAGGTGAGGCAGTGGGTCCGTACACAGTGATTATCGCCAAATATTTTCGTCGCACAGTGTCCGCCGGCAGGGAAAATTTGGTCCTGAGATTCCATGAAGGACCAGACTCACAACACAATCACGGAAACTACAATTGTCTGTCTGAAACTCATCGGTTTCAACCTATCGTCTCAATTGACTTATCAAGCCATCATCACGTCTGCAATTGGCTCACACAGCGACACCATGGGTGACGAATTTCGGGCGAAGTCACAAAGCTTCCTGGCTTGGTTCAAGTCTCTGCCCGGCGCTTCCTTTCACGACGACATCGAAATCGTCGATTTGAGAGGCCAGAACGCCGGAAGAGGAACAAGTGAGTTCATATGCGCTTTTCAAGTTGTTCTCCTATGATTCTGACCACTCACCAGTTGCCAAGAAGGACATTCCGGCTGAAACCACTCTTTTCACCATCCCGAGGAAAAGCATCATCAACGTCGAGACATCCGAGCTCCCCAACAAGATCCCACAAGTCTTCACCGGAAATGATGGCGAGGATGAGGATATGGAGAATGAGCCTCTCGATTCTTGGGGCTCGCTGATCCTGGTCATGATCTATGAGTACCTTCAGGGCTCTTCCTCGCCTTGGAAGCCGTACTTCGAGGTCCTTCCCGAAAAGTTCGACACCCTCATGTTTTGGGAGCAGTCTGAGCTCGAGTATCTGAAGGGAAGCGCAGTGCTCTCAAAGATTGGAAAGGACGATGCCGACGAGATGTTCCGCTCTCGGATTCTTTCGGTTATTTCTGCCAACCCGAACGTTTTCTACCCCGCGGGCACTTCGCCGCTGGACGACGCAGAGTTGTTGAAGCTGGCCCATCGTATGGGAAGTATCATCATGGCGTACGCGTTTGATCTTGAGAATGACGAGGAGCCGGAACAAGATGAAGACGACGAGTGGGTTGAGGACCGTGAAGGCAAGACGATGTTGGGCATGGTCCCCATGGCTGATATACTGAATGCAGATGCTGAGTTCAACGTGAGAGCCTGTGACGGATGAGAGAAGTAAACAAGAGCTAACGTGCCCCCAGGCCCACGTCAATCATGGAGACGAGGAGCTGACAGTCACTGCGCTACGGCCCATCGGCGCCGGAGAGGAGATTCTTAACTACTACGGTCCTCATCCGAACTCGGAACTTCTCAGGAGATACGGCTACGTCACCCCCAAGCACTCGCGGTATGATGTGGTCGAACTTCCGTGGCATCTTGTGCAAGCCAGCGTCACAGAGCAGCTGAAGCTCACGGACGACGTCTGGAAGCAAGTGGTAGGTTCACCAACCTCGTTGGGCGAGACGCATGCTGACACCGAAGTAGGCAGAACAAGTCGACCCCGAAGACCTTGAGGACGTTTTTGTCCTCGAGCGCGAGACCGGCGAACCTGACTCGGAAGGCCAGCTGAGGACCGCCGCAGTTGTCCGCGAGATCTCCGAAGAGCTGGAAGAGCAGCTGAAAGCCGTCCTAAAGGCTATCAAGAAAGTCAAGGGCGACCTAATTCCTGACAAACGTAAGAGAGATGAGGTTTTCCAGGCCGTCATCGTTTCCACCCTGCAAAAGGTCCTGGCAAAATACCCCACGTCAATTCCGGAGGACGAAGCTCTGCTGGCAGCTGGAAACATGACATCACGACAGAAGATGGCTGTCGAGGTTCGGCTGGGTGAGAAGCGGCTATTGAAAGAGGCCCTTGTGTTTGCTGGATCAGCAGAAGCTGCGAATGCTGGAGAGGAGGCCGAGAGATCAGCCAAGAAGGCAAGGACTGCGTAAGAAAGGGTAGAAGCTACTCAAAAACAGAAGTCATCGCTGCCAAAAGGGGCATCGAGATATGTACAAATAGCGGGCATTGAAGTCAATAAGCCAGGCACGAGACGGTGTGAACAGCCCAACTCCTCGTCAAGAGCCGAACAGCGCTGAACATTGCCAAATACAACGTCACACAACCAACCAACGCGAAGCGCAATATCCCCCTGCTCCATCAGCCGTTCCCTCTGTTTTTGCAACAACACTTGAATCTTGAGGATACCAACGGACTTATTCGTCTTCGTCTGGCCAACTTTAGGAGGGTTCGATTTCACTCGATGTTCCGACAGTTAGTTCCGACAGTTACACCGCGACAGAGGTCGTATTTTGTCCCAGCCAGATGCTCCCACGTCGTCTTGGTTCTGGGTGTGTTGGCACCTCTTTTTAGCACCCAACAATGCACCATCTCGTCGGCCAAGCCCTGACGAACCCCGCATTGCTTTCCTCTAAACCAAGGGTCGTAGCTTGTCCTCCATTGGTCCTGGTGATCAGCCGGTCAACAGACTGCAGGCCGGTGTCACCGACTAAGAGCGCGAGAAGCAAGTCTTCGGAGCTTTTCACGCTCTATACCTCAACACGCCAACACTCACCGGTTTCCTCATCACGTCACGTCATGCATTGAATCATGACCAGTCAGTTTCGCGCGAGGTTTGTGAGAACGGCGGAGAGGCCTCCGGAAGCATTCCCAATGCCCGGGAATGCACCATCTTTTTCCCATTGGCCACCATGGAATTTGCTCCTGTCGGCGAGCTCATGCTGAAGCTGATGCCCGTCGCTTCCATAGACCGTCAAGCAACGAGGCCTGACCAAGACAGGATGCATATGTTGAGCCTCCCAACAATGACACCGCGATCTTGCTCGTTGTGTTCTTCACTTATAAACCGCCGTACCCACAGAACGACTACCAGGCGGGCTTTCTCAAGGATCATTTCGTGTGGCTCCGTCAGGTTCAAGATGAGATCAAGAGCATCAAGAATAACTTCGGAAGACCAGTAGAGTAAAGTCGATTGCCCCTGGGACCTGGTAGGACTTTTCCAGGCGGAACCTAAGCTAACACCAACCCACTTTTAACCTCGATGGAACAGCAGCCATGCTTTTCGCCCATGCGTCGATTTGCTGCCGAGGAAGTTCTGGCACACTCAACCTGTTCAGACATGGGGGGTCACTCGGGGTATTGTTCAGCCGAAAGTGGTTGGGCTTCATAAGCCGGCGATGAAGCCCGAACTCCTGATTTCCCACTTGCAGTTATTACGGCGTGGGGGAGCGTCACACGAGCTTACCAATTTCTTTTGCAGCGTCTTCTGGCCCATCTACGGTTTGTATGGTTCTTCAAGCCTCTCGAATGAAGAGTACCTTCGGCCGGCAACTTCATTGGACATCTCAGTGAGACATTGGCTGTCGAGCCTGACAATTGACTCACTCATCGCCAGCGAGCTCCAACCTACTTCCTATCAATCCACGCAAGTTCCCTAGGACGCTTTCTCTGCCCTTCCAGGCTTTAACGACTAGAAATCAGGGAAGTCCGAGACCCCGAGCTGCTGAGAACGCCGCGCCGTCAGCAGCCGTTTATCAAGTCTGCTTAACGAACCTCAAGCGTGTGGGATGGTTCTCACCAGTTGACCTGCTCTCATGCAAGGCATCCTTTACTTCAGTCGCAAGAAAGCGGGACCCCACACGCACGCTCACTCACCCTGGAAGCCAACATCTCCCCATTGGCCAAGTCAAGCTGCTGCAAGCACTCCAACATGACGAGGTGCTCGCAGGCAGACGTGGAGGTGTCACAGCCGGATTTCTACCCGATAACGAGAGATATGCCATACTTTTGGACATTTAGGAGTGGCATCTATCGACGGCATTATCGCTGCGTTGTTATTCGTTGGGTTGCGGCGGCATAAAGACGGTAACAGCCGACTTGCAATGTCGTTGTCAACCCAAAGCCGGAAAACTCCATCCTCAACTCCGGAATACCATCGATGCTGCTATGGAGCTTCATGCAGTCATTTTTCACCGGCAAAACGTGGCCGCATGCAGGCCAAACGACATGTGACCACGGGACCACCGCCTCCGCCGTCATTGGGACCCCTGAACAGATCATGAAGTCCCAATGTTGATCTTCTGCAGGAAAGGCACATCATCATGGTTTGGATGTTGAAGAGTTGGTTTCGGGCACTCCGCGATGTGACAGAAGCCTCCAATGGGACGCCCTATCGTGGGAAGCACAAGAGCGACGTCGTTGAGGCTCTCCTGGACCAGCAACGTCAGGCCACACTACTTTGGGGCAGACTCGACATCGTTGTGATGCCAGATCAACCCAAACGTATGCTACACATGAGGCGTCTCTATTTCTGTCATTCCTGATCAGATCTATCAAAATCTCGCGTGACAGTCGCGACGGTTTTGCGGCTAAACGCCATCCCCCGGGGTCCACACCCTTTCGACATTACCTTACCCCGTCGTCCGAAAACCCACGAGAGCCTAACGATGTCGTTCTTCGGACATGGCACGGTACGTGATTTCCTGCGCATATCAGAGTTCTCCGTTCACACAAAGGCAGCGCAGCCATCCTAGGCAGGGCAGGAAGAGCGAGAAGCGGTCCAAGCCAAAGGACGGCAGCAGCAAGCAAGCACAAGCAACGCCCGTCGCCAATCACCTCAGCTTCCTGTTCGTCGTCAACGAGTTCTCCATCTACGACGACGAGAACGGCTTCAGTCCATGTTCCGATCGCTTCGGCAACCCTCTGCCGCCAAACACTTCAGCGGGCTACTATGACGAGATCAAGGGCCAAGTGTGGCGATACGAGAACGGCGTCGTCAGCCCCGCCCCCGGCTACGTCTGGTCACGGCCGGAGCAGGGACTGCCGGGCTCCATCAACATCAAGTATCAGGGGTTTGACGAGCAAGGCCAGCCGACCCTGATTGAAGAGGAGATGGAGGTGCACAGCACTTACAGCGTGTTCAACTGCTGGCGGTTCCTCCCTTGTATCTGGACGAATGCCGATTCCTCGGCCGTCGAGGAAATGAACGTCGAGCACAAGTGGAACCAGCTGGAATTCAGACACGACGCCCAGGAGCACGGAGTCACGCACATTTGCGGCTCGGAGAGACACGTCGCCGGCAAGCACCCGTCTTGGATACCCGGCCTCCTGCCAGAGACGTACGCGACGCCGCACGGGGGAGCTCACCAGTCGAAAGGCCTGGGCGGTCCCCTGGGCATAATCATCGGGCTCATGGCCCTGAGCAAGAAGAGGGGCCACGCCGACGACGTCTTCAGGGACGGTCTCTGGAGGAACAACCGCTGGGGTGGCGGCCGTCGGTCCGGCGGCGCGGGTGAGCAAGCACCGACTCTTTCTTTCTTGTCCGATGACAATGCTGATCGTGGATGGGCATCGTTTGAAGAACCCGACTCGAAAGGTCCGCCGCGGGGAGTCATGGTCCAGATCTGCTGTGATTCATATCACAACCCTTATGGATCGACCGTCGATACGATCATCGACTTTGAGGAGAGCGGGAAAGTCATCATTGATTGACAATATCGTATTTCGCAGCAAGAGTTTCGTTGCATTAATTTCATGCAACAGGGTGTTCTTATCGCAAGGAGCATTTATTCGTGAGAGGGTTGGACATGGGGCATTCGTTTAAGCGCGGCGTGACGGTATCTTGGTCCAAGGACTTTTTGGCATGATGACTGACGATGATATTTCACTTCGGTGGGGGGGCGTTTGACTGAGTGCACAACGACGTCGTGTTAAGCTTCGAGTGACTTTCAGAGGCTCAGTGATACCATTTGGCCCCTACGGTCGTTTGAAAACTTGGCATACTTCATTCCTCCAATATCGTGCAACCCTCCTGTCTATTGACTCTAGGTCCATTGGCGCCCACTACATCCCAGAGGTCCTCGCGTGAGCCTCCGACGTGTCTACCATCGCCCAGCAATCGAAGGATGTATGACCTCAGCCCGCCGCCTTTTTCGCTCAGTAATACAGCTTTGGCTATGTGAATGTAGCCTCTTTTCCAAATCGCAAAACAACAAACCGACGCAGCGCCTTCACACTACGTCGGGCAGTCTCACGGCTATGTCTCCTGATTGGGTGATGTATCTAACCCACGGCAACGAAGGGTATTGCAACTGTCACTGGTCAGTCTCCCACCCGGGAAAAAAAAGTGAGTGTTTGGGTCAAGGCTGCCTTACCTTTGGCTCTGTAATCTTGAGGTACCGCACTTGGATACCACTTGTCGTAAAATAGGGGATCTCAAACTTGACCTGGATCGGCCTCTTGGCACCCTTGCCCGGCGCGCCAACACCACCCATACTGCCACCGAAACCACCAGTCATACCGCCGCCGTGCTCGTCGTCGCCCCTAACAGACGGCAGACCCAGCTCCGCCCTCATCAAGAACTCCTTGTTGCCGCCAAACTGCTTGATCTTCCATACGATGGCGCTCTGCTCGGGGGCGTAGTGGACGGCGCCGATGTTGGTCCTGAAGCGCGGGCTGTCGGCGTCATCGGGGACGGGGACGATGATCTCAACGTTGTTGGCCGTACTCCTCCGCTTGAACTGGGCCTTGGCCTTGAGCATGTACTCGATGCGGGACCCACTGTGGCTCTCGACGACGCACTCGACCCAGATGAGGGGCTTGACCTGGGTGTTGAGGCGGTAGCTCATGAGCTCGAATTCGCCGTCGGGGGGGATGAAGGAGATTGTCCTGTCGTTCTCGAAGCGCGAGAGGCGCACGCACTGGTGGAACTTGACGTCCTCCATCTCGATGGCCTTGCCGCGGGTGGTACGGCCCGTCGTCTCGAACATGACCTTGTCGTTGAGACCGAGGCGCAGCTCGGGCATGCCGGAAAGATAGCACTTCATCTTGATGGCGCCGAGGATCTCGGAGCGCAGGACGTTGCCGTTTGCGCTGACAAGGAGGTTGAGGCTCTCGACGACGTCGAGGAAGACCTCGTTCTTGCGGTAGCGGATGCCCTCGGAACGCCAGGACACGGCGTTTGTGACGGCGATAGGCGGGCGGGCCTGGATCTCGAGCTTGTGGGACTCCTGCGTGATGTACTCCTGCAGGATCTTGGATTCGGTGGTCTGGGGGTAGCCGAAGTCCATCATCTCGTCGAGGAGCTCGTAGATGATGACGAAGTTGTCGCGGATGGATTCTTCCTCGAGGGCTTTGAAATATTCTGTAAAGACTTCGACGATCTTGTGGAGGAAGAGGAGGATCTCGGCGGCGTTGGTGTTTCGTTTCGTCAGGGCTAGGAGGTACAGGTTATTGTGACGGATGTAGAGATACTGCGAGGGCGGTCGGTCAGTTGGGGGTTGCGTCAGAGCTGTGTCAGACTACTTAATTATACGCACGTTAATACCCTCGTGAGAGAAGCATGGTGGCACGGCGGATGATTCTTCTTCGGCTTCGCTGAGGAGGACGGGGAACTGCTCGACGGCAGACATGGGAATGTCACCGCGGTAGTTTCGGGCAAGGAGGGTCTGTCGCGGGCCATCATCAGCATCTTCCGTCACCGTATCGATCTTCGCACAGCTTTAAACACCCACCTTGCCCTTTAAATCGAGGAAAAAAACGGCGGAAGCCATGGTAGATGCGTCGCCAAGGCCGGGGATAGATCGAGGGGCAGCCGCGCAGGTTAGAGGCGGTGGAAGTCAATTGGCGCGCTGGCCAGACGAATTACGGCAGAAAAAAGACTCGTATCATTCAGTTTCGTGCGACGGGACAGCTCACGAAAGAGTCAAGTTGTTGGAACGTCCGTGTTTGGCAATGTGTCATTAACTCGCGGGTCGTGTGGTGATGACCGCGCGCAAGTAGCTGGCGATATTGAAACCACCACGATGTATGTCTCCTTGGACTCTGGAGGTCCAAACGCACGGGCCATCTAATGACAGCCTTACTTGGGCGCGGACCTGAGGCTATGTACAAGTGGCGTCAATCTGGCAGGTGTGGCTGGTGCCCGTCTGGGTTACCAGAGGTTATGTAATCATCCCAGCCAGGTGGCTTCAGTGAGAGCGCACGTGATTTGACCGCAGATGTGGGGCGGCGGCTGACCTACATCACGCCGGATTTTTCACGATGACCTTCCTGGTTTCCTTCTTTTTCCTCTTCACCGCGTCCATTAGACAGTGCAGCGCATTATTCAAACCACATTTGGACTGGCATTCTGCTGGATACCATACGTGTTGTCGTTGATGTGATAACTGCGATTTCGAGACGCGTAGAAGAATTAAATGGTCCCATAAGAGCTGCCCGAGTGAGAAATGCTTCTGTTGCTTGGGCGGCGTCAGAGGGGCCGAACATACTACGCTCACTTTGCCTTCGGGTTTTTTTTTTCTCTTTTTCGTATTCGTTATGCTGTTCGATCAATTTGCCATGATTCGCTGGCAGTTGACTGTTGCACTTATTTGTCGGCCATCGGTGTCACAAGACATGTGTTCTTCCACGCATGGCATGTCGGGCCAGTTCCTCACGCTGACGCCGAGGCTCAGGTTCAGGTCAGGTTCACGAGCTGAAATCGTTCTGCCCGCTGACAGGTGCCCTCCCTTACCATGGCTGGGTTTGGAGCTAGCGGAAAGGGGTCGGTCCTGCTTCAGCTTTTGGCGGCTGGCCCTGCAGAGGAAACAGGAAAACCATCATGCGGTGTCCTCCTGACAGCCGCAAGGCAAGGGGAAGCTTGCGATGGGCGAGCGCCCGGCCCGTTGGCAGATCTAAGATACTGGACTACTCTTGTTGTATACCTTAGGATGGATGGGCTTTTAGAGTCCACTCAAGGCAGACACCCTCCACCTCCCCCGGCGTCGAGACGGGCTGCGAGTTTATCTCGTGAAAATAGAACATCGGGAAGGACGGGCAAGTTGGATGCTCGTGCTTGGATGGGAAACGCGGCCGATCCACTTGTTCGCGTCTGAGATGTCATCACATGGCCAAAAATCGTGCCGGAAAACTAGTTAGGAATAGCGGGTAGCAAATGCGCCTGAGTCGCGGCCAGCGCTGCAACTTTGCATTTGCAGCGGGAGTCGAGAGGAAACGGGATTGTTTCCAAACGCAACGAGACTTTTGGCAGGATTGTTCTCCGACCTCCGAGTTCCGTTGGTCTGAGTCTATTGATGCCACCTCTAGGTACGGTTGCCAATGGCTGGCGGCCTCGCGATGTATCCTGTCCATCGCGTGGACGTATATGCATGTACTTGTGTGTAGAGCATCGCGTTTATCTCTGGCAAGTCTGGATTTTCCCCATGGTTTATTCTGGCATGGAAGTGAAGAGCCAGGTCGGGTACAAGGCTGTCAGAACTCAGCAGAAGCAAAGCGGGCAAAGTGGCGGACAGCAAAACCAGGGTGGATGGTGGGCGGCGGTTCTTGAGTACTGGGCGGAAGACGGCGGAGTTGTCGATGAGAGAAAGCGGCATGGAAAATCCATGGAAAGTCGAGGGTGTGATGGACATCAGCGGGAACACACTGGACCCTGGAGCGGATCTTGTGAAAATTGCATGGTCATTTGAGTCAGTGTCACCGACTCCGTTTCTCCAACTTGATATGTTTAGCACGTGATTCTGGGTGTTGTTGACGGTCCGGTGTCGGTGTCGGGGACGGTGGCTACTCGGAGGAGAGGAGGTTGGGATAACCCGACATCAGAGAGTTAATGGAGACAGACTGGGGAAAGGGAGCAGAAAGAATGGCTGGCTGTTCCGTCTCTTGTTTTTTTTTTAAATGCTCTCTCGTTTTCACATGGGAAAAGAGAGTCCGTGCTCGGGGTGACGTAGCGGGAAGCGAAATCTGGACCAATGAGAGGACCGCGCTGGCCGTCGTTGTGCCTGGGGCCGAATGCCGGCTGGGCGACCGTTGGTGCCTTGTGACAACGGGGGAGGACGAGGTGTTAGTGTCCAAACATTGAGGAATATGGTTACACTAACATCTCCAACTATGCACATGTTTGGTTGTTCATCCCGTCCACTTTACGCATGTGATGAAGGTCCCTAAAAAGTCTGACACGTGCTTCCCCAACTTTGGTCCTGATCTCCCCATCCCCCCTGGGAACTGGGCCCCTCCTTGGTTCTGTCTGCGCTCTTTGGAGGTGAGTGTGAGAGACGAGGATTGTCCCTGGGGTGGTCTGGCAGCTGAAGAGGAAAATTACTGGTCGGGCTTGCAGAAGGATTCAGGCGATCAGCAGCATTAGCAAATAGGCATCATGATTATTCGAAGACTTTTCTGGCACATGAAGACTACACTATGTACCTCAAGGGGCCTTCTGTTACAGGTGTTACGGTTGTCGTTGACTGAAACTGAAGGGAAGAAGCAATTGTTTTTTTCATGTGGACGGCCAGACGTTGGCGCACAAAGATGCGGTCCGCAGATGTCACGCCAGCGGCGCATCGTGAGACTTTTTGCAGATGTCGTTTGCGAAACTCTCCTCGCCCCCTTATTGGTTTCCGCTGAAGTAGCTGTCGTGTCTGCTTCTGTTTCTGACGGAAATGTAACTAAATCCCAGCCCGTTGTTGTCTCGATGGTGGTCATCGTCGGCTAATTCTTCTCCTCGGGCAATAGACGACCAGCAAAGAAAGAGCATGCCCATGTCTCTCTCCCACGGACAGTGCCTCGGACCCTGCAGCCTCCCAGCGAGATGGGCTGGTGTCGCTTGGGTACATACAACAGATAGTAGTATCGGCACCACACTCACTACCTACCTTACTGCTGAGGACGCACAACGCAAGACTGCTGCAGGTGGGAGGGCGGCTGACCTGTCCAGAAAGGCCCAAGGGGAACGTGGACGTGCGGTTGGCTGATGATTGGATCTCCCGGGGGGGGGGGGGGGGTGTACGTCTTTCTTGTCTTGGGGAAACGAGGACCCCATCACCGTCACTCGGAAGCTGTAAGCCCTGGAATGTGGACACATGAAAGAATCTCTGATGTTGCAGTCTGGGTTCTTTGGGGAATGTTATCGCCCCTCCCCCCCACGGATGGACGAGAACGAGTCGAGGACCTAGGCAGACGAGGTTCGGGCGGGCAGAATACCGTTAGAATGTGACCGACGCCGACAGATAATTGCCTTCCTTAGATAGCAGCAGTACTGGTTCCATGTGGTTGCAGTTCTCGTATTAATGAATTAGGTGGAAAGCATAATGGAACGGATCATATAGAAACACTGATGTGACTGGATACCTTAGTTGGTAGCAGTTGGTTGGGCCCCCAACTTCCATCATCTGGAACCTCAGGACCTAAAGACCACCGGGTACCTGATGTCCCCGCTTGGGATGCATGTCAGTGGAAGTACCTTACCTTGTTTAGCCCTGCTGGGGCAGGCACGAGGCCATTCAGGATTACCTTGAGGTACCTACCTACCTGGGTAGGGAATGTAATTACAATGGTGAATAGTGAGGAAGGCACCTGACCTACCTTGCCTGCCTTCGCTATCGCTCCTGCCTCCTCGATTGCCTCAGCCCTGAGGTGGCCATTCGTATCCACTATCGCCATTGCCATCGCCATCGCCATCGCCATCGCCATCGCCATATCGCATTCCGGAAGCCTGGTTAGGTTTGTCGTAATGCCCTTGGCCCCCCCCTTCCTCCTCTTACCCCCGTCACCTTTGTCCGGGGAGAGGCTCAGTATCTACCATTCATTATCAATTATCAATCACATCAACAAGTCAACCCGTCATCCGTCTCACCTTTGCATCGTCAGGCCCGCACAGGAGAGGACGGTACCTTGTTTTCCGCCCGCGCGCACACCGATCCAGCAAGACTATACTTCTACAAACCTCATAATCCTCCATCCCATCCCGTCCCATCTAAGGAGAGGAGGGAGGCGGACAGCAGGCATTCAACAACAACAACAATAACACCACCAACACCACCACCTCTAAGCCAACACCAAACAAAACTAGCAATACTCGTACACAGTACTGCGTTCTCCAAGCATCTGGCGCTACTCGACGGACGGACTCATCCTCCCACCACCATCATTCCAAACCATCCATCCATCCATTCAACCCACCAACCCGACCCGACTCCGTCTTTTCTTTCGCCACTTTCGCCCAAACAGTACTACATGAACCTCACTTACGCCGCCAGCAGCCTCTCTCACCCCTTCTGCTCTCCCTCGCCGCCAGTCTGACCCGTCCCGCGCGGTCTGCACACGCCCTCCCGAAGCCTGAGTCTGAGCCAAAGAGCCTGAGCTCCAACCTCGCTGCAAGTACGTCGCAACCTTGTCAGCACTCACCACTATTGCATTACCGCAATCAGAAGGGGAAAATCCTGAAGAAGGAATGCTGATAATACGACAAGGACTTGGAAAAAAAACTTCCTCAGCTATCTCAATTAAACCAAACGGCGCTGGGCGAGTCATATCTCCACTCATGCCAGTCCAGAGTTGACCGCTGAGACACCCGCGCGCCGGTCTCGCTCCTGGTCCTCTTCGTCGACTTTGCGTCCTCCCTTAATACTACCGCCTCGACTGGGAACGCCTTGGATTGGATTGCTGGCGGAACCTGAGCAGCAGCACGCAGCGACAGAAAGCAAGCGGCAGCACCACCAGCAAGCGGCTGCTAGCCAGAGTTCTTGCATCGACCCCCCTCCCCGCAAAAAGATTCGACGCGCCGTCTGAATATACTTTGCGAAATGGACATGAGCATGAGCCAGAGCATGAGCCAAAATCACATGCTGCACGGGCCTAAATCTGGCGACCGCCAGCTGCCGCCATCTTCGTCCGTCGCTAATCCCACCACAAATTCACACTCCCATCCTCACGCTCACGCTACTGCTGTTCTTTCTCCCGCTTCTCCCACCAATCCTGCTGTCGGGTCTCCTTCGACTAATAACACTTTCTCCTTGTCCACTGCTCCATCGTCCTCGTCCTCGTCCAAGGCCAAGCACATCCTGCCTCACGCTCGCTTCGACCCGACACACATCTCGTCCCAACTGCGAACACTTGCTCCTCCGAGCTATGCGCATGCCCAGTCCCACGATCCCAACTTGTTGAGGTTTCCCGACACCCCGATTACCGAGCTTGCACCCATCCTCCCCGCCGCCAAATACAATGATAACGTCCTTCACACCTTGCCATCTCTGTCTTCTGTAACTGGCCCTCCGCCCCCGCGCTTTGCTCCTCCACCACCGCCAACGTCGCAACCGATCGAACAACAACATCGTCACCAACACAATCCGCAACCTCAAACACAACAGCACCCACCTGCTCTGACACGAGCCTCGACAGCAACCGTCCCCCTCACCCATTGGCCGAGCCTCAACCCCCTCACTACCTACTATACCCCCAGTCATGCTCAGCCTGTCGACTCTCCTGCGAGAATGGACCTCGACGTAAGCAGCAATACCGCCATGAGCGCCGCATCGCCAGACCTTTACTACGAAGGAAGAGCCGCCAGCGTCAGTCTCGACGACCCTGATGTACGAATGGCCGCCGAAGCTCTTGGTGACCTGCGAGCCGGTATGGAATCGATTGCCTTCTTGATGTAGTAGGACACCTGTTTAACTAACACGGCGAGATAGACTTCATCAACTCGCCACCAGCCCGTCACACTCCCCTCCCAAGAGACTCTCCGGCAGTCTCCATCACGTCGAATCCGCACGCGAAATCATTAAGCTCCGCCGAGGAGCCCTTGCTCTCTCTCCTGACCACTTCCCACCCTCTCATCGCCAATACTATTGAGGGCGCGACATCTGCCTACAACAACTCGAAGAACTTCTCTCCCCGCTTCAAATCGAGCGCTGAGTATGTCGAGGGTTACCTGACTCCAATTGCCAACACTGTTGGTACTGTTGGACGCAAAACAGGTGTGGAAGGTGGTGTTCGATGGTTCTTGGGCGCTGGTCGACGACATCAGTCCACTGATTTGGAGGCTGCGGATGGAGGGTCTCACAAACGCCGCAAGGTCGACACGGGAGAAGACTTGGCCAGACTCATGGCCGATTCGCAAACAAACGTCATGCCTGATGTCGACTCCCCTCGAGACCCTTACGTGTTCAAACACGACCGTCGTCTGTCAAGGGCCAGCACCATTGATACACTACCCGCTTACGATGATTTCCGGTCACCCGCCTATGCCGAGAACGAGAAATCCGAGAGACCAACCAGCTCTTCCAATGCAGCATGGCAGTCTCGTCTTATTATGTCTACCTCCGGCCTCAGTGTCGCCATGAGTGAAGAGAGTTTGAGAAGCTTGAAGTATTGTCTGAGGCTGTTGCGGTGGGCCAACGGCCATCTCGGCGGTGTCATCAACGGCCTGAAGTCTGCACTTGAACAGTACGAGAAGGCGGGCAAACCAGAGGAGCCAGTGGAAATCAGCGCCGATGGCGATCTCATGATGGTGGACAGCCAGTCTGATGCAGCTGAGCAGGAGAAACGTGCAGAGTTGTCCCGTCAAATCGACAACTTCAAGGGCGACATTCTGAAGACTCTAAAAACCTGTATCCAAACCGTCTCCAAATACGCCGGCGGTGCTCTTCCTGAGAATGCGCGCAACTTGGTTCGCCGCCACCTGACGACTCTTCCCCACCGCTTCCGCTATGCCAGCGCTGTGGAACAACAACAAGGCGACAAGACCGGCGCTGAGGCTGAAGACAAGGCTAGACGTGAAGGGGCCCACCGCGTTCTTGTCCTTGCCAAAGAGGGTCTTGACATGATGTTCCAAATCAGCGGTGTTCTCGACGGCACTATCGTCAGCGCTGAGGAGTGGTGTGAGCGACTTGGCAAGAAGAGGCAAGAGGATTGTGAATCTGGACTACCTCAATCTCAACCCTACGAGGGGGATGTGAAGATCGCACCCGCTTGAACGAGCAACGATTTATTTTGTATGTGGTCAAGATTCACTGGACGAAAGGTTGGCTGGCTTATCTTTTTTTCTTTTTTCTTCAAAACCAAGTGGATGATTGAACGGCGCAGAAATGGCACTCGGAAAAAATCAAAACAAAGAGAAAACTCCCGGACACGTTGCTGCGATGGCAGACACACAAGACACAATGATACCATCCCGAGGACAACCTCATTCCCATTTCACTTCAAGTATACCATATCATCACATCACATCTAAACAAACACTACCTTCACGGACATTTCTCTCATATCTGTTGATTGCGCTTATTCTGTATTCTTGATTTCTCTGTCAGTTCATTGTTGTCGTCTGTCTCTTGATTATTCCCTTCCTGTCTCATGTCTTACCTTAATGGACGGTCTACAGAGTACTGGGGGCGTCTTTGAACTCTAACTCACTTGAGCAAGTCTGAGTTCGCTGTGTATAGAGCTTAAGCTATTTGTCTTTGTACAAAGCAAAGCAGATCTACGTTTCAAAACAACTGAACATTTCGCCGAAGCTGTTACTCTGATTGCAAGCCGCTCTTCTCCTACGTTTGGACGTTGTACGACCAGATACCTAATCAGGCTGTGATGAGTCAGATTGCATAATGCAAAGATAAACACAGTTCAATGTCCATCCTCGGGCCCGGGACGCTTCGTGCCGCCAATCTAATTTCCACTGCACTAGCCGTCAAACACCGTCTGATTTAGCGCACGCACATGCTCAGTGCGTGCGGCTAAGCTTCAAGATTACAGGAGCAAATCCCTTTCCAGACAAACCGAATACGGGGATCAAAGTGCGAACGGTCCTGGACACGGACGGGCGGGATACAGCCAAAGAAGGGCGTCAGAAACTTGACACTGAGCGATGTACCCGTCGTGTCCGAAGTGTTGGTCTCCTTTAGGCCGTGCTTGTGAATAGGGCTGAGCGGGCGCTTTCTCTCTTAGCATTGGAAGGGCCTCGAGCTTCATCTGATTCTTTTCTTCACTTTTGTTTTTCTTTATTGGTTTGGTTGTTTGTTCAGGAGAACAACAGCCTTCGTCTCGTTTTCCCCCCTATGATCCTCGGACTGGGTCCGAGTCTTTTCTGATTTTTCTTGATGCGTAATGCTGGGGAGCGTTCCATTTCTTGTTGGGCGCGATGAAGGCCGGCCGCAAGACACGTGCGAGTTGATATCTTGCCGAGTTTCCGGTTCTGGAAGATGAGTTGTAACTGGGGAGACTCCGGAGATGGGAAAGGAAGAGGCATATGCAATGCCCAGCATTCGCTATTGATGTTGGCGTGTAAAGTGAACCCATAGCATGCTCTGTTGCAGATTTGCCTGCTGTATTGTCTGGCTAAGTGTTCTTGCGGTAGATTGTTGCTTGTGGCGAAGCTTCAGGCCGCTATTGCGATCTCGACGTCTAGCTCGTTGCAAACTCTTGAGAGCGCATCGTTTGTGTGCTGTCGGTATAAGGGGATATCGTAAATCAACCGGCGTCTAGTTTTGATTGTAATTCCGCTGCGAGGCTGTCTAGCTCATGCCAGTCTGTTTCGACTGGTTAACAATACTCGTGCTCAGCAAACGTACATCAAATTCAAAGAAATTAGAGAACATACGAAGTGCTAAGCTGAGCACTTCTCGGGGTCTCCTACTCAACGGAATACCTGAGTTCCGCCATAGATGTCAGTAATCATGCTTTGCTCTGTCGTCGCCTCCGTCGCTGCTCTGCATCCTTCCTATCTCCACAGTCGCCATTGAGAAACGCGATACGCAATGGCGACCGTTCGAATTCCCTTTCGGGGACAGCATTAGCGCGATAACCCGAGAGGGAGCAATTACGGCGAAAAGCCCGATGACCGACACGGCGATCGCGGTGACCCCCGCGTCAACCTGGTGCCGGGTAACTGAACCAACCCATCCTTCCCCGCATTGGGAACGTAGCAAGCCGGAATATCCGGAAAACATAGTTTGCCGACTTCATTATTTCATGTCGGCAGATGAGGTGCCGCAGACTAGGTCCACAAATGCGATGATTAGATAAAGGCACACATGTGTGATTTCTCCGAGTCAATCTCTTCTCATCCTCCTCAACTCTCACCATGTCCACCTCACTCTTAACGTCAGTCGTCGGTTCGTCATCATTGACGGGGTTACTCTGCGGCGCCGTTGTCGCAGGATTCGTGGTCTACGTGGTCTATCAAAGAACTTTCCACCCACTGGCCGCCTACCCAGGCCCCTTCTGGGCTTCGATCACGGATCTGTGGCAGGTTAACCAGTTTCTTTCCCTCAAGCAGCCCTACACCTTGACCGAGCTCCACGAGAAGTACGGGGAGTTTGTTCGCTATGGGCCAGACAAACTGAGTATCACCGCTGAGGAGGTCATTCCCCTGGTGTATCAGAAGGGAGGGAGACGCATGCCCAAGACGGAATTTTACGACGCCTTTGGCTCAAAGATGCCGAATGTTTTCGGCATGAGAGACGTGGAGGTGAGATTATGTCCAGCAGTCGCAACCCTGATCGTCTGACTCAAAGACACCACAGCTTCACTCCGTTCGCCGCCGCCACATGTCAAACAGCTTCTCACTATCGAGCGTGAAGGGAATGGAACACTATCTCGACGACAACATCAAACTCCTCCGCGAAAAGATCACCAAATTCGCCAACGAGGGGAAAGAATTCGACCTCAAGAAGCTGCTTCACTACTACGTCATCGACGTCCTCGGTGAACTGGCTTTCAGTCGCTCCTTCGGCGTCCAGATATCCGATGACGAGTCCCTCGTCCCCCCCGTGGTTCCCCACACCCTACTCGGCTCAATGATGGGGTCGTGGCCGGCAATGACGCAGACGTTGAAGAAATGGTTGCCCAAGATCCCTCACAAAGGCCTACAGGTTCTATTCGAAGGGCGGGCAAAGTGTGCGCGGCTGGCGGCTGAGTCTGTTCGGCGTCGGCTTGAGAAGCTGGAGAAGGACGAGGGTGAGGTGGCAAGGGATGGGAGGACGGATCTGCTGACGAACTTGATCTTGGCGAGACATCCTGATACGGGAGAGAAACTTGCCCGGACTGATCTCGAAGCTGAGGCTTTTGGATTCATGTAAGTCTCCAATAGCGCGGTGTACAGCGGGTTTTAGGTTGTTAGGGAAAGGGTGTGGTTGTGTTGACCCTGAAATCGCAGTATCGCAGGAACGCACACGACGAGTGCGACGACGACGCTTCTTTTTTGGAATCTTCTGCATAACCCCGATTCTCTCCAGAAATGCGTTGAAGAGATCGACCAGAACCTGGAGCCTCTCGACAGCGATAAAGTCGCGTACTCGGTGACGGAAGTCGAGAACACGTTGCCGTTTTTGAGAACGTGTGTCAAGGAGAACTTTCGCCAGGCTCCGGTGTTCACCATGCCCTTGCCGCGGCGTGTGACGGCCCCGGAGGGGATAGAAGTAGCTGGACGTCATATTAAACAGGGGGTAAGCAAACATTTCGCCTCAAGAATCTTCCAAAATCACGTTGTTCGAGGGCTCGTGACGAGCTGACCGAGTGGTATAAGACATGCGTTGCGGTGTGCAACCACGCATTCCACCACAATCCTCGAGTCTGGGGCGACGATCATGTGAGCTTCGATCCGAGCCGTTGGGAAAGGGAAGAAACGGCTGAGAGGGCTCGTTACTTGATGCATTTCGGTCTAGGGGGTCGCCAGTGTATCGGTAAGGCGTTGGCGCAGACGAACATTTACAAGCTCACTAGTACGCTTTTGCGTGAGTTCGACTTCCAACTGGCTGATCCCGAGGAGAGAAACGAGGCCGAGAGGGGAGGCTTCGAGGGAAAGCTGCCTCCGATGACTGCCGTGGGCGGAAGTGAATTGAAAGGACCACTCATGGTTACTGCAAGTGTTCGATCACCTTAGAATGACTGATCATGGTCATGATTGAAAGGAGCGGAGAGCTTTCCATCGATCACACTCATACACGCATTTGAACACGGATCTTTAGCCAGCAAGCTCATTAATTACTATCATCGTTCCTCATCAGCTAACCAACACTCACGAAACCACATCCAAGATTGATAAGCATGGTCTGAACCACCCCTATCTAACGAATCGAAGCCCTTTATGTCCATCTTACGAAGTCTATGTACATCATCGTCGGCTTACGCAGCTATTCTCTTGAGCTGAGCAGAGTAGACAGCTTCTTAACCAACGTACTTGACAGTGACAGTGCTGCCGCTGACGGAGGCAGAAGCAAGGATGGGGGAACCGCGGTTGGGGGAGATGTCGATGATGTCGGCACCAGCAGGGGTAGTGGAGCCAGAGGAGCCAGAGGCAGCGGCACCAGTGAAGGTGACGGTGCCGAAGTCAGCAAGAGTAACCTGGCTGCCGTTCCCCTGGAAAGCCTCGACGATCCACTCGGCGTTGGTCTCGCAGAGAGTGGAGGGGGTGCTGGTGAAGGAGTGGGTGACCTTCTCGCCGGTGGTCAGGTTCTCCAGAGTAGCGACACCCTTGGTCTTGGAGGAGGCGTCGACGGTCATGCGGATGGAGTCGCCGACTCTGACGTCGAAGTTGTTGAAGTTGTAGGCGTAGTCGGGGATCCACTCGTACCAGGCGTCGAAGGTGCCGTCGGCGTAGAAGGAGACACCAGTCTGGAGGATGGCAGTCTGGCAGGTGTCACTGTTGTTGTAGCCCGTGCCGATCTTGACGGCTCCGGCCCAGTTGGAGGAGTACTCGACATTCTTGTCGCCGGACGCCGTGGAGGTCGAGTCCAGGGAGAAGACGTCGGGCTCGAGGCGCTGGTTGGGCTTGGAGCTGAACCTGGCGCGGCGGTCGGAGCGGGGGACGACCGGGGTCTTGATGGACAGCGGTGGGCGGAACGAAACGAGGGAGGCTCTTGCTTGGCTGCTGATGCTGCTGATGCTGCTGATGCTGCTGATGCTGCTGCTGATGCTGCTGCTGCTGCTGCTGCTGCTGATCTGAAAGGCTTGGCTATCTTGGCGATCGATCTAGTCTTTTACATGCATTTCGTGATGACAATGAAATCGGCGTCTCGGGCGGCACGCTTTGGCATGGCCGTGATTGTCTCCATTGCCACTATTCTCGTTATCGCAGGTGAGCAGATATCGCGATGCCGGTTTGCCGAGAACCCGTTCGTTCCACGACATGAGCATTTCTCATGAAGGTCTCAATCGAAGACGTTGAAAGCTCCTCGCTATTCAGGAAGTATCGTGATATCCCCCCCCCCCCCCCCCTGGTGTTGAAGTTGCATCAAGCTTCGTTCCCATCCGGCAGCGAGGTGGGCGGCAACACGGCAGTTCGGCATCTCGAGACCCACTTCGGCTCCGGGGTTGCGCCAAGGCGGGAGTTGGTGATTGGCGGGGGAGCACCAACACGGTGACCCTCATTTGATTAACGGGCCGCTCTGCCACATCTCATGTCCCTGACTCCCTATCAGCTCCGCGTGCCAGCACGCCGCAGATGGAGTGATTACCACTTTCCTATTCAAGGTTGCCCTTTTGCGATTGCGCCATAGGTTATAAGCATAAAGTGCCGAGTAGGTTTCCCGGATGTGGGGACCCGGCCGACGGATATGAAGAGGCGCTAGGGTCCTTATTGGAGTAAGCTTGTTATGAGACGGGGATTTGCTGGCGGGTTCAGGGTGGATGTTGGCAGGAATTTTTGTCCAGAGGTCGCGGACAACAGCACATTTGGATAATAGTCCGGTTCGTTTTTTTTTGTTTTTTTTCATGCGAGTATCACGAGATAATATTGCGATATGGTATGGGACGGTGCAATCTCTACAAGACTGCGACGGAATGCCATTGCTGGCTAGGATGAGTAAGTGACAGGATATTAGAGAAGCTTGAATTTCTGATAGGCGATGCGAACTTCACAACTCCAACCGCCGTTCCTAGGCCAGGCCTAAATCTTGGATAATGATGTCCGCCGCCTTTTCTCCCAGCATCAACGCCGTGTTGTAGAGGTTCGCAGCAACTTGTTTGGGCGGAATGCTCAAGTCTGCGATCTTCAGGCCAGAAAGCCCGTATACGTTCAACCTGGGATCAACTTGGATGGGTTAGCAGCGACCTAGGCTACCTAAGAAAATGTTCACGTACCAACGCCGGTTGCCTCAAGCGGTGCCATCTTGCAAGTACCAAGAGGGTGTCTCGAGGTGCCAATGTTTTCACGGATGTATTGCACAATGGCTGCATCGTCGTCTTTCGAATACCGGATCTCGTCCGTAATAGGACCGGCTGCAACTTCAACCACAGACGCATTGGAGCCTTCCGGAAATCTGGGTTGCCCCGATGCGAGCTCTCCCCTGAAGATATCCATCCGACGCGACATCGCTCTCTGGGTCTTGTAGCCCCAGATGTGGCTTTTGAGATCAATGTCATCTTCGTCCAGCAGCCATCCAGGGTCGAAATCGTAATCATCATCAATGCTCAGCCCAGTGACATGAATGTGTCCCCTGGCATAGGGGTATGTGACCCACGGCGCGGTGGTGACATATTCGGCATCATCCGGCAACGTAGACGGTTCGCCGAAGAAAGCGTTGAAGAGACCCCAGACCATGAGAGGTCGGTTGGGAGAATCTTTGAAATCTCGGTCCCATACGGCTTGGAATTCCGGACCCAGAGCCGTGACGTCTGCAGGGGAGGGGCGCAGTTTGCTTGACGCGTCGTGACCGTTCCAGCCTAGTTGCGGATCATCCGCGGCAATCATCGCGGGGACGTCGCGGCCTCGGTCGTTGCGGGCGATGCCGTTGATGGTCTCGTTTTGAGTGAGAGAAGTGCGGTAGACGTAGCCCACGAAGTGGTGATCTATGAACCATTAACCCTGACATCGTAGGGAGTTTTAGGTATGGTTCTGACTTGCCTTGAAAGTCGTTTCCAACTCCTGGGAGAGATTCGACAAGGGGGACTCCAGCCTTCTCGAGCACAGCGGGATCACCGACTCCGGAGCGTTCGAGAAGAAGCGGGGTGCCGAAAGAGCCGCTCGAGGCGACCACAAGCTTCTTCGCAGTGACTGTCCTGGTTGTATTGTCTTGGCCTTCTGTCGCGAAGTTGGGGTTTGGTCGGAATTCCACCCCGGAAGCGCGCTTGCTCTCGTCAAACAAGATGCGGAGAACCTGGGTTTCGACCAAGACGTGGAGGTTGGGATAGTTGCCGCTTTGGAGAACTGGGTGAAGATATCGGTGGCCGACGTCCTGTCGACGGCCATCTTCGGGAGAGACAAAGCGGTACCATGGACCTGAGCCGTTGTTGGAATGCAAGCTCTGGAGGTCGACGATCTCGTCAAATCCGGCGCTGACAGCACCGTTGACGAAACCTTCCTCGGCTCGCGACGCTTGGTGCGTTCCCTTGGAGACGTGAATGGGCCCCCTGTACCCATGTGTTGATTCGTTTGTCGTTGCGCCGTGGTATGTTTCCGTCTTTCAAGTGAAATCCAAGCCGTCAGCCTACTTATGACTCGTCCCGGGGATGTGCGTCTTACTTTGATCAGATACGGCAGGACATCCTCGGCCGTCCATCCAGAGGTGTTCCAGGCGTCAAAGTCGTCCCACTGGCCACGAGTGTAAACCATCCAGTTGATAGACGACCCGCCACCCAGAATCCCACCCGTTTCAACGATGGGTTCGCGGTCTGCAAGCTGGGGCGACTTGTTTGATTTCCAGAACAAAGCCGTGTCGGACCCGGGGAGCGTGTTTCTTTCGAAGAGCGCCGGGTATATGACATTTGTCACGTTGAAGCTATCTTGGCCCTGTTCAATGACAAGAACGGAGAGGCCCGGGTCTGCCTCGGCGAGGCGTGTCGCTATGACGCTGCCTGCCGTGCCGCCTATGATACTGTCAGACTTTTCGCGAGGCCGGAGCAGGACTGCGGGACGTCTCGAACTTGCCTCCGGCTATGATCACGTCTACTTCGGCGAGATTATTTGGGAGTTCCCTGTAGATGGCATTTGCGGCGTTGGCGGCTGCAAGAGCCCCGGTGATGGCTCCGACCAAGGAGATGAATCCCATCTCGCTGTTTCGGGGAGTAGGGAATATTGTTGCGCAAACATTGGGAGCACTGAGCTGGTGGAAATTACGATATCTTTATCCCAGGTTTCTCTCGCCACGAGAGCAACTCTAATCGTCAGATTCATCGCCGCTGTCGGCGCTTTGCCATGCTTGCAGTGACCATTGGATGCAGAAGATCTGCAAGATACTAACATACGTGAGGGAATTCCTGAGCTCCCACTGGCTGCGTGGTCTCTAAGCTGACCCATTGTTCAGGGACTGTCCGACATGGAGCGGGGGGACTGCATTCTATGTTGCACTGATGGCTTGATATTTGACTTGGCATTGATCAGACATGCGTGCGATTGAGCTTCTTCGGAAGCTAAGGCACAAATAAGCTGGGCCTGCGTCTCTGGGAATTTCCTTTGAGAGGTGAAGCATACGAAAAGCTGTTGATCGTCCCGGTCAGCGTTACAGCAAGACCCAGAACGTATGCTGACGAGGGAGAAGAGGAGTGAGAATTGCATTGCGACTCGGTCGAATGATTCGCTCGCTCGCATTCGAGTCCGGTTGCAACCGTGCCCCCTTGTCAGAGGCATCGCGAAAAGAAGGCCAATTCTGGGAAGCGAATGCGGCAGAGAGAGCCCACGGCAATGAGGAGTTTTATCTCTGCCGGCGTTTTGGATACGCGAGAGTCACCTTGGCGCGCTCGGTATTGGGATCCATTCTTGGTAAGCGTGAACGGCTCCGATATGCGGATGGTGGTGGGCAAGATCCTGACGGCGTGGCCCGATCCGTCCGCGACGGGGATGCGGTCGGGCTTCCTCGTCTTCGTGGCCGTTCCGAGCTGATGTGAACCCTTAAATGCGAATGAACGTCAGGTACCAATGCCGGCCATAGAGACGGCGAGGAAGTTAAGTATTTGGCTTTGATAGAGGCGATTTATGGATAATTTGCAACGACAAGAAAAACTTGAATCCTGAGAAGGCAGGAAACAGCGAGAAGAATAGTTGACGACGGAGACAGCAACAACAACGAAAATATTAGATAGTAAGCTGTCACCAAGACTATCTGTCGGGAATCCAGATTCTGATTACTTCACAGATGGGAAAAGCTGCAAAGCACTAGGTATTCATCACGTTCATGGTGTTGCTCTCAACAAAGGTGGACCAGCCTGTCCAAAACCCGTCTCGAGGAATATGCACGTTGACATTTCGCAACGACTGTTCATTGGTCCATGCCAAATCGCTGTCTCTCCTCCGGGCGATCTTGATCTTGGTGATATTATTAGAAAAGAAGCGCCGATTTTGCATTTGAAAATCATTGCCAGTTTCACTTGCTAAACTACTCGGCTCATTGCGGTTCCGCGCGAAATCCCCCAGTTCGACACCCAAAATCATGTACCACCAAGAACTGAGACAAATCGGCTTCGCTGGCCTGGGGCAATGGGTCATGGTATGTCAGTCAACCTGATCAAGGCTAAATTCATCGTCAAGGGCTTCGATCCCAATCCCGAGGCTCTGAGCCGGTTTTTAGCGGCCGGAGGCTCCACGCCTGCTCTATCCTTGAAGCTAGCGAGGGACAAA
The DNA here is from genome assembly GCA_036785495.1 of Colletotrichum neosansevieriae. Taxonomy (NCBI): domain Eukaryota; kingdom Fungi; phylum Ascomycota; class Sordariomycetes; order Glomerellales; family Glomerellaceae; genus Colletotrichum; species Colletotrichum neosansevieriae. The sequence goes on along the minus strand of JAVHLV010000045.1, from coordinate 193,386 downwards.
GCATGTATTTTCTCATGGTCGCGAGCCCCGAATAAGTCGATCACCTCATCTTCGGCTCTAAAGGTCTGTATGCTGACTTACCACAGAGATCGATCATGTGTCTCTTTAGCACATTGCCGCCGGCGTTTGTGGAGAAGCTACCTGGAGGATTGGCTGGTATCGGTTGAAGGGATATTCATGTCTCGGATTGTCCTGTGTCTGGTGGTGTGGTTAAAGTTATGGATAAAACCCTAAGTATAAGTAATGAGGACTGGTGTTAATCCAAGCATAGCATCTAGCTGGATTTTCCGAGATCGGGGTATCTCTATGCTTAAAGCCGACTGGACCCCGAAATCTGCAGTGACAATATTCACCAAGGACCTTGTGAGTGCCAATCTCTGGCGAGCCCTTATTTGTACTCTCTCACTCATCCTCTTCAGGGCATAGTGACCAACTCGGTCGACCAAGTGTGCCTGGCCTGTCCTGTGGCTGCGACGGCTCTTCTGGCCTTCCTGGAGCGGTTCGCCTGAGGACACGGCAGCAGCGATGATTCGAGTGTTGTGTGCAACTATGAAGACATCACTTGCAAAAAGGTTTGCGATGACGACGGCGTGGCTCAGCCAAGAACAAACTCACTTAACAATGACGGGTTTCGGAGAGTATCTTGCTCAGTCAGTGCCATTGAGGCCGAACTTTGGGAGTCGATCGTCGGCCCTGATCTATGGGTTACCACGACAGAAGACCTCGGTGAAGTGTTGGAACTTGTCTCGCTTCGAGATACTGTAGCCATTGTTGATCAGCTACCCCAGAGATTTCAAAAGCCTCTCGGAGACTGTCAGCAAGTCGAAGCCGGGGCTGCAACTGGTCGATTTTCAAATGCTGAGGAAGTCCGGCAGTAAGGATTGGCAGGTATATGCACTCCTCCCGTCTTTGTTTTTGCTCGTGGACTGCCACTGATATGGCGCATCAAAGCTTCTGTTCTCTTGCGAAGCGGAGGACGTGGCCAACCTCGTCAGCTCGACGCTGCGGGCTGACATTGCTCCCCTACGCGTTGCTGATGAGTTCGAATCGGCAACCGCCGTGAACCTGACTATACGTCCAAGGAGCCTCATCCATGTGGCGGCCGCGGCCGAGTGCTACAATCTTGCCATTGCGAAAGGGGTATCGGCAGATCTTGTCGATAGGTTGATTGCGGGAGCGGCGGGCTCGAGCTCTCAATTCAATGCCTACTTCCCCTCCATAAGTAGAAACGACTTCAGCCTCTCGTCCGGAGATGGGGGCCGAGATACTCTTGATGGCGCTTTGAAAGAATTGGTGAGAGAGGCTCATTTTGGCTGCATAGGCTTGAGACTAACGGTTTAGTAGGGAATACTCAAGTCTGTAATGCGGGAGCTCAAGTTCCCAGGCAGAATGCTTGATGCGACGCTTCAGCTGTTCAAGAGTGCTCGGAGAACGGTAGCGGACGGAAGCTTGTCGATTGCTGCAGTGGCTCTAGCCTGGGATGGAGGAAGGAGAGGAGGAAAGTGATGTGCTTGCGAGTGCATAGAGCTCAGATGCAGAGGCTCACTTGGCAATGGTGTGCCAAAAAGGAGCACTCTCAAAACTTTCCCGAATCCTGGCCTTTACTAAGGAGTATCTGGGTGTTGGTCCCAACTGCGAATAGCGCGATGGTGAATCGAGTAAATGCCCTCTGCGGCAGTAATAGGACTCAATTAGGCCTCATGCTATGGTAGTATCAATCGCCCATTAGGTGCACCTCTTGGTGCTCAGCCGTATAAGTATAGCCGAGAGACAACAGAGGATGATTCAAGCGCGGTTGATCTTGACCTCACTCGAGTAAGATGTCTCGATACATGGAACTATTACGGTGGGATAGATTTGGTGGTCAGTTTTCGGAGACTGTTGGAAGACGGCAAAGATCGTAGCTGGAGCGGTAGTACTTCTGAGAAATGTACTTTGGACTATCCAACATTCAGTTAGAATGACTCACATAATAACCAAGACAACATTGCAGCATCGTGAAAACGACTGGATAGACCTTGCAAAACAGTGTTTAGCAACCCCACTTACATTTGCATATGTGTTCTAGCCCGAGGTGGATCACAGCTTGGACAACTCAGAGCGGGTTGTTTGGGACCCGCATCGGGATGTTTGTTTATTCACAACTCGCGGGATGTTTCATGGAGATTCCAAACAAAAGGCTGGTGGAACCCAAGCGGGCGGCTCAACGGAGAACACGCGGCGGAACGGGCCCTAGATGAGGCCGAGTCACCTTTTAGCAAGGAACGCCATTCCGGTAAAGGAGGAAAGGGAAAGGTGGTCGGAGATTAGTATCCAAAATGGACATTAAGAACAGTGTAGAACATAGGACAGAAGGCAGAAGAAGATCGGGCCGTTAGGTAAATCATTTGATGATAATCGGAGGTCAAAGCAGATATGGTGCGGCCGAGACGTCGGACATTTGAGACGGAATACCGAGGGTGGTAAAAGACGGGCAGAAGAACAGCAAATGTGTTGCGACTGGCCGGAGAGCGCCAACTTCGGCAGCCACAGACGGAGAGGAGTGGCTCAGTAAGATCCGTGACGGATCGGCCGATTTCAAGTCACACCGAGCAAAGACCTGAAGACGTTGAGGTGAGAGGTTTTGCTGACTCGGCGTATGGTGAAGTGCGCAGGCAGGCCATGGGCATTGATGCACCCCGGATTCTGGAATGACGATGCGACGGGTGTTTGTGGGCCGGCGCTTGGTTAATGACGAAAGATGATCTTGGGCTACACTGTAATGGCTCGATTAGCTTCAGTCTACTGAATAGAAACGAACCTAGGGAGAGGACTACTGGGCATGGACATGGGATGGGCTAGCAGGAAGCCGGAGTGCATGAACTCTGGGGGAGAATATGGTTGGTTCCTGGGAGTCTGTGTCTGTGGCATGAGATCACTTTTGAGATGACAGCCGCCGTTTGCTGGAAGAAAGTGAAGGGGAATCTAAGTCGAGTGAGGGGAAGAGTCTGAGCACGGCGTGGCATTGAGAGTGGTGAGAGAAGGGTGATGCAAGTCGAATGACGTCGTCACGATGGGGGGGGGGGGGGGGGGGCAGAGGGCAAGATGGGTAATGAGAGGTTGGAGGCATTTGGGTTAAAAAAAAGTGAGGGCACGACGATGGTTGGTGAGTTGAGAGTGAGAAGTGGTGTGATAGTTACTGAAGTCCGGGTAGTGCTCTCCGGACCGGGTCGAAGTACCCCCGAATGAAGGTCATGTCAAGCTGGTTTGGGACTAGGCTGGATGAGATTCCGGAGGTGAGGGAAAAAGTCGGAAGTGAATCGAGCCAGTGGCGCATGAAAGTCGAGGGTAAATTGTGAATTAACTCTAAGAGAGTGAGGTGAGGTGAGGTGAGCATGTGTCGGACGCAGAAGACTGCGACACTTTTCGGGCAGTGCACGAGGCAGCGACCAGAAGCGCTCATCGCCTCGTTCTTGCCCTTGAACTGCTCTCTCATGCTGCGACAGGCGCCCAAAAAAAAAAAAGGGAAAAGGAGAGAGCCAACGGCTGTCCAGGGTCCACACCTGCCGGCCTTATCCAATCCGAGCTGAGTTTTTACTACCTAACAGGGATGAAGTATAAGATACTTCTGGGGTGACCGGCGTTGAGTCGTCCAGAGTACGCCATGGTCAACGCGTGGCGGCCAACAGGTGCTGCAGCTGTCAGCCCAAACAGCCTAAGGAAGCCCAACCTTGCTGTGGACAATGTAGCCTAGACAGGTAGTTGGGTGCTGAAATGGTCGAAGTGTCTGTCTTACACGCAACAAGTGAGCACCTCGCCTTACTGCGCCTTGCTCGCCTTAATCATTGCCTACCCTTACCTTACCTTACCTAAGAATCTGAAAAAAATAATGCTGCAGTGACACCCGACGGTCAGGTACCTAGAGAGTTACCTGGGGTTCTGTTGTGGTGATGATTTGATTTGCAGTGAAATCAGCAACGGGCGGAAGGGATACTCATTCCCAGCCTCCAATCCTCGAACCCCCCGCCCAGACACACCACCAGGTATCAGAGATGGTACTTCCCTGCTCTGCTGGATGCCTCCCTCCCCTGTTGGATCTGGGTGGAAAACAAGGAGTCGACTTCTCAAAAAGATTTGGGTAACTAACTAACTGGTGGTGATGAGAGACACCTGGAACAGGTGAAGATAAATCCACTTATCACGAGCTGCTTGTTCCATTTGGATGAAGTATAAGACAAGAAAGGCAGCCCCAAAAAGCCTCAGCTGCCACTCTCACACACCGCCGTCGCTGCATTCCTCCTTGTGCCGTACCAGACGTAGACTATTGTATCTGTCTTTTCGTCTTCCGTCTTCTGTTCTCTGCATTCTCCCGACTCTGGACTCCAGAGTCACAGCTGGATCATCCCTCCACCACGCCATTTCTTAGCAGTTAACAACCCCTGCTTCGTCTTGGGACGTGAGGTCTTCTTCTTCCATCTTCCCTCCTATTTCACTAACATCACGAGCCCTCTCTTGACTCTTCTAGTCTGGTCCACTCCTCCTCCTCCTCCTCCTCCTCCTTTTCTTCTTCTTCTTCTTCTTACTCCTCCTCCACCTCAAACCCCTGGTCCGACGCACCGCACCCACACCTTGCTGCTGTTAGTACGTACATGCTGCGACCTCCACCTTGGTAGTGTCCCTACCTACCTACACTGTACCTAGGTAGGTCGCTGCAGGTCACGAACCACCTGCACCCGCCCCAGACCCTAAAGTGCCTCTTATTATTAGACGATCCCTCCGACCGCTCGCCGCTTTCCTGAGGCCCCGGGACCAAACCACCGCCTTTCGTCACCATATTTCTGAACCCCGCTATTTTTTCCCTCCTGCCAGTCCAGAACTGTGACCACCGCCTACCTCTACCTCAACCTTACCTGTCTCGCCCTTCTTACGTCCGACCTAAGACTGGACTTGACCGACACCACACTTCACCACACCTCACGAGGCTCGCATCACGCTCAGATTTCTGCGCCGTTCACTCTACCAACAACACCAAAACCGCTTCGACTAAAGCCGCCCGGTCTACTAAGCGTCCGCGAACTCCTTCAAAATGGCAGCCATCGTCGACCACAGCCCTCCGTCGCATTCTCCTCCCGGTCCTAATCCGAAGCGCCCCAAGGGTAGGCACTTCTCCTCCGCGTCCTGACCCGCATGAAGCTTCGGGACTAACTTGACGTGCCTGCAGGAATCCTCAAGAACTCCTTCCAGAAGTCCCCTCCCGTCTCGCCCAGCGAAGAGCATCCCCTCACCGAGAAAGAGCTCACCATCGTCAACACCCAGTACAACGCCGGCCACCGACGCTCCTCGTCCGCTGCCCGCCCCTCGGGATCTCGCCGCCAGTCCAGCCGCACCCCCTCCGCCCAAGGCGACGACGAGCAGGATCTGGAGTCGTCTCAGCGCCTCAAGTGGGACGAAGCCAACCTCTACCTCACCGAGCAGGAGCGCACCTCGACTATGAAGATTGACGAGCCCAAGACTCCCTATGCCAAGCACTATGACCCCGCCGAAGATCCCTCCGACGACGAAGAGATGCAGGACCCCTCGGTTGAGAGGAAGCCTCGCACGGCTCGTGCTGGTCCTGGCGTGGAAGATGATATCCCTGTCATGTCGCTTGGCGAGCCGGAAGAGGCGGTCCCGGAGAGCGAGTCGTCAAAAGAAAAGGCCCTCAAGGCCGTCCACGTCGACGACGCCGCAAGCCCTCACGGCGGCGACGATGATGACCTGGAGGGTCTCTCGCCCGAGGAGAGGGAGAAGCACCGACGTTTCGAGCAGTTGCGCAAGAAGCACTACGAAATGAAGGATGTGGCCCACTTGTTGGGCCACCCCGAGGAACTACCCGAAGAGGACGACGACGAGAGCAACGCCGCCAACCCGCCTCCTGTCCCGCCTCTTCCCCGGCCCAGTCAGGCCACCAACGGCCAGGCCTGAGCCGCCACGAGTCGACGTATCCAGGTTTCGCCGGCTTGTCCGTCGGTTCGGGTATGCCGCGCCGAGCAGGGACATTCTACAGGAGACGTTACGGGAGACGTATTACGAGCATTTTCACGGTTTATTCGGCTGTTTCGGGGTCGAGGTTGAGATCAGCATCCGGCAACGGCGTGGTGGCACATGAAGGAGTTCTGGGTGGTTATCACGAATGGTTTTTGCGGCGTTCCGGGGCCTTCGTGTCTGCAGTCGTCGCGATTCACCGTCATCACAGCGGCGTGCTCTCGGTTCCAGGTCAGGCGTTTTCTTCGCCGCCGGACAGGAGTGTGCCAGCACGAGTAGGTAGGCTTTTTGTTTTCGCCAGCAAATGGCATATTCAATAGAGTCTCCATTGCCTAATAACTCCGTCCCGTTGTGTGAAATACAATCAATGTCTTGTACGTCCCTTTGAAACGTTTGGTATCCTGCGCCTGCGATGCTTCGTGTCCACCACCCGCGATTCTTCGTCGTCAAAACCCGACCGACAAAGTCCTCAAAGCATGCCCTTGCGGGCTAACTCGACCTTCCTCGCCGTCTCGCCGGCAGCGAATCCACCCCGCGATACGCAGATCCGGTTGCCGTCGGCCAACTCAAACTTATCTTGGTTCGCGGGCCAGGGGCAGGGGCAGTGGTGCGGGAAGTGGACGCAGGCGAGAGTATCAGGGCATAGGTAGTGTTCGCAGTAGGCTGCGAAGCGTCAGCATCCAAATATCACGCCGAAAAACGCCCGCTACAAGATGACTCACATCCATCGTATCGTTGCTGGTATTGCGAAGGGTCGCTCGGAACGTTCTGGGGCTGCTGTTGCTGCTGCTGGCCGCCGAACATCTGCTCGAAGAACCCGAACTGGGCCTGTGTCGAGCTAACGAGGGAGAGGAGGACGAGCGGGAGAGAGGCGAAGAGGCGCATCTTGGGCTAATACTTTCAAATATAAAAATTCGAGCCGATGGGAATGAATTGCAGCAAATTTTACTAAGTTTTGAGGTTGTTTGTCCGCTAGATACCTTAGACTGTTCCTGCATGCGCTTACGGAACCGTCCCTTTAGCTGTCCAGAAGCCAGATGCACCTCAACCCACGGTTGGCCCCAACCTTATCGTTATCGCGACCCGCTGACTCAGCCGGAAAAATATCCTCAGCTGATCTCCCTGGCCCGCAAACTCCAAGAGCTCCATCGAGACCGCGATCGCCCAGGGCAGATATCACGAGCAATCCCCAATCCGACGAATGGGCCGCCCGCTCCCGAAGCATACCTCATGCGTCTTACTCAACTGCAGCAGCCCCTGAGGGCCGCTGCCGCCGGACTCCTCCGGCCGACTGTCCCTACCCAGCAGCCCGGCCTGGCGGCGGCCGCGAATGCCCTCGTCGCCGGACGACGGTACGCCTCCGTCAAGTCACAGGGTGCCTACAAGCTGCAGCCCAAGAGAACAATACCGAAGAAGCTGGGAGCGAAGCGGACGGGTGGTACGTGGTCGACAATGCCGTCGTTGGGGCTCAATTGAGAGAGGAAGAGAGAGTGTGTGGAAGGGAAGAGGAGCCGGCTAACAGAATTGCCCACCAGACCAATACGTCATCCCCGGCAACATCATCTACAAGCAGCGCGGCACCCTCTGGTGGCCCGGCGAGAACTGCATCATGGGCCGCGACCACACGATCCACGCCATGGCCACGGGCTACGTGAAATACTACCGTGACCCGGCCCGCCACCCGGACCGAAAGTACATCGGCGTCGTCTTCAACAAGGACGATGTACTCCCGTACCCGACGCACGCCGAGCGCAAGCGCAAGCTCAACATGTCTGCGCACCCCGTCTCGAAGCCCGTCGAGACGCCCGCGGTGTCGGCGTCGGGCATCCCGACGCAGATCGTGCGGTCGTCGCCGCGCACCGCCAAGGGCGTCCCCTCGCAGCCGGCGCGCATCCTCAAACTGCGGGACGACTACTCGTACCGCGAGGACAACTGGCGCATTGGACGGCTGGTGAAGTTGCGCGTGGGCGGGATGAGCCGCAAGCAGAGGTTCGCGAGCAAGAGGTACGCCAAGGAGCGGACAATTGCGGGACAGAAGGCGGCGGAGGCCAAGTTTGCCGACATGGAGATTGACGAGTGGACCATTGCGGCGTCCAAGAGGCTTCAGGAGCAGAGGAACGCGGCTGATCGGGCCAAGAATGCCAAGGCGAAGAACAAGGCGGCGAGGAAGGCTGCGAAGGCGGGCAAGCAGAAGCGGTAATAGTTGCTCGGATGGGCGAGGGGCGCCGCTGAGGGGAGGAGATGTGGATTACGGCTTGAGATCCGGGGCGTCTTGGGCTTTCTAGAGTGTAGAATATCTTTGTACAAATCATACCGACCACCCACTACCCATGGACCTTCTATGCAGTGTTTCTTTTGCAATTGGGCGGGAATTCTCAGATGGAGCTCTACAATGCTGTAGTCTCATTGATCTTGACGAGGAATAACCCCCTTCTTGGCAAATTCTGGCAGATGCCTTCTTGAATTACAGCATTTTTTTTTCTTAAAAAGTGAAAAGGGCATGAACTATTATTAATCGCTCGGTTCGTTGCTTTCTCGACTGCCCAGACAAATTCCATGTGGGGTCGAACTTGCCAAAAGTACTTCCCCGCAAAACGTGGGCGAGAAGGTACCTACCTATCTGTGATATCCCGCTGTCCCTGCCACTTTAGTCGCGTCGCGTGTCGCGCAGTGGCTGTTCCAGGTCACTTCTTCCCTCTCGTCACTCACAAACCTCCGAATTTCAACGTCCAAACTTAAGGTGCTGTCGAAAGACGATACCAGCCTCCACCGCCATTCTACGACCTCGAACTCATCCATATACTGCTATAGACTCACAATCTGCTCCAAAAAATCGCGGAAATTGCTACTCCTGCAGCCTCCCACCTTCGCTTGTGAAGCGAGTGTCGTCGCATATCGACGACAAATAAGAACGATGGCTTCCAACCCTCCTCAGGTTACACCGGTGCCTATCCCTGTTCCGGGCAGTGCACAGTCAGCCCATTCACACTCGGCGCCTCCAGCTTCCCAGCCGCTGGGTGCAACTGCCGGCAGCCGCAATATCTCACCATCAGCGGGCTCAGTATCCAGCACCGGAGAGGGGGGCCGCAAGATGAAGCGCACCGGCGCCAAAGTCAATGTCAGCCGGAGCTCTTTTCTGCAGGCACCATCGTGGGCTACTTCCTTGCTCAACTCGAAGCCGGCATCCGGGGAAAAGGCGCCTTCCGGCTCACTTCTGGAACTTCCTGGCAGCAATTCGGTTCTCGAAAGCCCGGAACCCGTCCGGATAGTGAGCGATATCCTTTGGCAAAACACTACGGAAGACGGAGTTGATTCGAAGGAAGGAACACCTGGAGGACTCTCGGGGACTGATGACATGGTGCCAAGCAAGACATCGCTCTCCAAGAGCGCCAAGATTCAGGCACTGCAGCAGTCGTGGATGAACACCTCAGGCCCAGGGAGTGTGGAAGGCGCGGAGACAGACAAAGACTGGCTTGGTGGTGGTGAGTCCCGTTCCGCATCTTCTCATCAGTCTGCTTCCCCCGTGGAAGAAAGTCGGCAACCCTGCGATTTTGGCGACGAGTCCAGGGACGTACATGCTAATATGCTTTTCAGGTCTCTCCTCAGAAGACGGCTCTTCTTCCCAACCCTCGAGAAAACGCTCACTAGGCGCATCACAGGGTGGCGACTTGAAGCGTCGCTTGACTGAAGCTACCACGGGCACGAAGAGCCCCACACCAAGCGCAGCTGGGCAATCAGACGGCAGGTCAACTCGCAGATCGCAAGTTCCTGTGGCATCTCAAGCTACTGCCGGAACACCCAACTCCAGTGCCAGAGCTGGCTTCATCCCTATTCAGAGGACTAGACTAATAGCGGAATCCTCGGAGGATGCTACTGATGAGGATGCTACTGATGAGGATCTTACAACTGAGGATGATGGCGACGTCACTGGACCAGCGAGTCTCCAGGAAGTGGAGGTCGGACAAGTGGTTAGTATACCCTACCGTCCGAAGAGGCGGCTGAATGCTGATTCTCCCGTTTCCATTCAGCACATCGGAAAACCGCCAGAGCTTAGCACCACCGCAGATTCAGATCGTCCATATACCCAATGGAAAGGTCCCAGTGGGTTGCTTGAACCGACATGTGGTGTCCTGCTGCCCACGGGCTACTCTACATGGACAGATCCAGCTTATCCTTGGATTTGCCCTGTGCGCGATTGTCGTAACATTTTTAGGTCAATTATCGGCCTCGGAAAGCATTTCGGAGTAGGTCTTGCTTTGTGAATTTCGGGTCAGAGCTAATGACATAACGTCTACAGTCTAGGCACAAAAACGCAATGTTCAATGACAATCTCGATGGAACCCTTACGGAAGTTGGCTCTTTCTACGTCCCAGGACTTGCCAGGTCTTCAGGCGTGATTGTCTCAAGAAATCCCCTGCGTGGTAACGAGCCACCGATGGCAGAGCCAGAAGCGCCAGTCTACAAAGGCAACGACAATAACAGCAACACCAAGCATCGCATTATCTCAACACCAGGCCAAGGCGCCGCATACTCATCACCTGACCATATTCCGTCACCTCAGGCACTACCACCTCCAACAAACACAACTCTTCTCCAGCACATCACCTCACACCTTTCACCAGGGTACAGCATCCCTACAGAGAGGCCAGACATCAAGGCCCTCCTAAAGCTGCCAATCAAACGCGCACTTCCTGAGGCCTGGATTATGAAGTATGGGGGGGTTGGTCGCATGCAGCCATTAGCAACGTTTGCGCTTCTAGTCTTCTTGACTGGGGACTTGGCTCCCGCTCCTTGTCAGATGTGCCTTATTGGGTTAGGAGACGGGTTCGATAACACGCTTCGACCATGCGTTGTCTTAACAAGTTCCGCACCATCGTGGCTAAGGGAGACAGCCAGCGAGGCCTGCGCCTGTTGCCAGTGGGCCTGCAACTACAAACGATGGAAGATGCAATGCGATTTGCTGCCTGCCACCCGCCCGGCTCCCCAGCCCAGTAGGAGCTCACTACCCGCCCGGGTGGAGACTCCTGTGCCGCCGCCGGTGTTGCCGTCTGCGGCGTCAGGTGCGGCTGGAGCGCCGTATACTTCCTTTCCGAAAGATGCGAGATTCCCGTATCTAACTCCCAAGCCTCTTGAAACCAAATGTCGAATTGCCGGCGGATCGGTGGCCGCTCCTGCACCCGCCGCTCCTACAACCGCTGTTCCTACACCCGCTGTTCCTGCATCCGCTGCTCCCACGCCACCCATTTCTGGGGGTGTTCTAAGGCCAACAAGACGGGTGACAAGGTACTCTGTCACAAAACCGGCGGCTGCTTCTGCTTCTGCCCATAACACAACTCCTACCGCTCCTACCGCAGCTGTCTCGGCCAACCCCGAACAAACTATGCCGGCAGAGATCCTGGAGATGGAGGATTGGGAGGTTGCTCCCGGGCGTGTGCGTGATGAGCGTAGCGAGACACCGACAAGTAAGTTGTCAACGATTCATGTTCCATCATAGCCTTCACTGACCTGCGCAGACGTCGCATTTTCAAACGCGTACCTCACGTCGAATCAGGCCGTTGCCGTCTCGGAGGGCATCTCGTTCAACGTTGTCGTGATCAAACCAGGCGGCACGCATCAGTGGACCGACGAGGTTGACAGGGTGCGAATCTGCTCGCTGGCCGTCGGCAAAGTCAGCGTCAGGCTGGACAAGACAGACCCATTCTCCATTGGGCCCAACGGCATGTTCAAGTTGAAACCCGGAGTGGCATGCTCCATCGAAAACCGGACATATATAGACGCGGTGGTCCATGTGACGTCCGTCGCGCAGTACTAGAGGACAGTCAATGGATTGGAATGTTATATATCATACGTAGATAGATACCAGGGATAGCGCATCTTTAGACATTTGCAGGCCATTTCAGGGGCTGAAGATCAACATAAGGAATCACAACGCCTTAGCACTCATTGGCCTTCCCGATGCCACAAAGCTTGTGACACTCAGTACGGCGCCACCTCGTCGGTCTTTCCTTGGCTTTTCCTCCGAGAGAACTCAAAAGTCCTCTCGAATCTCAAGCGACACCACTGAATCAATGTTAGTACATTTCTTGGGTCAAATTGTAACATTCAACTTACATCGCCGCAAGAGATGGGCTCGTATTTGGACGGGTTCTTCTCGTCTATGCAAGTGGGAAGGACCGCACACTGCTCGTTGTGGTTGAAGCCGAAAAAGAACGGCATCGAGTACCGATCTTCCGGAGCATAGTTGAAGACGCGGTGCACCGTCGACTTGAACCTGTCATTCGACACCCTCTGCAGGAAGTCTCCGATGTTGACGACAAAGGTGTCGGGGACAGGCGGCACCTTGATCCACTGACCGTCCTTGGTCAACACCTGCAGTCCGCCAACGCTGTCCTGCCACAGGAGCGTGAAGCATTGCAGGTCCGTGTGCGCACCCAGACCGACGTCGATGACGGCATCCTGCGGCTCCGTGTTCTTGGGGTAGTAGTTGCATACGCTGTCGCTCCCGGGGTACGTGACGACGTCGTCAAAGTAGGTCTCGGGGACGTCGAGCGCCAGCGCAAAGATGCGCATCATGCTCCGCGCCAGGGTGAGACAGCTCTGCCAATACGCGACCACGTCCTCCTTGAAACCAGGCAAGTGCCGCGTGCCCTCCCAGACGAAGTCCTCGTGCTTCATCCACGGCCTCACCTCGTCCGGGACGGCGTTCGGGTCCTTGGTCTCGGGGTCGTGGGCCGGGTCGTAGCGGAAACTGAAGCCCTCGCGGTGGTCCTTGGTCTCCGTCGGCGAGATCTGCGCCGCGCGCTTCTCGGTCCAGCCGTTGAAGAAGTTTGACTTCTTCTGCGAGACGAGGGCCTTCTTGTCGTTGGGCTGCGAGAAGAAGGCCTGCGCCTGCTCGAAGGCGGCCTCGATTGTTCGTCTGGGGATGCCGTGGTTCTTGATGTAGAAGAAGCCCGTGTTCTCGGCCGCGTCGCGGACGGTGGCGGCCAGGGCCCTGCGGTCCGCCTCGGAGCTGCTGCGGATGTGGGAGAGGTCGATGACGGGGACCTCGGAGGCGTCGCAGTCGCGGGGCGGGGTGCGGAGGACGTCGCGGTAGACGGGCCCGTAGGCGGACATAAGCTCGAGCTTGTAGCTCTCCGGAGCTGCTGTTTCGGTCATTGTTTTTGTTGTTGTTGTTGACATGTTGGGGCTGACGTTGGTGTTGGTTTCTTCACAGTGAGATGGATGCAGATGAGAGCGTTATCCGTGCTGCAACAACATGAGGCAATAAGGTGTTAACACCTGTGTCGTCTGGTGATTCGATTCAGATCTTGAGAGCTGACTCTGCACGGATAAATAGCTTTCAGATGAAGCTCGTGAGGCCTGCTAATTCCGACACACTCCCGTTCCACGACTCGAAAGCCGGTGATGAGTTTGAGGCTCAATTGGACCCTTGATCGATGAGAAAGGGCCGGCTTTGCAGTGCCCACTGCCACCGTCGGTCTTCGTCGGAATTCGCCTAAGTGCAGCTGGTCGGGGATTGCATGATAGCGGTTGATAATGGCGTGCGACGCGGTTCGTTCGTTCGTTCGTTTGACGCCGTCGGTTTCCCCTTATCGGTCGGACGGTCTTAGTCTACCTAGGTAGGCCGACAACGGCCGTGTGGGGTAGCGGGGTTTACCCCGGTTTTCGGAGACTCAGGGGTCTTTCCCGGGGGGGCACTTTCTGGGCCTCCGCGGCCGGCTAACGAAGTCTTGACTTGAGCTTCATAATGCTTGGCAACCTCACTCGATACTAACACAGATCTTCTCTTGTATTCTTGTCAGCGAGGCGGACTTAGAAAAAAAATAGCTCCCAAGGACGACAATCAATCAGATGCACCAAAGATCAGAAGCAACATGCGCATGTCGCACTCATGGAGAAGTTCTGCAGCATGAATTCGCGCTGATCGTAGAGTCGCATCCCTGCATCTCTTATCTCCCCCACCTCTTCCCTTTCATTTGAGCTGTGCCGGTATCTTGGGTTATCACTATCGGCGACGAAGGGCTCTTGATATGATTGTTTTCTCAATGGACGTGATTCGATTAAAGTCGATGTCAATGTTGTTCGTCCTGTGAAGCACCCAGGTTCATTCTGCTCATCTCTCTAAGCGGGCGGGCGGGCAACTTTCATCTACGAGGCACCTCTGACCAAACTGGCAATCTAAAACGCCCCTAGTTCAATCAAGGTGACCACGAAGGCAAAGCCGGAACATGGGCCTCCTTCAACGTCTCCGCGTGCCTGAAGCGGCCGGCACCTCCGAACTCCACGGCCGCGACGCCCTCCTCAACAACGACGACATCCGTCCCTTGAAACTCGCCGACCGCACCTGGACGCAATGGACTTACTTCACCTTTTGGTTCTCCGCCGTCGCCACCGTCTCCAACTGGTACGCCTCGTCAACGGCCCAGGCCCTCGGCCTCTCCATGTGGGAATCCCTCGGCTGCGCCTTCGGAGGCCAGTGTCTGATCGCCGTCGTCATCACCCTCAACGGCCGCCCGGGCGCCACATACCACGTCGGATTCCCGGTGTTCTGTCGAACCGCCTTCGGCGTTTACGGGGCGTGGTGGCCGACCTTTAATCGTGCTGTTATGGCCATCGTCTGGAACGGCGTGAATGCCGTGCAGGGAGGACAGTGCATCTACGTGATGCTCCACGCCATCATCCCGGGAATAGCGAACATCCCCAATACGATGGGCGAGGGCAGCGCGCTGACGAGCACGGGCATGATCGGGTTCGTCATCTTTTGGCTCATCACCTGCGCTTTCCTCGTTATCCCCGTGCCCAAGATGAAGGGGCTCGTCTACGCCAAGCTCGCCGTCTTCGTCATCTCGGCCATGGCCATGCTGGCGTGGACGTCCGCGAAGGCCGGCGGTCTGGGTCCCGTCGTCCGACGGAGCGGGACGGCGACGGGGTCGAAGAGGGCGTGGCTGATTGTGCAGTTCTTCATGCTCGGCGCGGCCAACTGCGCGACCTTTGCGAGCAACGCGGCGGATTTCCAGCGGTATGCGCAGCGGAAGAACGATGTCATCCCGGGCAACATTTTCGGGTTCCCCGTGGCGAATTTGATCGTCGCTGCCGTGGGCAACCTGGTGTGTGCGTCGAGCGAGCGAATTTTTGGGGAGTTGGTGTGGAATCCGGTGACGTTGCTGGACAATCTGCAGACGGCCGAGTATACCGCCGCCAACCGCGCGGGATGCTTCTTCATTGCGGGAGCGTTTGCGTATAGCTGCATCTTCTCGTCCATTTTGAGAATTCTCTGCCGGCTGGTAACGATATCGCGGCCTTGTTTCCAAAGTATATTACTGTAAAGAGGGGATTCTTCGTCTGCGCCGTTGTTTCGTTCGGCATCAACCCCTGGTTTCTTTTGGTAGGTCGATATCCTCGGTGGCGTAGTTTTCCGGAATGCTGACAACGAGTAAAGGGCTCCGCTTCGGTCTTCGTCTCGTTTCTCTCGTCCTACCAGATCTTCCTGTCCGCCATCACCGGCGTCCTGCTAGTCAACTACTACATCATCGGCCGCGGCCGCATTCACATCCCCGACGCCTTCACCTCGACGAAGACAGGCGCGTACTACTACAGCCACGGGTGGAACGTCCGCGCATACGTGGCTTACGTCGTCGGCATCCTTCCCAACTTTTACGGATTCCTCAACAACACGGGCGTGTCGGCGCCCGTTGGTATCACAAGGTTCTATTTCTTCGCGTACTGGGTCGGTCTGGCCTTGTCGGGCTTCACATTCTGGGCCACCTGCAAGATCTGGCCGCCTCCCATTATGGAGGACAGGTGGATTGAGCCGAAAGACTATGTGCGTCCTGAGGAGGATGAGAGGGTTATTGAGGCAGTGCCTATGCCTGAGCACCTTGATGTCAAAGGGCCGGAGGAGAAGGTTGCGACCAAGGTGTAGTGCTCTCAGATGTCTCGATATTGGCGTACGAACTCGTGTAATTCTACAAGCGACTCGTGACCAACCTTTTGCATATACGCCGAGCTCTTGTCGCCCGAGATGCCGACTTTGATCAGTTTTTTGGCCGCCCAGCACAGCTCCGTGTTGAATTTGACCATGCCGCTCTTCTCAAAAGCAACAGGGTCCATTCGGCTGCGTGACGTGTCCCACATGCTCTCCCATCGATCAATCGCACGCATGAGGTTAGGAGCGCTCGGGCCCAGAACTCCCATCAGATTTGCAGACAGCACCATTCCATTGATTGCTTGAGATTGTCAGCAACGTTGTTCACTCAGGAGAAGGAACATGATACACGTACCAAATATCAAAATTTGTAGATCCGACAGGTTGATGTCTTGGAAGGGGAAGCTTCCCATGCCATTCCAACTGTCGCTCATCAGGGCATCCATGCATTGTTTGACCGAGACTATTCTTCTCGCCGGGTTGAGACCGTGGGTTTGGGCTAGCTCAAAGTACTCGTTTGCATCTTCGGCATCCCACAATTCATGTGGGCAAGGGAGGTCGCATGTCAGTTCTGTGGGTGTCATCATGGCCGGCACGTTGAACATGCCGCACTGCTGCCAATCCGCGAGAGCCATCCACGTTGCCAATCTACCAGTGTCAGCGTACAAACAAGCCAAACGCATGGAGACGAAGCGGTTTACCTTATACGAGACTCGTTCTTGACGAACTCTTCAAACTGAAAGACCGGCGCGTGCCTCGTCCTAGTGAGACCGAAGCACCGAACGGCCGTGATCAACACGGGAAGTCGTTGAGTGCGATTCTTTCGCCTCGTTGCCAAGTCATTCCTGAAGAACTGCACGCTGTGGATCATGACTGCAGCCTGCAGGCTCTCCTCAAGCTCGCGGGTGAAATCTGGCGTAGATCCGTGAGGTAACTGCCCCTGCAGCCTGCGGAAGATGTATTCTTCGATCAGACTCAGATAACCTCGAACTGCCAGCGCGTCGTCGCTTGGTGGTGATCTCAAAGAGCCCGCGACCGCCACGGCCAATATCAACGGTTTCGTGGTACGATCGGTGCCGAATGCCGGTTTGTGAACGACGGGGAAGTCGATGTGGCTTACACGGAAGTATGTAGCCGCAAACGCGCACAGGTTCTGCGGCGAGAGGGCCGATGTTGCAGTGACCAAGTCAAAAGACCCGTCGTACCACGGGTCACATATCTTCAGCGCGTTGTGCAGCTCGTGGAGCTCGGCGACGATGGCGGAAGCCCACGCCTGGAATTTGATCGGGTCAAAGGGAGTCTTTTGCGTGTTTGCATCCACTGCTGTTGTCGGTGCGGTGCTTGGCGGCAGTATTATTGGGTCAAACTGGGCTATCGAAGTGTTTGGCGCGATTCCCGAGTTCATCGAATATATGTCGGCTAAGGAGTAGACATAGTCGAAGGACTCGGCCGTGAAGCTGGAGGTGAAAGGAAAGGGCAGAAAGCCGGCGAAGTCCTGGTCGATGGGCACGTTTGGGGGAAACTGGGTGGGCCCGCTGACGGACCTCACGCCCGAGTCGACACCGTCTCCTTCTGTCCTGGTGGCTGCTTCGCTGGCGAGGAACTCCAGGATGTTTTCCGAGTTGGGGTTCGTGAGACCCAGGAGGAAGGCCACGGTGATCTTGGTGCGGTCCTTTTCGTTCTTATTGGCGGGTGATGCTGCGGCTGTGGTGGCCAGTGACGAGGATGGGGAATCGGTTGCCGTGGAAGAAGAGGGGCCGTCTTCTAATCTGTGATATGTGCAGGGTAGCTTGCGCAGGATGCAGCGCTCGCAAGGGTCTGAGGTATCGCATGACTGTTTGCTGTGGAAGCAGGCGTCACATGCGCGGGGCTTTTGGCCGCGCTTTAGAATTGGGACGACTTCGTGGTCCTTTTTGTTTGGGCAATGGATGGTATGTTTTCGGCAGACGTCGCTATTGATACTTTCAGTCAATGTCATTGATGGTGTAGAGTGAGTGGCAGGTACCGTCTTGCGAAGGTTTTCTCGCAGTATGGGCATTTGTGAGTTGCACCCTGCATATCTGGGAGAGTGTTAGTGATGTCGATGAGATATAAGATGAAGTTTTTGGCTCGACAGGGCTGAGAAGCAGCCGTTGAGTTTGGTCTATGGGGTGAAAGCTTGAACCTGGATTCGACCAAACCTCATCGGGATAAACCGGCGGATCCGACTTCGGGGGTTGCGCGAATGGCCTCGCGCTTCGAGAGTATCCGTACTGATAGCACCAAGTAGAGTTTCCCAACTTACGCGTGGATTCATGCCGCCGCAAATGAGCGCTTCGCTGATACTGCTTACCGCAGGTTCCGCAGCTGTATCCGCGGCCCCCAACCGAGGATGCCGACATCTCGGGCCGCCGCCAACTCCCGAGGCCTTGCGGAGGCTTTTCTGGGCTGGCACTGAGCTAAGAGATCAGCTTCCGAGATTAGGAAATTCCTCCAGAAATCGTTTGCGGTGTTTGTTGGTGGGTTTGGACGAAAAAGGGGGTGTGGAGGGCCGAAGGCGAGGAAAGTTGAGGTGAAGGAGGTGGGTTTTATCCGGAATGTCGGGGTGTCGGCAGGACCGCGATTGGGGGACTTCTCGCAGGGAAGCAGCGGTCGAATCCCACCCGGGGGATCGCTGGCTGTGACGCCGGTGGGTTTTCACCTAAACTTAGCGATCCACTCTTGCGTCGCTGCTGCGGCTAAGCCGTTTCTGGAAGTGGCATCTTGCCGTGTAAGCCGGTGGTCGGAAATCTCGAGACCGCGATTGAGAACGTCCAGTCTTTGCGTTCCGGGAGGATTTCGTGCCCCTTTCCTAGGTTTTATGCTTGTTTTTTTCCCTTCTTCTGTTTCTCTCAATCTACATAGATGTAGCATATCGATGTTGAGTTGATTCGACCCGTCTCCGCTACGTGCACCTTCGGTCGGCGGCATCATAGTTTCTGGCCAGGCCAGCGAAACGTCAATCGGTTGCATTCTTCATAAACACCCGCTATATATCTATTTGAAAGCTTGAGTCATTTCCCAGCATATCCCGGCTTTCTATACTTTCAGTTATTGGCGCCTCGGATCAACCCACGATGAACGGGATGTCTTTGTCCAAAGGTACATGGGCCTGAGAATGCCACGTACTGGTATGAGAGAAGGGACTGACACCCTTACAGGCATAATAAGCCACAGCATTCGAGCTTCCGTGGCGAGAGCCGGTCTTCCCGCTGTTTCAACGTCCTCTTGCTTTGCACTCCAACCAAGAGAGACTCGACGAAACAATGCCAGCGCGGCACCCAAAGCCGCCCCGCCGTTCAAGAAATCGCCTCGATCAAAAGCTTTAGCAACCAAGGAGCCCAACAATGCCGTTCAATATGCTCTGTGAGCTCCCAAAAATACTCCTTGTCTCGTCATCATAATCTGCGTCCACTGACTTTGGTGCCTCCACACAGCACCACCCTCGACGCCATCGTCAACTGGGCTCGGCAGGGTTCCCTGTGGCCTCTTACCTTTGGTCTCGCCTGCTGCGGTATCGAAATGATGCATGTGTCCATGCCACGCTACGACCAAGATCGTCTGGGAATTATCTTTCGCGCATCGCCCCGACAAGCAGATGTTATGATTGTGGCTGGGACCGTCACCAACAAGATGGCACCTGCGGTGCGGCAGTGCTACGACCAGATGCCAGAACCTCGGTGGGTTATCAGTATGGGTAGTTGTGCGAACGGTGGTGGGTACTATCACTACAGCTACTCGGTGCTCAGGGGAGTCGACCGAATCATTCCGGTCGACATTTTCGTACCAGGATGCCCGCCCACGCCAGAGGCCTTGATGTACGGCATTTTTATGCTGCAGGCCAAAATGAGGAGAACGAAGATCACTAGGATGTGGTACCGGAAATGAGATGTAGACGGCTGTATCTGTACCTGTACCAAAGAGGTGTATTTTCCCTCGCCTCTGGCGCTCTGGGATTGCAGACATTGATGTAGTACTCAGTGGTTGCAATCGATGTGGAGATACGATACCTTCTTCTCCCATCATCTTCTAGGTACCTTGCGATAATTACTTTCCTTCGTTGTGTTTCTTTCTCGTCTTCCGTGACCGTAACCAACCAGGTCCCATTGGCTCTTGCTCTGGTGTCGAGCAACATCGGCGGCAGAAGTCACGAACAACAATGCCAAGAACGTAAGGTAACCTAAGCTAACGATCTTTCCACTCTTTCATGAAGACTGAATGCCTCGAAAAGCTTGGCTTGTGCCAACGGGGAAAGACCGAGTGGTGGTGATCAGTGATCACCGGTCTTGCACATTTCCTTCAACATTGTCGAAAGCACCTTCGTCACTGGGCACTTTCGACTGCAGCCGCAATATAAAGCAGACGAAGAATGCAGGTGCCATTACCAATGAGTAGGAGAGGAAGGCGGCCAGTCCGGCCAGTCCCCTCGACCGGCACACGACGGTCGACCTAAGCATGGACGGGACTGGCTCAAAAGTCTCGCACTTGTTTTTCCTCTCTTCCACTCTTCCTCTCTTCCTCCCATCAACCAACCTCCCTTCATCAGCAAACCTCCTAGACTACCGACCTGAGAATCATCTTCTAGCCTCATTTCTTTTTGCATACTTTCCTTCATTCCTTGATCGTCATTTATCCACCTGGTATTTGCTTTTGCTTTCGCCGCACTTCCTATTTGCAGCACCTCACGCACGCGGCACGCCATGGCTAGCCACAGCGAACAAGCCACCCAGAGCGGCATTGCCGAAGCACCAAACAACCATCGTCTTTCGAGAGAGTCTCTTTCTGACAGCCATCTCTTGGACGAACATGTGTCAGAAGATCATCCCTCGGACGTCAAGACTGACGACACCCCTAATCCCTCCATCCGCGCTCTTGAGGGTAACAACTCCACCTCGGATTACCCAGTCGGCACAATGGCAAAGTTCCCCTCTACATTCTATTGCAAAGCGACGCATAAGAAGATTGACAAGAAGCGGCACACCCTATACCTCCTTGGCCATTTCGTTCGGCAGGACGACCCGGCTCTTTTCACCGTTATCGACGAAAAAAAAGTGAGTTTCAAGGAAGATTGGAAAGGCATTTTTCGGCTTCACGTGGCCGACGGTCCAAACCACGACGATCCTGTCCTGATAAGGGCCGATTGTGTGAACCGAATAGGCCATGTCAGGGCGAAGAATGGCAACATCTACAACATCCTTCTGCCTTCTCTCGAGGCTCTTCCGAGTTGCGAAAAGAAGCTTAATGTCGACAATGGCTGGGCTACTCATCGGGTCAAGAAACTCGGGTTCGACATGGAAATCAACGGCATAAAGGAAAGCTTTGAGTGGAGACCGACGCATGGCAGAGAAACGAAAAAACTCCACAATGTCTCTCGGGGATGGAAATTGGCTCGGAAGACGAATGCGACACCTGACCTGGAACACGGAGGCAAGCGGAAAAAGCGGTCCTTTGGCTTTTGCAGTGATGGGGCCGAGATCATGGCCATTTTAACAAGGAAGAAGCACCACAGGGCGCCCAAGATGAAGCACGGCTGCTACAGATTTTCCTTCATGGGCAGCGGCCTCACAGGCACTCTGGGGCAAAGATGGGAGACTTTGGCTGTCATATCAGGCCACCTGAGGTGGACTTCATATGTAAAGGAACAGCAGGTAGCTAGCAGAATGGCGTGTGCCGGTGGTGGTGGTGGTGCAGTCGTTTAGTACCTCATTCCCGCCTCTATTTTGTCTAAACTTGACTGTCCTTCCTTGTCTTGGCTGCGTCATTTTCTTCCTGTTTCATGGTATTGTTGTGCCAAGATATAATCTTGCTGCTGCAGACATTTCTTTGCCCGAGGCATTTCATGCCATTTGTCTTTGAAGTTGACTCTCGATTATCTCGACCATCCAAGTCGTTGGCATTTTGTCCCGTCCAATTTCTCGAATCAAAAGTTACCCCGCAAAGACCAACAGTTGCACAGCACTGAAGTTGTTGACCCAAAGTTTTCTATTAACGCCATGTGCTCACCGAACACTTTACCAGCCTCCCAGCCGTGTGCTAGCGCCGCAATGGAGAATTAGGGTGATTTGTCGGTGGATGCATCGTCGACGCTAACATCGCGAGCCTCCGCTCGTGCCCCGTGTTCTAGAAGAATGATAGAGAGATTTGAGGAATCACAAAGAGCTCAGCCAAGAAGAATCGTTCTGCGTCGGATCAGGCTTACCCTATTTCTCATCGAGGTCGGCAGAACCTGTCACCACGTTTAGATTTCAGTTTATATCTCAGAAGTCAGCCTGCTCAAGCCAGAATATGATATTATGTTTTGCTTCCCCTCTAATGTACTAACCACGTTGTACACCTCGATACCCCGTTGCTTGAGTTCAAAGTTGCCAAGTGATCAGGCGACGAACTCTCTACACGCCTATCGTGGAACACTTCATCGTCTTCCTCCTCTTGCTCAACTTCCACACTGCCCACTCTTACAGGCGGAGACCATATTGCCCCGTTGGTCTCCTCTGCTGCAGCAGGTGCTGTATGGTACTTGCCACCCTGACTTCTCATTGAACTTGTTCTTCCAACACTCTGCCATATTCCAGAACACCAAGTCTTGAATCTGGACACAAAGACTCAGAACGGTCATGCTAGCCGCGTAGGCAATTCGTCCCCACCGCACGCTGAAGCATGTGACATTTGACGAGAACGGCACCATTCGCAGGGTGATTGACAAAGGTCGGGTCCTTGCCGAGGCGTGCGAACCGCAGCTAGCGGTTCATCGACTCGGTGATGTTGGCCATCGTCGCGTCGATGCGCTCCAAGAGAGTGTTCGCCCCAATTATACAGCTGGGGGATGGCACGGCCGCCCTTGGCGGGTTTCGACTCGTAGGGGAATCTACGAGGGACGTCGAGTGCGTTAAGGAAAGCGGAAGCGTTCAGGTCGAAGTCGGGGATAACCATCAAGTGGTCACCGAGAGTAACGCCGAGGTCATCAGCACCAGACTCGTCGCCGTTCACGAGGATCCAGCAAGAGCTAACACGGACGAGAACTTGAGCGACTTTCTGGTCCACGAAATAAAGGCACTTTTGAGAGAAAATGTCGACGAGCCCTGGCAAGTACTTTGGCTGAATCCACGTCGAGTCGGACTGGAAGCCATCGTTGATCTTTCATGCCGGTCTCGATCGTAATGCTTGATGAAGAGAAGACCGGTTCGGAAGGGGAGGCGCAATGTGTGTCGAAGATGCCAGTGTATGCGACCTCGAGTGGCTTGGGTCCTGTGATCCCCCGATATGTCAGCCACCTTGATTAACTTGCGTTCTCAAGCTGGCTCGAGGTCGATGCGAAAAAAGACTGAGAGAGATTTACCAGGCAGGTTAACAGTTTCTACAAGCCTCTCAGTGAGACGGTTGTTGACAATGGATTATTGTGTAACCTGACACAAGGCTGCATAGCACAACGCGCAGCACCGCACCCTCGACATCGCCATGTTTTCATAGTAGAGATGTTACAGCCTGAGAACCGGTTACCAGTAGCGGGATAAACGCCCGTGTTAGAGTAAAGTCTCTGTCTAAACAACACTTAATATTTGAAAAGACCAGAACTGTACGCAGTGAAGCCACATGTACGGGCTATGTCGAAACTGTCCTGGAATGTGGCTTTTCGACTAGTTTCGTTCGCTTGCATGACAAACTCTCCGCTTCTCAGTGTCAGATTAGCAGATGATGGCTGTGTCACGACTCCCGATGTTTCCACGAGATTCGGAAACGTGCAATTTGCCGATGAACATCCAAGTGCCACGTCTTCCTCCGAGTCGGTCATGCCGTAGTCAACTATAGAATAATAACAGTTTCTTGTTCCCTTGCGTACGCAAAAAAGCTTTCTCCACGGACACAACTCTATCTTTATGTACCAAGACCCTGACCGTCCCCAAAGGCCTAAATGAACCAAAAATGCAAAAAGTTGACCAGCCTGGGGGTCGAACCCAGAATCTCCTGATGTCACGAATGATCGTAGTCAGACGCCTTGCCATTGGGCCAACCGGCCAATCATGTTGTGACCTAGGCCAAAACTTGCATAACCCCCGCAGACAATGGTGGGGGCCGGTCCCCTGCCAGGCCCGATAATCCCGCCCATCCTGCACGTTCGGGAGAGTCTGCATGACCGGCTTCGGTTTTTGCAATACGGGAAGCATCAGGCTTGCCAAAGGGGGCTCTCCGAACAAAAACATCCGAAGTTGTCCGATAGCCTCAGCACGTGTTTGATGCAGCAGTTTGAATCACATTTCAGATCGCAAAATGAGTCTCGAGAATCAACGCCGTCTCTAATTCTAGATCTCATAACTTTCATCGGGCTTGATGCCCTTCTTCAAGCATTATTACATCTCATTCAGTCATGGATCATTCTTTAAAATCCGACACGTTCCAAGACAAAGCCGAACTTGAAGTCTCCGACGTGGATCTTCAGGTCTTCACGGACATTCGGGCCGCAAGCAGCAGTTCCGACACCGGCAACACGAGCATCGAGACGCAGGAGCGTGGCATCCTCCTCAAACAAGTCGCACGGGTGGGCTGCGTTCTGCACGGTCTCGGTCTTGTAATGGCTGACCTGGAAGCTGAACTGACGCCACTCCTCCTCGGACCAGAGAGCCGCATCAGCCGGTGTAGCGCGGATGCCCCGTCCGTATTCCTCGGTGAGCTTGACATAGCGCGTCTCCAAGTGGTTGCCGCCCTCTTGGGGTACGTCGTAGTGCTGATGCAGCTCTGGCACCGTGGCATTGTATACGCCGAGGCGCTGGCTGGACTTCTTATCCGGGTAGGACTCGCCGGGGCCCAGCGCAAGGTACTTGACGTTGTTGAGAGCCTTGGGTAGACGCAGGTTGAGACCGACGCGAGGAATGTGCGTGGGCTTGATGCCTCTCGGCTTGAGATCGACAGAGATCGTGAGGCGACCGGAGGCGTCAATGGTGTAAGTGGTGACGGTGTTCCAGCCCCAGTCTAGGATGCGAGGGCTGAGGTAAGTGGTAGCAACGATCTCGACCTTGTCGGCAGATTCGTTGATCTTGAGAGATCTGAGAGTGCTGTCAAAGTTGTTGACACCGTAGCGAACCCAGTAGGGAACGTCGTTGGGCTTGTCGTTGTCGGTCGGGGCTCTCCAGAAATTGGGAGTAATGGCGGCGTTCGTCGAGGCATCCTTCTCAAGGAGGGATACACCGGCCGCGGTCCAGGAGGTCAGGTAGCCACGGGCAGTGTCGAAAGTGAATTCGAAGTCAGAGCCGGAGATGGTGGCGGTTGAACGGACCTGCTTGACCTGCAGCTTGGAGGTAAGGGTGCTGTGGGCAAGCTTGGGAACGGCAGCAACACCAGACAGCTTGTGCTGGATCCAGGCGATCTCGTGAGCCTGTTCCGCCCAGTTGGTGGAGTCCTTCAGACGGAAGAAGATAGTGATATAGGTCTCCTTGTCGGACTTGATATCGGACAGCGAGGAGGGCAAGTCAACCTTTACGGTCTCGCCCGCAGCGATCTTGGGGATTTCAAGGTTTCCGGCGGCGAGAAGGGCGGAGCTGCAGTACATGTGGTCAATATACCAGTCTATGGTAGATATTCAAGATGGTGTCGACTTACTTCTCATCCAGCTCCTCAACCTTGTAACTGGCTGTCAGATGTTCGACTCCAACGAAATCGTACTTGTTCCAGATCACAAGCTTGTTACCCTCAACGGAAAGCTTAAGAGGCTGGTAGGCCTTCTTGAGCTCGATCAGGCCAGGTGTAGGGTCGTGAGTGCTGTGAAGAAGACCATCCATGACGAAGGTGCCGTCGTGAGGACGCTCACCAAAGTCTCCTCCGTAAGCGTAGTACTTCTTACCATCAGGATCCTCCTTCCAGATGCCGTGGTTCGCCCACTCCCAAATGTAACCACCCTGAAGGCGAGGAAACTTCTCAAATACCTCAATGTAATCGTCCAAGCCACCAGGGCCGTTACCCATAGCATGTCCGTACTCACACAGAACGACGGGCTTATCGAAGCTACCATCTTCCTTGACCTGCTCGGTGGTAACAAGGCGCGTCAGACGATCAATAGGAGGGTACATGTAAGAGAACATGTCTGCGGTCTCTGCGTTGACGTCTCCCTCGTAGTGAACGGGACGGCCGGGGTCGAACTTCTTTGCGTAGTGGTACATGACCTTGTGGTTCTCGCCGTAGAAGGCCTCGTTGCCAAGAGACCACATGATGACACTGGTGTGGTTCTTATCACGCTGGACCAGCTGGACCATCCGGTCGAGGTAGGCCTCGCGCCAGACGGGGTTTTCACTGGTGTACTTGCCGGCCTTGGGGAAGGTGACGGCCTTGCGTTCCTCGTAGTCTGCCTCTTCTTGGACGTCCTGCGGACGGGCGACGCAATCGTAGAAGCCGTGGCATTCGAGATCGGCTTCGTCCATGACCCAGAGACCGAGCTCATCGGCAAGCTCAAACAGCTTGGGGTGAGGTGGGTAGTGTGAGTTTCTTAGTGAGTTGATGTTGTGCGTCTTCATGAGAAGGAGGTCGCGCTTGATGAAGTCGAGAGGAACAGCACGGCCGAAGTGAGCATGGTGCTCGTGGCGGTTTGTACCACGAATACGGATCGGCACACCGTTGACAGAGATCAGCCCGTTCTTGAGCTCGACCTTGCGGAAGCCGATGTTTTGGAACACGGTGTGCGAGCCGAGAGTGATCTCAACACGGTATAGGTAAGGTGTCTCGGCGGTCCACTTGTTTGGGTTTGTAACGGAGAGACTGAGGTCAATCTTGGTATCGTTGGCGTTGACCTCAGCCTCCTTAGTGCCAATGACTGATCCGCCGTTCTTGCCCAACTCGCTCAGAGTGAGCTTGACAGTGCCCTTCTCGGCAGTCTTGACATCAACAGTCGCCAGGAGGGTGGCGTTTTCGTACTTCTCATCCAGGTCGGTGCGGAGGAAGAAGTCCTCAATTCTTGTAGGCTCGGGGACGGCCAAAAGCGTCACGTCGCGAAAGATACCTGCAGTGACTGGTCAGCCTTCTCACAGTAGGTAAGTGCTCCTCCGATAGCTTACCGGACAGCCACCACTGGTCCTGGTCCTCGATGTACGTCGCGTCGGACCACTGGTAGACTCTCACAAACACCTCGTTGGGGCCGTCTCTCTTCAAGATGCTTGTTACGTCGAACTCGGAAGCATTGCGCGAGCCTTGGGCGAAGCCAATGAGGACGCCATTGACCCAGATGTGGTAGGCGCTGTCAACACCGTCGAATCTCAGACGGAGCTGCGACTTCTCATCCCAGGTCGACGGGACGAAAAAGGTGCGTCGGTATGTGCCAGTGGGGTTCTCGCTGGGAACGTACGGAGGATCGACGGGAATGGGAAACTGGGTGTTGGTGTACCACGGGTAGTCGTGGCCCTGAAGCTGCCAATGTCCAGGGACTTTGATGGTCTCCCACTTGTCGTCCTTGTCTTCCGGCAGCGGCGCCTCGCCAGGAGTGCCTGAGTAGTGGAAGTCCCAGACGCCATTGAGCAGCAGCGACGTCTCGGGGATGAAGTATGCGCGAGGAGGAAGGGTGTTGCGACGGAACACCTCAGGGTTCTCATAATCGTGAACGCCCTCCTTGGCTTGGAGGGGCAAACTCTGAGGGGCCATCGTGACGGTTTGAACAGACAGACAACGATGGGCTGGATAACGGTATCGAGGAGGGGATGTAAGGAGGAGAGACGGAACTGACGAGCGTCGGGCTGCCCAAGGTCGTCTGGTTATTTATTCATGCTCAATGCTCCACGCAAAGTAACGTGTCTGGCGCGAAACGGGGAACTGGCCGAAATTCATCTGCGAGCTGCCTCTCGTGAAGCTGTTGTGTCCCGCCATAGGTATGACGAATAAGCGTGGGGCATTCGTCAGACCAACCTTGTGGCTCGGGGTAGCTCCGAGTCAGGTGGTGTCGGTGTAGCACGAACCCAAGATCCTTGCCATTTTACCCCTCGTCGGAGCATCTCCGCAACAAGCCGCCGTAAGCGGCCTAGTTTCCCCGGATCGGGGCGGTCTTGATTGGGCCCGGGGAACTCGGGGCCGGCCCCGCACCACCTTGGAGGCTAAGGCCGGTGCAACGTCTGCCACCCCAACCATTCCCTTCCCTGCTTCCATCGGCAGACCCTGTTCCTTGGTGTATTCCCTCCAAAGCACGGAAAGTTCTGTCGTTGTTTACCCCAGATCGAAGTTCGTCTAGGACCCCGGCCAAGTTGGGCTGAAAACTGTAAGCGCTCCCATTGTGTTGGTCTGATGCTCGGCCGTGACCGTGTCACCCCAGGTTTTTTACCGCCTCAAATGTTCGTCCCAATGATCTGATGGCCCGAATGCGGGGAGAGCTCGAGTCTTGACGGGCCAGGGGGTTGCTGCGGCCTCAGCATTTAAGAGGGCCGCGCTATCGCCCTCTCCATCCTTTGTCTCCATCGATGGAACCCATCCCAGACTCGATCTCTTCACGCCTCCTCCACTGTTCCTGACCATTCGGTCCACTTGGTGTGAGCCCGTGTTCTTGGTATCTTGCAGCTCAACCCACAATGCCCGCCGAGAAGTCCGACCTGGCGGCCGGCCATCACTTCACCGAGAAGCCCGGGACAACGGGTGCCTCGCCGGAGATTCACGTCGACGCCGCTGTTCAGATCGCTCATGAGACCGAAGAAGGACAGTACTCGCCATGGACACCTTCTATGTTCCGGCTGTACGGCGTTCTCTGCATTGGTAATTGATGAGAACCGAAAAGCTCACGGATTGATTGGTGTACTGATCTGACACAGCGTATCTAGGCGGCGCCCTCAACGGTTACGATGGCTCTCTCGTTAGTTCCACGGCTCGAGCGATCACAAAAGTAGCCAAAGCTAACGACGGTAATAGATGGGTGGCCTGAACGGAATGAAGTCGTACATGGACTACTTCAATAAGTGAGCAGAGTGGCTCTGTGAGGTTGTGATTTTGGTGGCTAACACGAAGATACAAGAGAAACGGTCGACGAGAGCACCGGTATCATTTTCGCCATGTTAGTGAGACTTCGACGTCGCCGCTGGTTTGTCTATGTGGAATTAACACGTTCAAACCAGGTACAACATTGGCAGTGTTGCGGCCGTGTTCTTCACAGGACCCACGAATGATTACCTTGGGCGTCGATGGGGAATGTTCATCGGCAGCGCAATCGTCATCATCGGTACTTGCGTCCAAGCCCCCACGAAATCGTAAGTAACCACCCGCCCCTGCTTCGTCTCGGCCTACTGACGATGCGTAGAGCGGGCCAATTTCTCGCCGGTCGCTTCGTCCTTGGATTTGGAGTCAGCTTCGTCTGTGTTTCTGCCCCGACATATGTGGGTGTTTCCAAATACATTAATCATCTTGTAACATGATTGACGGACCCTGTCAGGTATCCGAGATGGCTCATCCGGCCTGGCGAGGGACAATCACCGGCGTTTATAACTGCACCTGTAAGTGGCCATGGTATAGGTATTGGCTCGTTCCTGATCTAACTCAATTCTAAGGGTACGTAGGAAGCATCATTGCTTCGTGGGTAGTGTATGGCTGCTCCTACATTGATCATGAAGTTGGTTGGCGTATCCCTATCTGGATTCAGATGGTAAGAAGATTGGCTAGGCAGGCTCTTGCTTCAGGCTGACACAGCATAGGTCACGTCAGGAATCATCTGCCTCGGCGTCTTCTTCATTCCAGAGTCACCTCGATGGCTGATGGCGAATGATAAGCATGAACAAGCCGCCATGGTTCTGGCAACCTACCATGGCGAGGGGTCGATTGACCATCCGATCGTACAGCTTCAGCTGAAGGAGATGGCACAGCAGATCAGAACCGACGCGTCGGATAAGAAGTGGTGGGACTACCGCGAGCTGTGGAACACTCACTCTGCTCGTCGCAGACTCATCTGTGTCCTGGGCATGGCTGTTTTTGGGCAAGTTTCTGGCAATTCTCTGAGCTCGTACTACATGACAGGTAAGTCCACAACGCTGTTCTGTCCTCTCCGGAAAACGTGACTTAAGTGGCTATAAGCTTTGTTGAAGAATGCCGGCATCGACGATGAGAAGAAGGTGCTGGCTCTGAACGCGATCAATCCCATCTTGTGTCTCGTAGCTGCTCTCGCAGGAGCCCGCATGACCGATGTCGTCGGTCGTCGCCCTCTCTTGATCTGCTCCATCATCTTCTGCTCGTTCTGTTTCGCCATCATCACCGGTACATCCAAGCTTGCCACCGAGGGAGCGGGTAACGACGGAGCTGCAAACGCCACAATCGCATTCATCTTCATCTTCGGTATCGTCTTCAGCTTCGGATGGACGCCTCTGCAGAGCATGTACATTGCTGAGACGCTCAGCACCGCGACGCGCGCCAAGGGAACCGCCGTCGGTAACTTCGCCAGTGCCGTTGCAAGCACCATCATTCAGTACTCCAGCGGGCCGGCCTTCCTCAATATCGAGTACTACTTCTACATCGTCTTCATCTTCTGGGATCTTTTCGAGGCTGCGTTTATCGTACGTATTGATCCACCAGTTATTATGTTTCTGCTGCTAACTTTGACCCGAGTATTTCTTCTTCCCCGAAACGAAGGATCGCACTTTGGAGGAGTTGGAAGAGGTTTTCAGTGCCCCGAACCCTGTCAAGAAGAGTTTGGAGAAGCGTTCCGCACAGACCGTGCTGAACACCATGAACGTGGACGAGAAGCTGGCCGGTGTTTGAGACTCCGGGCCGGGCCGGGTTTGGCGGTAAATGTGGGGCGATATCCGATGGACTCCGGTCCGACGCCCGGCTTACCTGAGTTACTTACCTATTTAATTAATCGGCGAAGATGGCAATAATATTTCTTCGTGTTCTCGAGTTTGCTCAACAATAGTCAGAAAAGTTCAATGTGAAATCTCAGCCGAGGTTTATTTCCAACTCCGTGTCGGTGAACACTTGGGGAATCCTTGTAGGAATCCTGATTGGAGCGGCACGATTCTCCTGCAAGAGTGACAGCCCAACATGACCATCCCGGACTGAGCTCCAAGTCCCCCAAAGATCCAACTCCTAGGGAACATCTGACCATTTATATTGACTGGCAAACTAGCCAAGCGCTGGCTGTCATCACATGTGTTTCCCCCAACTGATGTTGCCGTGAACGGACACATCCCCGACCATTTCCCCAGCGACAGCACCATCCGAGGACATCTCCACCTCTTCAGAGCAGCCGGGGATGGCGGAGCGAGGCTACGCGATATTAGCTGCCCCCTCCAGATTTCCTTCCTGGGCCAAGCTTGTCCAATTTCTCCAATTCCCCTGCCCACCCCCTTCTCCCCGGTGCGTCTCCCCCGCACCACACACGTGGGTTTGCATATGTATCCAATGCATTTCCTTCGTCCGCCGCCCTCTGCCAGGATTCTTCGTCCGCCGCCCCCCCTTGTGCATCCATTCTTTCTTCCCACTACCCAGAAAGTCAGTGCCCTCTGCACTCGGTCCGCTTCGGATCGAAGCTCCTCGTAGCGGAACTGGCTACTACGCCATGCCTCTCAGAGCCTGCGACTGCTACAATGGAGACGATGGACAACGAGTCAATTTCTGAGCCGTCGAGGAAGAGGTTGAGGACAAGCCATGCGGTAAGTTGATTACATCATTTTGTCTTTCGGCTTGTTTTCTTGCTGGGATTTGTTGGTTGTGTGAGCTTGGTTTGTCGGGCCGGGCTCAAGACGAGATCGAGGGCCAAGTTCAGACCGCTGAGCGGCCTTTTCACGATATGTCTTGTTCCCATCTCCATTCGCGATAGCACGCACATGATTGCGCTTCCCTATAATCGACGCTCGTGGAGAAACTTACCAAAGCAAACATGAGCTGATTGACGTCATTCCCTGCAGTGCGACACATGCCGCGCCAGAAAGATCAGGTACGTCCAACCAAGACCAATGAACCAGGTCCAGGTCAACCCAAACTCTCGGGTCGGCGTCAAGATTAACGCAGCTTTCTTCAGATGCAACGGCAACACGCCATGCGCATCCTGCTCTGCATCGCAGCAGGAGTGCACCTATGGATCTGAGGCGAACTCGTAAGTCCCGCCAGGCCGTCGGCGCCGTGTTCCCCGGCGAATCAAGCAGGTCCGGAGCTCGAATGAAGAAGAAGGGAAAAAAAATCAAGGCCTGACCATTCGTGTGCTGCTGCATGTCATTAGACGCGGGAAAAGCGACCTCATCCTCGAGGGCGTACTGAGGGTGGAGAAGTTCCTCCATGAGATGAGAGCAACCATCGTCAGTCCCGCCTCCACGTTCCACTTTTCACCGAACCCGGCCGTGGTCTCACCGGCCCTCCGCTCGGCCTCCCGGGGGTCGTTCTCCGGCTCGCCTCTGAACGAGGTCCACCACCCGCAGCGCACTCCCATATCCGAGCCCCAGTACCAGAATAACTACGAGAATGCCGTGCTGGATTCCATGCATACGAGCACGACCGAGTCGATCCTGCAATGGCCGCACTTCGAGGCATTCCCGAGCATGAAGGATGGCTATGTTTCCATCTTCCACCTCGAGCAGTCGAGGCCGGCGGTCAAGACACGGTCCACGACCATGTACCCTTATGTGACCACCGAGGACATTGACGCTATCGTCGACTCTTTCGAGCAAACGGTCAACTTCTGGTATCCGACAACGTCCCGCGGCCAGCTTGCCCAGGTGCGAGACCTGATCGCTGATGGAATTCCAGAGGAGGACAGCATCCTCGTGTGCTTGGCGCTGTTGACAATGGCATTAGGCTGCGCCGGTCAAGTAACTGCGGGATTAACAACCGGGATGGCGTTGAGCGACGAGGAGCGAAAGCGAAGGGCAGCCAGGAGGGCCATGGGGGACATGTACTTCGACAGCGTGCTGAAGAAGCTGCATGTCGTGCATACCAGCGTAGGCAGCACTGCGACACACTGCTTGTTCTTCACAGCGTACGGCGCCCATTGCTTACCCAAAATGTCCTGTCAGATACTAAAGAGTGCACCCTTGCAGCATGTATTTCGCCTTCCTTCGAAGGCCCTTGCAGGCGTGGGAGTACATCAACGCAGCCTCTGCAAAATGTCTTCTCCTGCTGTCTTACCCCCCCGAGTCCGAATCTGTCGAGGACCAAGAACGAATCCGAAGGATCTTTTGGTCTTGTTACATCCTGGAAAGGTTGTGTAATTTCCCCTTTTTTTTATTTCATCATGTCAATTCGACTGACAAAATCCCAGCGACTACCTCGCCGAACTGAATGGTCTCCCTCAGTCAGGCGTCGCCCGCATCGAGTCCTCGACCCCTCTACCGGGAGAGTTCAACACGCATCGCGACGCACAAGTCGAAGAACAGTCTTCGCTATACTTTTTGGCGTGTATTTCCATGCGTCGCCTCCTCAACCGGGTCCATCAGCTATTGTACGCGCGTGGTACGGGCGCCGCGCTCGATCACGCGCGGTTCCCCTATGTCGTCGCGGAGCTAAATCACCAACTCGATGAATGGCGGGAGGTCCTTCCGCCGGCGTTCGCCTTTCGCGTTGGGTTCGACGACATCGACATGGGCGGCCAGAGTACCACCACAGAACACGGCGGGTTCCTTCGTCAGAGGTATCTCACATGCCGAAGCGTCATCCATCGGCCTTACTTGATGTGGATGCTGAGCGGCATGGCTGGGGCCAACGGGGCAAGCTCCGAGCTTCTGGTCAGTCAGGATGCGCTGAAGAATTGCAAGGCCTGCTTAGACGCGTGCCTGTTGCACATACTCAACCTGAGGGGCTTTGGACAGACGGTGCTGGTCGATACCTGGATTTGTTCGCTCTCGTAGGTCAAATCCACCCCCCTGCTTTGAGGGAAAGGAGCTCGCTGACGTTGTCTGGTTACTGTAGAATGGCCGGCGCAATGCTCGTCCTGCTTGCGGCTTGTCGCATTCCGTCTTTGAAAGATATGATTGGGCCCGAGGTACTTGGGGCTGGTGACCATCTGAGGCAGCTGCTACAAAGCTGGCAGAGTGTCATGGGAGATCCGACATCGCCCAGTGTGGACCAGAGCATCAGGATGATTAGTGATTTGGATCGATTCATCCAGGAGGTCTACCGCGCGGGAGATTCCTACTCCATGAGAAGACGATGAGCTATAGAGATGAGCCGTTGACGAATAGCCGGAAATAAGCGTTGGGAATGGGAGTGTGTGGAGCAGGGCGTCAAGGGTCTTGAAAGAATACGGTCATCAGAGATGCAGAATTAGCTCTAGTTCCGCGTTCATTTCAGTACAAGGTATTTCAATTGGATGTTCTTCGAGATTAAGTAGTCTGGAACTTTCTCAGAAACGACGTCCTCAGCCTATTTAGTTCAATAATTATCGTGATATCGATGAGAACACCGGTCTTCTGTTGACTTGTTCAAGATGGAACGTACCGTATACTTGTACCTTTCTAGGAGGAATTACGAACGAAGGCATTTTCTTCCAGTCTGTCAACTTTTGTGCCCATTAATGCTCATATGTGCGTATTGGGCGAATGGCCAGTCAGCTCATGGACCCTGAATTTCCGACAGAGGGCATTGATTGTTTTCTTTGCTAGGAGGTTGAAGATGGTGTCCGCCATTTCGATATTTCGATGTGTCCTAGCCTACCAAACTGACTTGCGGGAGTTGCCTTTAACCAGATTGAAAAGTAAGGACATTTGTTCAGAATAGGTACCTTAGATAAGGACTTCCGATTATCAAATTCTGAAACAGTGCTATGTAGTGTGTACCCAAGCATTAATTGATTCATGCGCGTGCCGATAATTTGCTTGGCAAGGGACGGACGTCTGTTTCATCGATTCGCCGACGCCTGTCAATTTTTTATCAACTAACTAACTGGACTTCGTTTTTCAACTCCTCGGAATGATATCGAGATATGTGAGGAGGAGGGACTCCTATAGGAATATGCAGAGTAAACTTTTAGAGTCTGAGCACCGAGCATTACTCGATAGAATACAAAATGCCAACACCCAGATGTCTCCCATCACATAGTCGAACATGCTGTTTCTTCCTTTGATTTTCCATGCCATCTCCATCTCCACGTTCTCTCTCTGCACGGGCCAGGTACACGTTGGTTAACGGTTTGTGACGCGCCACAGTTCGAACCCCTGCGTTGGACTCGGATACCTTACCTCACCTTACGTAGTACCCTTACCGCCCCAGTGTGCTCAAATTACTCATCATTTCGGTTTAATGATTTGGCGCGACTTTTTTTAAAAGGGGGAGAGGCATGAAATCAACACGCGTTAAAGAACTCCCAAGCTTTTACGAGTGAGCGAGCTACTCCCGACTCAGTGCTACCTACTGAGTACACTCACTCACTGACTGCACTGCGACGTCCCTGAAATCTCAAGACATTCATTCGAACTTTTGCTTCTCCACTCGTCGGTAGTGAAGCGGATCGATCACGTTGCTTTTTTTTTCTTCTTTCTTTTCTTTTTTTCTTTTCTCGGCTCGATGCACGTCGACTCCACATAAAACATAAAAACCCTCTCGTCACTACATACCTATTGAGCAGGCCTTGAGTGGGAGGAAATCCGTGCGACAACGCTGCGCCCGCGCCCCCCCCCGGAAGGTCACGGCTAGCCTGACCTCCGTCTCACGAAACCGTGTTCCACGACCTCAGTTCATGTCACTCATCCGCCCAGCAGAGTTGTATTGGGGGCGACGGTATAGATCCCGTTGCACACACACACACAGGTCGACGTATCAACTACGACTTAAGCCAGCCCACCATGGAGTCTCAAGAACTCCCCGCTGCAGGCACCGCCACCATGGCCTCCTCTCCGTCTCATCATCATCATCGCAAGGGACACAAGTCCTCGTCTTCGCTGGGCTCTCTGTACGAAGTCCTGGCCGACCTGGACGATAACCAACTGCAGTATCTCATCCAGGAGATGAACCATACCGGCCATCAAAATGTCCCCGTATCAAAGGCCGTGTCGGCGTTTGAGACCAAGAACCCATCCGACTCACTCACCACCTTGAGGTCTAGCATGCTGCCGCCCGCACCCGGCCAGTCCGCGCCGGATGTTTTGGCGCCGGCGTTGCAGCGGCAACTTTCCAAGTCTCAACAAGGAAAGATGCGTTTGCAGACGGCGTTCCAGCGTTCGCCGTCGTTACGCCAGAGACCGCGTCAAGATAGTCCCGGCCCGCATCACCCCTTACACAGTTCACCCCTCAAGCACCCGGAACCGGAGCCTGTCGAGTCTCAGCCCGACCAGAGGGTGGGACATCACCCTGTACAACACCCTGTTCAGCAATCTCGACCCGAGAAAGAGATTGATAAGCGTGTATCCGATCTCTCCCTGTTTGACTTTGGCTTTTCCGCCTGTGGATCTCTGGACCTGACAATGCCGGGGCAGGAGGTGGAAAGTGTGCAAGTCGAACAAAAGGAGACTGTCGACACCCAGCCGCCGGCCGGTTCATCATTCGACTTTGGCTTCTCTGGCAGCAGCAGCAGCAGCAAGGTCGAGCCACTGGAACGTAGCGGAGAACGTCGACCTGAAGAACCCGGCACGCGACGGGGAAGAAAGGACATCACCGTGGACACCAGTAATCTACAGGCGCCGCCCGCTGGTAGAAGCAGGACCAAGTCCGTCGCCTACAAACGAATCTCGCGACCCGACTTCAACCTCCCTGCCGGCGTCACGGTCACGGACCTCCTGGAGCTACTCGAGATGGAGTACCAGTCCGCAAATCTGCTGCAGCCCTCCAGGACTCCCAGCTTCTCGTCCTCGCCGTCGTCCACGCATCTTTCGCCGGCGTCTCTTCCGCTACCACGAGCCAACGCGGCCAGGCGCGCCAACATTCAGACGCCTAGCTGGCCGGCGTCTCGACCTCTTCGCAGACATTCCTCTAGGTTGGATATGATGCTGGATGCCGAGCGCAACGTTTCCGGCGCCGAGGAGATTGGGCTGGGCATGCTTGAGCCGCGGCCGCTCAGGTCGTCCTCCGTGGGCACGAGATCGGTCTCTCTGGGCAACTCCGCGGCCAACACGCCCATCACGTCGATGGATTCTTTCTCTTTCGACGGGCCCATCAGAGCGGATACGACACCGCCGGTGATGGAGGGGATTTTTGACGTCTTGGAGAACCAGTAGCATGTTTGTTTATTCAAGGCTGGTGACCGTATTTACTTACTTCTTGTTTTGTATTTATCATACGCTGTATTAATAACTTTGAGGATGAGATACCAAAACTGTAACAAGAGCAACTAGTTCATCAGGAATCTTGGCCGGGGGGGGGGGGGGGGGGGGGGATCTGCTTCATATAGCGCGAAATGAAGTGGCATCATCATACCAAGTACGTTTGATATTCGTACTCGCGATTCATTGTAC
Organism: Colletotrichum neosansevieriae; assembly: GCA_036785495.1. Classification (NCBI taxonomy): domain Eukaryota; kingdom Fungi; phylum Ascomycota; class Sordariomycetes; order Glomerellales; family Glomerellaceae; genus Colletotrichum; species Colletotrichum neosansevieriae. The sequence continues at coordinate 156,126 of JAVHLV010000045.1, read as the reverse complement.
GTGAAATTTTATCGCTGAACCGCCTGGCTATAATCATGATTCCCTTTCCCTTCTCTGCGATATGCTTCCATCCACAATTTGTGACAAAAGGTTACCCGTGTACGGAGCTCGAGAGGGACCCCCCGTCAAAACCCATCTTCCTTCTGTAAATCAACTCCTGATGGCTCCCATCATTTCCTTGGAACGTGCCAGCTTCGACATCTTCAAAGGTCAACTTTAGCCGCCACAACATTGCCCGAGTAAAACCCAGTGATGAACAGCCACGCCTTTCTCTTGAGGTCCTCCTCAGCTGGGTCGATAGCCACAAGAACCGCCGTCGCAGCTGACCGGATCCTTCTTCCATCGTCTTGGAACAGAGCCCGCGTCTCCCAGCAGCTGGATTTATCGACGGCATCACAATTCGGTACCGGCTTCGCATACCACACAACGGAGCCGATATCGGCGGTCGGGTCGTGAGCTTTCTTCACAAAGTCGATGGGCTTGATGAGACCAGCTACGAGGAAGCCGCTGGCATCTTGAGTCTCTGAGCGGTGCGGGTCCTCGAAGTAGCTGGGGTTGTCGATGGAGGAGTCGAATAGGACGGAGTCGACAATGCCGATGGTGCTGTTCCCGGGATCCGAGGGCAGCTGGCCGATGTGCAAGGCGCCTTCAACGCAGTTGCCGATGAGAATGTGGCCGGGCTTGTAGTGACCCAGGCCGTTGTTGTTTCGCATCCCATCGATGGCTACCTGCGCGGTGACCCCATCCGTAGGCTTCGGGGCGGAGAGCTCGTCAAGGCGGACGTGGATGGTGTCGGTCCAGGAGGCGCCGGGCCACAGATCCTCCACGTGGCGCAGCGCACCATCGCGGTAGAAGTGGTCGTTGGTGACGTAGAAAGAGCGCGGGTCCTCGATGAAGATGTCGTTGGGAGTCTTGACGAGGGGATGCAGTACCGAGCGCACATGCTTGACCGTAGATGAGCCCAGAACGTGGTGGAAGATTTCGATCTGAGACTGTGCCTTTTGCACCACCTTTGCATCTCCCTGGCCGCCTGCCTTGGCGGCAATGAACTCGGGATGAGGAAGGTGGTTGACGGCAAAGATGTAAACTGCGTCCGCGTTCTCGGGATCGGTGATAACGTCGATGCCGTGAGTGATGAAGGCGCCGTCAAAATTCTCGAACTCGAGGCGCTTCGTGGTCATGTCCTGGCCCAAGTTAGGTCTCCCCCCCGGTTCTCAAGATTCTATTCTTCATTCCGATGCAACGCAGCCCGTACCTTGGGGTCGATGATGTGAATGGACCCTTGTGACTTGCTTCCCTTGACTGGGTCGTTGAAGTTTGCGAGTGGCGGGAACCACGATTTACGAGTCTCGGCGTCGTCCTCACACGCCGTGAAGAGGAGGCCGCTCGCAACGTGGTGATGAATGTCCTCGCAGTGAGTCGTGTCGCCAATGACGGTCCAATCCCCGCCCTGAACGACGGTGTTCTCGATGGTGCGTGACACGCCAACAACCGCCATCGTCCGCTTGACTGTAGGAGCGTAATTGTAGCCGCCAAAGATGGCTAGCCCAGCCACGAGGAGTGGCACCAACGCCGCCATGATGTGATTTTGGTGATAAGACACGCGACGAATCAATCTCTCGAAACCCGGATTTAGTAGGGTTCAAACAGCGACAGCGAGGCAGCTTAAGACTTCCGCGTCTGGTAAAGCTCCTCGACTTGGGAATTTTTTTTTTTTAAACGTTTCGAAACCCGGCTTCGACGGAACGAATAGTACTACGTAAGCTGAGGCGATGAGGGGGCTTTGCGGAGAGGTGTTCGGGTTGTGACCTCGGCTCCCGCAAAACATACTTCAGGGTCGAGGCTGGTCTCAAACAGTTTACGGTACGTCATGAGCGGAGAAGAGCTATGCAGTTTCGACGAATGGAGGCCGTAGATGGCAGCTCGAGTCCGCCGGCCCGGACTTGCTGACGGGTGAGATGTCCAGACTATGCCGTCGAACGGAGTTCATCCCGACGGGCCGCAGCAGACAGGGCCTTGTGCAAAGCATCAAGCATCGTTCTAATAAATCCCGCTGTTCATAATCATTCTGATTATGGGCATTCCGCGCCTCAGGTGAGTAGAACAAATGATATCAAGCAAGAGCGTAAGCTTTAGTGGAGTACCCAGCAAGTTTGAGGCAAGCATAAATGTCACCGTCGGCGGCTATGCGGTTCATCGACCGACATAGAAAGGTAGCTCAATCGATGAGAACATGGGTTTGTTGCAAGCTTTGAATGTCTGTGATTCGCCTGGAACGATTTGAAACCTCAGATGGGACACCAAGTGAGCTTCTTCGCATTCGCCTTCATTTGAATGAAGTAACTTGCAGTGGGATGAAATCGGCTGCGATTGGTTGTGAGACCATGGCAGCATACTCCTTCATGTCACTCCTCATTGTTTCGCCTATACAAAACTAGAGGCTGCTTCATCAGCATACCTATTCCAATCTCGCAACTGCCAGACTCTTAAAACGGATTTGGGCTATTGGATCTAAAAGTCGCAGTCCTGAAATTGGACACTCGGGTACAGAACCCTTTCAACCCCCGAGAGGAAGATCAACGCTGTTCACAGGGCGATTTCCCGCTATCTCACTTGACAACGTCAGGGATCATCCCCTGTATGCGTCGTGAGAATGCAACGATGCTAGGCTTGATCCCATGCGCTGCTCTCATCACCAACTTCATTCTCGGATCAAAGGAAGTATCCTCGTGATCTCACTTCAACACTGAACATGTGTTTCTCAGTGGTTGATGGATGCAATGTCAAGCATGAGCCATCACGCCGTGAAACCCCTGACATGTGCTAACGGGCTCCAGCGCGGCAGCGCCAGAGCTGAGCTTAATTACTGTTTTAGGCGACTTGGGAAACAACCTCGGCACTCGGGCCAGAACTACCGACCCCTGACGCCAGCCGACGACCTCACTGCCCGGGAAGACGCGCATCTGACAGGGGGGCATCACGGGCATCACGCATTGCTTTCCCAACTTCTAGAATCAATACAAGAGTTCCTCAAAGGGCCATTGTTGTTTTCACCTGTCATCTCATATCCAGCCCACACACCCCCCGTTTCCGAACTGAGTTTGTCATCGGCAAAATGGTCACCGTCGCAAAGAATGCGCCACGCGGTGCGACCAGCGCTCCGCGCCAGTCCTTGACCGTCGTCGACAACCGTACCGGCAAGTCTTACGAGCTGCCCATCAAGAACAACTCGGTTCAGGCGACGGACATCAAGAAGATCAAGTCTGCGCGCGGCAATGACCGCGCCGAAGATGAGACCGATCAGGGTCTCCGCGTCTACGACCCGGCCTACATGAACACGGCCGTGGTCCAGAGCAAAATCACGTACATCAACGGCCAGGACGGCATCCTGCGGTACCGCGGATACCCCATTCAGCAACTGGTCGACAAGTCGCACTTCCTGGAGAGCGCGTTCCTGCTCATCTACGGCGAACTGCCCACCCCGACGCAGTACAGCAACTGGCAGGACGAAATCATGCACCACACCTACATCCACAGCGACATCGAGGGCATGTTCAAGTCCTTCCGCTACGACACCCACCCCATGGCCATGCTGCAGTCTTCCTTCTCCGCCCTGGGTGCCTTCGCGCCCGAGTCGAACCCCAGCTTGCAAGGGCAGAGGTTGTACACCAACGCGGCTTCCGGCGACGTCGAGGCTCTCAAGATGCTCGACAAGCAGATCCTGCGCATCATCGGCAAGGCCCCCACCCTCGCCGCCGCGTCGTACCGCATGCGCCAGGGACGGCCGTTCAACCGTCCGGCCCAGGGTCTCAGCTACACCGGCAACTTCCTCTACCTCCTGGACCACCTCAGCGGCCACGAGTACCAGCCTCACCCGGTCCTCGAGAAGGCCCTCGACGCGCTCTTCATCATCCACGCCGACCACGAGGTGAACTGCTCCACGGCCACCGTCCTCCAGGTCGGTTCCAGCCTGGTCGACCCCTACAGCGTCGTCTCCGCCGGATGCGCCGCCCTGTACGGACCCAGCCACGGCGGCGCCAGCGAGAGCGCCATCAGGATGCTGATGGAAATCGGCAGCCCCGAGAACGTGCCGGCCTTCATGGACAAGGTGGAGAGGAGGGAGAGGGTGCTCGTCGGCTTCGGACACCGCGTGTACAAGAACGTGGACCCGCGGTCGACGGCGATCCGTCAGCTGGCCGACGACGTCTTCGCCGTCACGGGCCGCAACCAGCTCCTCGACACGGCGCTGACGCTGGCCAAGTACGCGCGCGAGAGCGACTTCATGAAGAAGAGGAACCTGTACCCCAACGTCGACTTCTACTCGGGCCTCATCTACCAGGCCATGGGCTTCCCGCTGGACTTCTACCCGGTGCTGTTCGCCGTGCCGCGCTGCGTCGGCTGGCTGGCCCACTGGAGGCAGCAGATGCTGCAGCAGGGCGGCGTCAAGATCTGGCGGCCGAGGCAGCTGTACGTCGGCGAGGGAGAGCGCGACTACGTCGAGGCCGCGCGGAGGAAGGAGAGGCCGAACAAGTCTGTTTTTGACGAGCCGGTGCAGGTTAGCCACGGCGGAGACAGCAAGAGGAACGAGCTTGCGACGTACAAGGATGAGATGGGTCAGCCGTGGAGGGGCCGGGCGAAGCTCTGAGCCGGTGAGAGGGTTTGGTCATGGCGTACGGTTGGCTACTAGATTGCTTTATAGAGACTTTCTGGGTGTGTATGTTAGGATAGCATGTTAGAATAAAGACGCGTCCATTTCCTTCGCTCTTGTCTGTCTGTGTCAAAAGAACGCCCCGCTTCGTCAAGATGATTGATGTGTGCTGTCAATGTGGAAGGAATCATTGCAGACAAAACTACCACCAAGTCCAAAAAGATGAATCATGTTCCGAAACCGAGAATCGAACTCGGGGCTATGCCTAACCTCTCGCAGAGATGAGAGGGCATCATGTTGGCCACTACACCATATCGGATGTGTTGTTGAAAATTTTTCCAATATCGTGGATTGTGACGCGGGTACGCTGTGGAGTCGCGGGTTATTGCATGGTGGATTCAATCAGCCCAAGATGGGCCCCGTTGTAATGGCATACTATTGAAGAATTATGTCTCAGAATCTCACAAGAGCCAAAGTTAACGTAACAAAATCAAGGCTAGTAGAAAGCTGATTCGTTCGTTTGAGCATTAGCAAACTACCTACGTAGCTTATCAGACTCGCCTATCGCGGTTCCTTTCTTCAGTGACGCCGTAACCCGACTCTGCCCACTCCCATCACGGAACGTGTGGTCTGAGGTTCAGCGTACTATCGCCTGGTATATTCCTGTTTCCTCTCCATTGCCCCCCCCCCCCCCCCCCCCCCCCCCCCACCCCCTCCTAGTACCTGATTCAACCTCTGCCGGGCCCCGAAGGCATTGAAAAAGCACTTTTCTCCATAATCAATCAAAAGAACTCGCTTTTCACCCACTAGAGTAGCCGTTGGCGCCTTTCTCCCGCATATCCTTCTCGTTGGTGATAGTCCGGCTGCCCATCGTCAGCGTAGGCGATGACTCCAGATCGACGCCACCGATGGTGTAGTAGTGACCAAAGACACGGCTCTCGAGATCCGGGTTGGCACCGTGCTGCTTGCGCGCCTGGCGGCGGAAGTAGATGCGCTTCGCCCACTTCCAGGCCTCGATACCGGCGAAGAAGAGCATGGCGCACACGAAAACGATGCCCCACTCCCAGGTGATGGGCGCATGCTTGAAAACGGTGGTGTTGAGAACAGGGATGTAGGTGAGGGGAAAGATGGTGACGAAACCGATGATGATGGCGAAAAAGAGCAGCTTGTTACGCCAGGTGTCCCAAAACCACTGGGTGAAGTACTTGGTGCTCTTGGGCTGCATGCGGAAGAAGGAGCGGCGCATGTTCACCATCTCCCACGCGAGGAAGAGAGCAAACCAGGTGAGCGAGGCGAAGCAAGTTGCTCGCGCGCGGTAGACGGTATCGCAGCGGTCGGAATACGAGTTGTTGCAGTTCACGCCGAAATCGCCGTTGCCCCAGCCAAACATGACGAGAAGGAAAGATGCCAGGCAAAGCGCGGCGGTCCAGAGACCGTACACCAGCATATCGAGCATCAGTTCCCAGGTGAAGACACCGACTTTCATCTGTGCGCTGTGTGTTAGCATCGTGATCGATTCGGATGGAAGGAGTTCGCGCGACTTACGTTCTGAGGAGGTCGATCCATGATATCAGGCGCAGCGACTTCGAAGCCGAGCGCCATATCGGGGAGACCGGACGTGATCATGATGATCCACATCACCTCGACGGGGGCTAGGGGGAAGACCGACAGGCCGGTCTCATCCTTGAAGGCCAAGCCGATGAGAAGAGTACAAGCCTGAGCAACGTTACAAGCCAACACGTGCAGAACAAACTTTTGGATATTGTCAAACATCCGACGGCCTTCTTCCACAGCGTTGAGGATGGATGCAAAATTATCGTCGGTGAGCACGATATCGGATGCCTCTTTGGCGACATCAGAGCCACTCTCGCCCATAGCAATGCCGACATCAGCGCGCTTTAGACTGGGCGAGTCGTTGACACCATCACCAGTCATAGCGACGAAGCAACCTCTCCTGTGCAGCGCCTCGATCATTCGAACCTTGGTCTGGGGGGCACAGCGAGCGACGACAAGAGGAAGACGGGGCAGCTTGTCGATGTCGTCGTCAGAAAGCTTGTCGAAGTCGCCGGCGGCCATGACCATCGTCTTCGCGACGTTGGCAGAGATTTCGTTCATACGGGTGGGCAGGATTCCGACTTCGAGTGCAATTGCGCGGGCAGTCTCTGGGTGATCACCGGTCAACATATGGACGCTGACGCCAGCCTGGTGGAACTGCTTGACCGAGGGAGCGGATTCAGGACGAGGAGGATCATAAAGGCCAATCAGGCCGCGGAACGTGAGATCCTTTTCAAAGTTCATGCGGTCCAGGTTCTCGTGGTTGTCAACAGTACCAATGTCAGACTTGCTGGCGAAAGCTAGAACACGCAGGCCGAGACGGGCTAGGGCCTCCATGTTGGATAGAATGTCTTTCTCAATGTCCTCGGTGAGTTCCACAGCTTCGTCTCCCATCTGGATCCACGGGCATGATGAGATGACGCGCTCAACGGCACCCTTGGTGAAGAGCCAGGTCTTGTTGGTCTTTTCATCATTGCCGGCTTCGGTATCCTCGAAAATGACAGACATCTTCTTGACGTCAGAGTCAAATGGGAACTCGGCGATTTGCCTCCATCGGCTGGTCTCGCCGGAGAATCGGAGACGGTTCCAGTTGAAGCGGGACGCGAAGACCTGGATGGCAATCTCGGTGGGATCACCGCGCGCATGCCACTCGCCCTCTGTAGTCTTGTGGACGTTGGCCAGGTTAGCAAGGGAGGCGATGTTGAAGTAGTCGGTGATGGCTGCGCTTTGAAGAACCATCTCTTCAGGGTTTGAGACTGGTTCGCCCTCCGCATCCTGGGTTTGGTAGTCAATGTCTTTCGGCTGCGCGGGTTGGAGGCCGAGATCGCCAACGGTGGGGTTGAAGGGCTCGTTGGTGTTGCTGACGGAAAAGGTACCTTTTCCAGGCACCCAAGCTTTACGGACGACCATCTTTCCTTGGGTCAGAGTGCCGGTCTTATCGGAGCAGATGTCTGAGGCAAATTAGTACTTGTCGGTGTCAAGCAAGAAAATGACTTACTCGTGACGCCTCCAAGAGCCTCCAAGCTCTTCAACTGGCGTACAATAACATGGCGCTGGACCATTCGCTTCGTACCGGCAGCCATGGTGATAGTCAAGACGACGACCAAAGAGGCTGGAATCATAGCAAGACCAGTAGCGACGGCATAGATGACGACTTCCTGAGTAGTATTGAAGTCATTGGCTCCCAGGACAATCAGAGCGCAGACAACAGCGGTACCGAAGAGCAAGATAGCAAGCTTCGATAGCTTCCTTTGGAGAGGTGTTCCAACGTTCACTCCAAGGAAGCGTCCGACTGCGTCAGAGAGCGTCAGGGTCCAGGCTTGAAGGTAGCGGGCGAAAGAGGCAGAACCGTCCTCCTTTCGCTTCACGTCACGCCGGCGAGAGTTCTTTCCTCTGAGAGCCGCGGCGATCTGACCGACCTCAGTGTACATGCCAGTCGCGAAGACGATACCGCGAGCACGTCCCTTGGTAACAGTCGAGGAGCTGTAGGCGACGTTCAGACGGTCACCTGGGCCGGTGTCGTCGTCAAAGACCCGGGCAGCCTCCTTACGGATGGGAAGAGATTCGCCGGTCAGGAGAGCCTCGTTCGTTTCGAAGTTGACGGCTTCCACGATGCGAACATCGGCAGGAATGGTGTCGCCGGTCTTCAGTTCAACCATGTCACCGGGGACGATCTCAACGGTAGGGACGGTGACATTGCGTCCCTGACGGACAGCCTGGGCGGTCGGTGAGCTGAGGGAGCGCAGGGAGTCCATGGTCTTCGCAGCCTTGAACTCCTGGTGGAAGCCGACGGTGATGTTCAAGGCGATGACACCTGCTACAACGGCACCTTCGATCCACGACTTGATACCGAAAGAAGCACCCATGGCCAAGATCAAAACCTGTCAAGGCCTCAGGTCAGCACATCTGCCAATACGGTATGGGCAATATCCTTACCAAAGTCATCGCATTGGCAATCTGTCCAATGAAGATCTTGATGGGCTGGACGCCTTGGTCAGCGCCGAATTCGTTGCGGCCATACTCATCGAGACGAGTCTTGGCCTCCTCAGGAGTCAGGCCATCATCGGGGTTGGCCCTGAGCTCTTGGATAACTTGGTCCGTTGTCAGGGCATGGGCCGGACGGGATATGGGCTTGTTGGATTGGCCGGGGACGTGGTTGGCCATCGCCTCGGCTTCGGGATCCTTCTTTCCCATGGTGAGTATTGTTTTAAATCGCCGGGAGAATGGTCCAGATGCTCGCAGTTGCGGGCGGGATCGTAGGCGGAATGTCTGGCGGAGTGGTTTTATACGATCTGTGAGATGAGTTTCCGAGCGGTGCCAAGAGCCAAAGCCGGATCCAATCGGAGTGGTTGGAGTTTTACTATCTTCTTAAGGATGAGGTATGGAGCGGGCAAAGGTGTGGAAGCTCTTATCCAGGTTCGAGCAGTTCTACCCCCTTCAGGTCCAGAGAATAGGCATGCATAGGTGGGAAGAGAAGAGAAGAGAAGAAGGTGCCTGAGGACAAGGAACAATCTTTGATAATATCGAAAGTGTTGGGAAAAGAGAAGACGAAAAACTTCGGGGGATTATGAACAGATGTATTCTTGGTATCGGCCGGAAAGGCTTCTTCGACTCTCGGCGTTATGACTTCATATCGACAGGCGAGCAATGGCGGAAGACAAGGCGCCCACTTCTCGCTCGTATATCTCACCCCCCCAAAAAGCCACGACGTTCGACGACTGAGTGTTCGTCTGGATGATGTTTCTCAGCCTTGGCGGGCTCCTTGCGGGGCTCTCTACACGGGGTCCCCAGGCCTTCCACGGCGTTGGGGCTGGCATTTCCGAAAGCTGCTCGAGAACACGCGAGCTGTTGGCGAGCACGCAATTTAGATCTTGGTGGGAACCCTGTGGTCCTGGCTGCCATGTTTGAGCGCCCAGAGCCTGGGCAGCGGGCCTCATTCTGAGCATTTGGGTAATCCAAGAGGCCATATGCACTTGTGAGCATTGTGATTCGCTATTCATGGCTTGTTTGTCAATCCCCGCGCGGTATATTGGACCGCCCCGAGACATGGGAGAGGAGGGGTGGATGCGGTGATGATGCTTTCGGTGATGAGAATGGCCACGCCCAGAAAGACAGAGGACGAGACTTTGGGCTTTCTCCACCACGAACCAGCCAGTCGGCGCTCGAGTATGCCATCCTAAGGAGCCCCATCCATGAGGGCGCCACTCCTTCTAGAAGGCTACCAGGCTGCTGCTAGGCGTGCAGTAGTGTGCCACAAAGGTACAATTGTGTATCGAGATATGCCTTTTTGTGCGAGACTGGACCCTCACGATAACGTGAGTTCCGTAGCGCGGCAGGTCTGAAGTCAGTTTGAGTCGTTTGTCTGCATGCACCGCGCCCAGCGGGCACGCAGGAGGATGGATATCGGGCTTGTCTTGTCAAGTAGTCAGTCTGACGAGTTGACTCCGGGATTGTCCCCGGACGCAGGGGAAACACCAAGTTCACTTCCAAGATAACAAACATCACGTGGATAGGCCGGCGGACGATGATGGCGGCGGTTGCAGGCGGGGGTGTTAGGAACGGCCAAGACTACGCCGAGGAGTCGTTTCCTGGCGGCGCGGACTGGGGTCCGCTTGACCAGGCTCGGATTCAGAGCCGCCGAGAGGAGGAAGAGAGGACGCCGGAGTCCTGGGGACAACTTCTTGGCACCATTCCCCCACGGTGGACTGGATACGAACCCCACTACCGTCTCGTCCGTCGCCCGAGGTATTGCTTTCCATCCGACATTTCACAACGGGAGCTCCAGGCCGACGCTCAAGGCCCAAGTAAGCGTCCGCTGTAAACTAGTGACGTACGACGGGCGCACCTCTGCTTGTGCTTGGAGGCCTCTGCTAGCACTGCGCGGGTATAAAGCGCCGTGTTTTGTCCAGCCCAAGGAGTGGTGACACCTGCCCTGGCCAGCCGCGTGAACGACGTTTCCGAATCCGCCTTACCAGCTCAAGAACTTCGATGAGTTCGTCAGGTCGTCATCGAACAGCTCGACCATGAAGATCCAAAGCCGGATCGGATCGGGGGGGGCTCCGCGAGTCTCTCTCTATCCGACCTCGACGTTTTGTCACACCATCTCTGAGCTGCAGACCGAGCAACGCCGATTGCTGTCCTTCGTTCCCATTGCCGAACCTGAATCGCTTCTGGCCCCCGCAGACGAAGAACGCCTGCCCAGAGGTGCGAGGTGCATCCATATTGCCGCAGCGAGCATCGTGGAGAGGATGAGAAACAAACCAGGATGCTGCCCCGATATGACCGACACAACGACTTCCCCGGGCGCGATACGGGCGGGGGAGAATGGGTCTGCCGAGAAACACAGCCACCCCGACTGAGACGCCCAGAGTGCTCGGCGGCGGAAGGCACTGGAGGAGGTTAGTCGGCGGCCCGGTTTTTGAAGACTGATGGAAATACGTCGAAGTTATCGCGGGATACGGAGACGGGGTGGTGTCAAGTGGCTGGGCAGGATCAACGAAGACAATCGGGAGCCCGCCCTCCTTACCGGCTGCGGTCAGGCGCAACCCGCGTGTTGTGATAGCAAACGTTTGCGGGTTCCTCGGAGAAGGGTCCTTCGTGCCAATGTCACGCGGCATGCCAACCATGCTCCTTCCAGCAGCCACTGACGAAGACATTGGACGGCGGACATCTTGGCCGCCCTGGCGATGGTGGATACCGAAGGTAAGCCAAGGGATGACGAGCAACTTGGCGGTTTCTTGGCTTTGGAATCTTGGGAGCGTCAATCAAATTGTGGGCCGGGCGGCGCCGACGCCGCCGCTGCTGTTGTTCGGGAGTCCACTTTCCTCCCCTCCGGCGCCGCCGGCGGTCGACTCTCCGCGCTAGGTTAGCCTGTCCTGTCAGAAGGTGAATTCTGTGAAGAAACCCCCAACGTTGGAACTCGGGGTCTTCACCTCTGTTCCCTCACGATCGGTTTTGCGTGGCATCCATATGCTTTGATAACGCCCATGACCATGTTGGAGGGGCAAAGAGATAAGGCCAAGGCTGGAGGGCCTGTCTCAGTGAAGTCAAGAAACTCCGTTCCCCCCATTCACCCTGCCCATCCACAGATAAGCTTCGGTAAAAAGCTGATGTTTCTTCATTTTTCTGTTGCTTCTTCCGTAGAGTCAGTCTATGCCGTTTGCCCAGGAATCCAGACTCCCCTGGGTTGTCTCTCACTCAGCAACTGTTAAGCTGGTTGGCCGAAGTGAGGATTTGTAGGGGCAATTCCCCGCTTACCAAGGATACCAAGACCTGTTCCACCCACAAAGTTTACGTCACGAGGGGAAGATTATTATCTTTCGCCCAATCGTGTGAGATGTGGCACATGAGTCGCTGAATTTGCAGCCAAGCTTCTTGGCTCTGGGAGGTGGGTGGGTTGCTTCGCCGGGCTTCACAACGATTCCATCTCTTTTCCTAGACCTCGAAATAGAGCTCCCAGTGGTTCTTGCACCCAGGATTGAACCCCGTTCCACAAGCCGTGCACTTGCTGCCACTTTCCATGTACTCGTCGATGCGTAACAGGTGCCTGCACACTCCGCAGAAGATGGCCTTCTCGTCCCTCTGGCTCTTCGGCCATACGCCAGCCTTATGCGACTCGCACGCGTTGTGGCAGCTGATGCATGCGTAGAACTTCGAGCAGCAGGCATGCTTGATGGCAATCACGTCCAGTGGCGAGTGCCAGTGTGCACATTGAGTCTGGGGGCTGACTTCGACGCCATAGACACGAGGCTGAGATGACATGTTTTGGCTGATAACAAGGTAGTGAGAGGAGCTGGAGCAGGAGTCTCTGCTGCGAACCGAATAAGAAATCAAGGATAAGAGCTCGCGGAAGATCCGAGAGAGCTTTGCAAAAGAAAAGATTCGGCGTGGAGTATTTCGAGGTTCGAGGCGACGAGGATTTTTTGAGGCGCTTCGACGTTACGGTCCGCGGTGGCCTGGGTCGGTGTGAGCAACTAACCCTACCTGACCTGAGGTACTTAGCTGAAGGCGGAGAGCAGCCGCTGCCGGCCGGCGCGGTAGCCTACGCATTCGGCATTAAGAGCCCGGGTTTGATCCGCGATGCGCCGGGAAACGACAATGGGCGTCATGGTCTACAAACTGCAATCTCCATGCGAGAACAGGCGTTCAACGGTTGACTGATTAAACGTTTAGTAAGTCGAAAGTCTGGGTGTGCCCGATTGCATGGAATTCAACGAGTGAAATGAACCCTTGGCCGAATGAATGATGAAATAATGGCGTTTGCTGCACCCGCAGACTGTATCGCATCTTGGCTACCTAGCTAGCCAGCCATTCATAGTCGACAGAATCTGCCACACCATACACGGAATGTTGCCAGAAGGTAACGTTCGCTGTCATCTGATCAGGTCGCCTTAGCCATTGCTTGATGACTGGGCATTAAATAACCCCAAGTGCCCTTCGGCAGAGATTTGCTACTGGGTGATGTAGAATGAGGTCAAGCAGCTTGCGCAACACCGATTCAATCGCCGCATTCCATCGTCAACCAAGAAGTCACGGGGACACTGCGATGCTCCCCGTTGTGTCGCTGCCGGCCGAATGGACGAAGTTGGCATAATCCTGCTCACGCTCTTCCTGTTCCTCCTCATATTCGGGCCCCTGTACAGACCGTGCTGAAGCCTTACCCGCAGATGAAGAGCGATGATAGCTGACATGTTCTTCGCGACAGGGTGTGCGCAACGTATTCGCGAGTCAAAGATCGTCGGAAATTTAACCCCAGAACTTCTCAATACAAGAATGCACGCCGAAAACTGAGTACCGTGGCCGATTGCACGACAACCGGACATGAGAAATTGGACGTTGAGTCGAATCTGAATCAGCACGACTCGGGGCCGGAATGGTTAGTGCTTTCTATCGACCCACTGGAGCAGAACTGGCCCGCGTCTGCGATCATCGCAGAGATCGAATGGCAGGCGGGAAACAGAAGAGCGATGATTCCCATGGATTCGCGGTTGCTAACTAGTCCTGGCTGTAGTCCCATCTGCATCGGGCCGTTGTTCGTCTCAAGCGACGACGCGCCCAACGGAGGCCCGTCGATGCAGACAACGTCCTCGCGAGTTTGCGGAGCAGGCAGGGAAGACAACTCTCCAGAATCGAACGCAGAACGTCAGTGGCAGAGCGCTGTGAGTCGTGCCCAAGTGAAAGTTGCGGCATACCGACGGAGGTTGGCACAGTTCTGGGGAACGGACGAGACCGCCGAGGAAATGGTTGACGACGAGATATTGACGCTGAAAAATTGCCAGCATGCCTTCCATGCCAAATGCCTCTCGTCATGGTTTCTTATTGAGCGGTACGATTGTCCCGTATGCCGGAGTCAATACTGGCAGACGCGGGAGATGAGAGCCCGGGCGGCATCTGCTCCGCCGGGGTCGGGTGGAGGGCCAGGTTCGGGTGTCGCGAGACCGGCCCCCGTAAGGCTCGCGGGCTTCACGGCTGATCGATTAAGTGTGCCCATTATCTAATTTGCGCGATAGTTTGAGTTTCGAGATGCCCAATTGCAGCTTTGTCATTTGGGATTAATTCGTAGGTACTTCAGAAAAGATATTGAAATAGCCAATATCTCAGTGATGAAAGCCCGTGGACAAGAGCTCGACTCCCAGCGGTGTTTTCTGCTGGTAATATAGGGCGTCGCCATCGGCGATTCGTTGGGTGGGAGGCGACGTCGCTGCGGGAGTAATGCAGAGGCCAACAGTGCTGACCTAACTACCCCGAACGCCAGCCCAAATGCAGGTCTTGAAGGAATGCAATTGGACGACCGGTCGAAACGTGAGAAGGGATCGCCGGGGCATGCCGCAACCTTTGCTGGCGAAGGTGCAAGAATTGCCGGGTGTTTGTTTGATGGGTACACCAGTGACCAAGCAGTAATCAGGAATCGAGATTGCGGCGTCATAACCGGACGTTTTGCCAGCTGGCGCGGGCCTCCATTTCCCAGGCGAACCGCAAAGGCGAGTGCACAGCGTCGATGGCGATCGAGTGCAGATTCTGATTTGGTGGCGGTTGATAAGGCCTTGAATGCCAACGGCGATAGCTGAGTGAGTGTATTCGCGATTGACCGGGTACTACCTTGTGGTCGCGCGCAGTTCAGACTGTCTCTAGAGATACTTTCCGTCTATGGCTGGACGCCGGCCACTGAGTATCGGTCATGCCTCGGGGGTTTCTCCGAAGAATGAGATTGGTTGAAGCATGGAGACGTAACTAAACTGTGAATGAACGGTCGGGGTGGGTTCATCAGTCCAGCAGGGCACAGTTTGAAGTGAAAGATGGCGACTGTTTCTGTGGTGTTGATTGTTGATGTGGAAGTACCACACTCGGAGAGGGAAAGTAGCGCTTACTCCTCGCGGTGGCTCAGGTCGTCGCTCGTATGGAGTTCTAGTGTAGAGGCAGTCGAGACTCCAGGAAAGGGCAAGTGCAGCAAGGTCGGGTGGTCACTGCAGTGGAGCACCTCGGGGCTGGTAAATGGTACCTAAATGCAGTCGCGACGGGAAGTGGACGCGGACGCGCTTTCCATCCTTCCTTTCTCTCCTATGATTCCAGGCCCTCCAGGTTCCATTGGATCCATGACCTCACCCGATTGACTACCTACCTTACTTGGGACTGGTAGCAGCTTCCCTCACCAATGCATTTCTTTCTTTTTCAATGCTTCCAGAATCCATTGATGCGTCGATGTCGATGCACACCGCAATACCCAGGCAGTGTGTTCCTGTCGTTTTGGTGCGTTTGGTGGCTGGTCTGTGGCACCTTGACGGTGGTGTGCGGTGCTGGTGACGTCGAGGCTCTTGACAGCCCAATGACGTACTTGAACTAGACCGTGCTCCTTCCCGGAACCCCCCAACTAAGCTATCCACCTCGATCTCACCTTCCTTCACTGTGACACTTACAGATTGTAGGGCGAGTGCTTTCCGTTCTCGAGAGGCAAGTAAGGTAAGGTAGGTAGTCTCCAGCGGCGCACACGCCCTTTGTTTCTAAGTCGCCTCTCCTTCGGCACATTAGGCATTCGCTCATCTCCTGGAACCTACCTAAATAGAGGTGTAGGTATGTATTCAAGGACATAAGCTGTTGATATCTATAAGGTAGGTAGGTAGCCGTTGGAGGATCCAGGAAGCGTGTGAAATGGACGCTCTAAAACATGTCTCATGAATTATGAAGTCACCTACCTGAGCTACACTGTAAAATGCCACTCGAGCTATGTCCATCTCCGGGCCCGTTGACGAC
Organism: Colletotrichum neosansevieriae; assembly: GCA_036785495.1. Taxonomy (NCBI): domain Eukaryota; kingdom Fungi; phylum Ascomycota; class Sordariomycetes; order Glomerellales; family Glomerellaceae; genus Colletotrichum; species Colletotrichum neosansevieriae. The sequence continues at coordinate 140,177 of JAVHLV010000045.1, read as the reverse complement.
ATTTTCCTAGGTCGTCTGTCCTTTTTACGCTACGCTGCGCTACACTACTTCGAGGGAGGTGCGCTATTCATCTCAATCCTCCGTTACGGATACCGTGGCGAGCTGCACCTTTTCTCTCCCGCTATTCTCCTCTCTTCTTCGTCTTCTTCTTCCGTCTTTCCGCAATCTCTTGCATCTCTCTTTACCTAACTCTTGTTCCTCCAGCCGGAGCTTTCGTCCCTCCCCCACGCAAGTTGGTACGTAATCAATCTTGACCTGCACAGGGGACGGCTATCGTGTACGCAGTATGCTTCTCATTCTTCGGAAGACTCCATGTACCACTACATACTGACATCCTTGAGATACTTCAGACAGTGTCCACCACTTGCGCAAACACCCACTCCCAAGCATACACAACACATCCCAGAGGTCCAGACACGCTTCAACCCGTTTCGAAGCTCCGCTGCTCCTCGAATCTCTGGCTGCATGAGGAGCTTTCCTTCCGCACTGGCCAATCATCGCCTTTGCGCTCGACGACTTCTCCGTACCACCAGAACTCTGCCGTCACCTGTCCCGCCTTTGAGCTCATCACCTGCCCCGTCGCTCTGCCTTCCCAGCTCCTTGTACAAAGTTCAACAGTCTCTCTCCTCCACCACTATGGCTGCTCCCAAACGCAGAAAGCCCGCTCCAAACGGCCCCGAGTCTGACCAGACCACGCAATCTGCCAATGCGAAGCGACCACCACCGCCGCCTCCTCCTCCTCCTCGCAGGTCCAGTCGCCGCATAAACGACGTCAAAAAGGTCACCGATCCCGGCGCCGGCATGCGCCCCACCCAGACCGACGTTGCAACGGAGCCGCCCAAGAAGCGACGCCAAGTCAGCCGTGATAAAATGGACGAGTCTCAAGACGGCGTCCGCTACGCCATGAGGGAGCTGAGTGAAATGGAAAATCGTCTTCAGAACTCTACTAGGACCCAACGGCTTACCATTGAAGCGAGTCACATTGTTGGTGCTGACAACGAGCAACCTGGTTGGCGTCCTGTCCTCCGAACGGAACCGTCGAACCCCGAAAAGCGAGTTCGCGAAATTGAGGAACAGCGATCAGGAACCCCGGATCTGGACGTAGCACCCATAGAAGGTCCTGAGGCGGAGGGCGCAGTGGGAGATGTGGAAGACGACAAGCTTCGTGAGGACGATGCGCCGGAGAGGGGAGCTGCTAGAGCTCCTCCTGTGAATAGCGACTATCTGCCTCTCCCGTGGACTGGCCGTCTGGGATATGTGAGTGATCCCTCAGGCGCTGACATTTGCCCGAGCTAATTCTGGTAGGCCTGCTTAAACACCTATTTGCGAGCTGCCAATCCACCCGTCTTCAGTTCAAGGACGTGCCGTATTGCGTCCATCATACAACATCGGCACCCACTTGCCGACCCTACTCAGCCCGAGCATGCTACCAAGAATCGCCCCGATGACACGAAGCCTGCATACATCGAACTAGGTCAGAAGTACGTCCAGGACCTAGGGCTCGCAAATGCCAGAGACATTGTGAAGATGCTACGATGGAACGACAAGTACGGCATTAAATTCATGCGTCTCAGCTCGGAAATGTTCCCTTTCGCCAGCCACGAAGAGTATGGATACCGCCTTGAGCCTTTCGCAGCCGATGTTCTTGCTGAGGCCGGAAAAGTTGCCGCTCAGCTTGGTCATCGACTAACTACTCACCCCGGTCAGTTCACCCAGCTGGGATCGCCACGGAAGGAGGTCATTACAAACGCAGTCCGCGACCTGGATTATCATGACGAGTTACTCTCACTGCTACGCCTTCCTGAACAACAGAACAAGGACGCCATCATGATCCTTCACATGGGAGGCACCTATGGCGACAAGGCAGCTACACTAGATCGGTTTCGTATCAACTATGCTAAACTCAAACCATCAGTCAAGAACCGCCTCGTCTTGGAGAACGACGATGTATCCTGGTCGGTTCACGACCTCTTGCCAATCTGCGAGGAGATGAACATCCCACTTGTCCTCGACTTCCATCATCACAACATCGTGTTCGACGCAAAGGAGCTGCGGGAAGGCACCGAGGACATCAGAAAGTTATTCGACCGCATCCGAGCGACTTGGACCCGCAAGGCAATTAGGCAAAAGATGCACTACAGCGAATCTTGTCCTGGAGCTATCAGTCCCCGCGATCGCAGGAAGCACTCGCCCCGCGTAAGAACTTTGCCGCCCTGTCCACCCGATATGGACCTCATGATTGAGGCCAAGGACAAGGAGCAAGCTGTTTTCGAGCTCATGCGCACATTCAAGCTCCCTGGTTACGGACTATTGAACGACATCGTCCCGTACGAGAGGGAGGATGAGATCCGTGCTAACAAAAACGGTGCCGCGAAGAAACCCAAGAAGTCGAAGAAGAAGGCGAAGGAAGAAGATGGTGATGAAGAGATGGCTGAGGCGGGACCCGTCGCTGTCGAAGCTAAAACGATTCCTCCCGAAGACTTTGGTATGGGCGGACCTTTACGGCGGGTTTACTGGCCTGAAGGCTTGGAGGAATGGTTGAAGCCTAAGAAGAGAGAGATCAAGAGAAAGCAGACTACCACGCTCAACGATGAAGAGTAACGAGAGAAGACGAATCTGTACTACAACATCAAATGTACACTACATGCGTTTCAGGCAACGAAGAGATGGATCTCTCGGCCATGAAAATTTAGGGTATGGCGAAAGACACACATGATCACAATCTGACACTTAATGTGAGCATTCCAATGTTGCTGTCGCGCATGCAGGACACCATCTGAGCGAGTGGCAATAGCCCGATTCCGGTATCTGATACGGGGTTGTATCTCGGCGTTTGTCCATTTGGTACACACGCTATGCCTCCTTCAACCAAGTTGGCGTGGCACATGTCTCTATGCTCCTCGACGAACGCTGCGGCGAACTGCATTGATTAAATGGAGCACGATGAATTGGAATAAAAACGTCATATCATGTCTCGTCCTAGGATCATGGTGTGGTTCTAACCACTCCTCCCTCTCGCGCTCGTGGGTGACACAACCGACTTGAGCAACGATCATACCTTCCAATTAGGCTAAGGTATGGTCAATATACCATCGATGTTACAAAGCACCGACTTCTAGCTGCCGTCGAAGCAGTCTCATCATTCAAACATAATATAAACAACATCCAGGGGCTTGATGCCGAAGGCCTCGATCCGATGTATGACGACGAGATATCGTTCCCAATCTATCGACTGGAGGAAATTCAACCCGCTAATTCAGGAAGCTCTAAGCTGTCATGGCCGACAGGAACGATTGCATGATACCTTGTCTATGTTATGTTACAACGTAGCCAGGGGTGTCACAAAAGCTTAGCTCGGGACAAAGACCGGGGCTCCCTTGGACAACCGACTGGGGGCAAATAGGACCATATCACGGGGTTCTTGGTATCCTTTTGTGTCCGAAAAAACGGGGTCTTTTCCATGCCAATAGATGAATAAAAGCTTAGCAGTAGTTACTGACTACTGTAATAATGTTGAACAAAACCTTAAACTAGAAGACTTAGATGAGCCATGGGACACCGTAAACCTCAATAGGTAACTTGAGGTTATAAAATGAGTCTTCGGAGTGCTCTTCTAGTGCCTTTCGCCACCCATATTCAGCTACATGGGGGTAATTACACTTTCTCACACAAATTTAACCCATATCATGTGCTTCGGAGTGCTCTGTCTGGGTACGAAACTCTTGTCTTTGATCTTGGGGGCACATTAACATTTCGGAATGTCGCATCCCGTAGTCGACCAAGAACAAGCATATCTACTGTCCAGTGGGATGAACCGTTATCAGACTAGAAAATGAGAGAAAAAGCATAAAGAGTGCATCCACGCGCTCTGTGTTCCTCGATTCATCCTAGCTCTCAGGTGCTGTGTGTTTATTTCGTCGCTTGTTTATCTCGGGGGTTTTCTTTTTTGCCTCCATGACATTGCGTAAATCAGAATTGTCCCAAGTCTGAAACGTCTTGAAGCAGCATGCCCGCACACCCGGTCGCGCCAGCGGCCACGGACCACAGTGGCCATGGAAAACAACAATCTGTAGATATTTCGAAGTTGAGGCAGGAGAACTCGAGCTCACGGTCAAGCGGACATGGACGAATTGCTGATATAATGGATACGCCGGATTTGCACGACCCAAACGTCACCTTCGAGGAGTACCTGTACTGGGCGAGCATCACGCGCGCCGAGGAGCAAGCTGCCAACGAGAGATATGTGCAGGCTCGCGGGCCGGTGACGTTGAAGAGCGTGATCAGGGATCGGTTCAGGAAGGGAGATGAGCATGGGAAGTTTGAACTTGGGGATCTTCGCGGCGCGTCGGACTCGGGAGGTGAGAAGAATGGGAGCGATAAGACTTTGGCGCCGGCTGGAGAGGGAGTCTTTGGGACAGTGACGCCGGAAGAGTGGAAGAGGGCAAGTAGGGCGATGCGAACGGCGGGATGGGGGGCTATTTTTTATCTGATCACGACGGACATCTTGGGCCCGGGTTCGACACCGTGAGTAATACGATCTTTGCCGTCGATCATAACGTAGCTGATGTTTTCCTAGTTGGGCTTTTGCACAGATGGGATATGGACCTGGTGTTGCGCTGTATACCGTCTTTGGTATCATGTCTCTCTAGTATGTGCTGGCCGGCCTTCTTACGCTGCCTCGAGTCATAGTTGCTGACATGTTTAGCTCCGGCTGGATCCTTTACCGATCGTTCCTCGGTCTCGACTCCGACCGGTACCCTTTGAAAGGTTACGGCGACATCTACTTCCGCGTCTTTGGCACCTGGGCGCGGCACTTCATCAACTTTGCCCAAGCCCTGCAGCTCATGCTCTTCGTTGCTGTACTGATTCTGGGAAGCGGGCAATCCATCTCACAGATTTCGAAGGGATCGAACGGTCGCGCGGGAATATGCTTTGTTGCGTGCCTCATCATTTTCATGGTTGCTGGCTTCATATTGGGACAGATTCGAACGCTGCAGCGGTTCTCGTGGATTGCGAACATGTCCGTCTGGATCAACCTGCTGGTCCTTTTCATTTGGTGGGGTTACCGCTTCGCCGGTTCGTGTTAATGTGTTGATAATACTAACTAAACCAACAGCATGGGCGTCGTGGCTCATTCCCCGCCGAATTTCGCCGCCACAAAGGCCTCCTTCGGCGATGCCTTCGGCCCCGGCCCGATCCATACCTATGTCGGCACGCCCCCAGACGGCATGGCTTCCGGCGGCACGGGGTTCCTCGCCTCGCTTAACGGACTCAACCAAGCCGTGTACTCGTACGGAGGATGCCTCATCTTCGTCGCCTTCATGTCCGAGATGCGCCACCCAATGGACTTCTGGAAAGCCCTCCTCGTCGGCGAGGTCTTCATCTACACCACCTACCTCGCCTTCGGCATCTACGTCTACAGCTACCAAGGCCAGTACAGCTTCAACCCCGTCATCCAGGGGCTGTCTCCGTACGCCTGGCAGACGGCCACGAACGTCCTTAGTCTCGTCACCGGCCTGATCGCGGCTGGGCTGTACGGGAACATCGGCATCAAGGTGCTCTACGTCGAGTTCCTCCAGCCCGTGTGCGGGGCGCCGCCGTTGACTGCCTCGGCGGGGAAGATACTCTGGGCGCTCATCATCCCCGTCTACTGGACCGTCGCCTTCATTGTCGGTGCTGCGGTTCCGCAGTTTTCGCTCGTGTCGGGTTTCATCGGCGCCTTGTTCATCTTGTCGTTCACGTACACGCTGCCCGCGCTGCTTGGGTTGGGGTACTGGATCCGGAAGGACGCCATGGTGCCCGAAGAAGAGCGATTTGATCCCGCGACTGGGACATACTATTATGTTGATGCGGGTTTCTGGCGGTACTGGAGAGGTTTCATGAAGAGACCGTTCTTCAATGCTTGGAATTTCTTCTATATGCTGGGTGGCATGGTGACGACGGCATTAGGGATGTACTCTTCCATTATGGGACTGATCGAGGCGTTCAACGGCAAGTCTCAGGCGACGAGTTTTGGATGCGCCAGTCCGGTTTGAATGGGGAGGGAGTTGGCGATATTTTTTTTTCTTTCCTTTCTTTTTCTTTTCTTTGTACGTCTGTTATACAAACGAGGCTCTCGCAACGCTTACGCTCAGTAAAAGCACATGTTCAAAGCGGTTAGTCGCAGCATCTTGGGCGGGTACAATGCAGCTCTGACTCGATGCCCGACTTAAGCGCGGGATCGTGCATGGTCAACATCTCACCGAGCGGGGCTCGGCCCCGGTACTCCCCTTGGTGTAGTTGGTTCATCACGTTCGACTGTAATGGTATATCCAAAATAATCGAAAGGTCTCTAGTTCGATTCTGGAAGGGGAGAACCAACATCTTTTTTTCGTGTTTCTGCCCAATAGAGGTCAGAAACCCGACATCAACCTTTTGCTGCGTCATCCGTGTTCGGGACTCCAAAGCGCATCGATTGGTCTTGTTTCAATAATCCTTTTCTTGCAGTTGAGACACGGTAAGCCTTCACCGCTTCGTAGTCAGAGCACGACGACAGAGCGATATGCCGGCAGACAAAAGTGGATGTGGTGGCTGACTGTATGCAGGCAAACGGCCCGCGGCGAAAATGTTCAATTGTGTTTGCGCTGTTGAGGTGAGGTGCCCGAGCACTTGAACAACATCAATCAAAACGAAAAACTTGTTACCCAGAACGAGCGTTGAGCTCCCTTCTCATGAAATCTAACCCCCAAAATTATCGCCGATGCTTGACCCAATGTTGAAAAGATGGTCTTTACCATTTCATGATGCCAGTGTAAACCAAAACGCCGAAGTATGTAAATGACGCAGCGTCAAGCCCCTTCTTGGACCCTTAACCTCCCTAGGAAGAGGGGTGTCTGAGACAGGACGTTTTGTTTAACGCCTCCTCTCATGTCTTCTTCAGCCCCACCAAGCTGAGAAATTCGTTCCTGGTCTTCTCCTTCTTCTCAAAGGCTCCAAGCACGCAGCTGGTGATTGTGCTGGTGGTCGTCTTCTGGACACCGCGTGTGACCATGCACAAGTGGCTGGACTCCATGACGACCGCCACGCCCTGCGGCTGCAGGACCTCCCTGATGGCGTTGGCCACCTCCTTGGTCAGGCGCTCCTGGATCTGGAGACGTCTGGCGAACATCTCGGCGATGCGCGGGATCTTGGAGAGACCGATGACCTGGTTTTTGGGGATGTAGGCGATGTGCATCTGTCGCGATCTGTGTTAGCTCTTGGAGAGGTCAATGCGATCCCTGTACATCGCTCACCTTGCCAGTGAATGGGACGAGGTGGTGTTCGCAGTGACTAAAAATCTCAATGTCCTTGATGATGACCATTTCGTTGTGGCCCTCTTGGAAAATTGCGTTGTTAACAATGTCGCGAACGTTCTGCTGGTAGCCCTTGGTGAAAAAGAGCATGGCCTCGGCATAGCGTCTCGGGGTGTCGAGGATACCGGGCCTGTCGGGGTCCTCGCCGACGCATTCGAGGATGGTGCGAACGGCGCCCTTGAGCTTGTCAAGTCTGGCGGCGGCTTGCTCGGGGTTCTCGTCAAGTCGCTCACGGGTTCCGAGACCTGGGCAGGAAGAAAGTGTGAGTCAATTGGCTAGCGCGGGGTTGGGGATGGTGTGATCTTACTCGGGCGACTCAGGCCGTCAAAGTCAATGACCGGGCTTGGAGACCTCGTCACGGTGCCCTCGATCTTCTCCTTCTTCTCCTTGTTCTTCTTCTTCCTGTCGAGCTTATCGCGGGGGTCGCGCGCCGGCTGGCTCAAGCTCTCGCGACGAGCCTTCTTGACGTGGCCGTTGACCTCGCCGTCGGCCTTGCGCTTCTCCCGTTTGCTGCCCCGCTTGCTGCTGGTCTGGCTCGCGGTCTCGGCCTCACTTCCGTCGGTGGATGCGCTCGCACCATTGTGGTTGTTTTTCCTGTGCTTCTTGCTCTTCTTGAGCTCGACACCCTCGGACTGGGTCATTTTGATGGCGGAAGTCGGGTGAAATGAAGATAGCGGGGAGAATTTAGAGGTGTAAGTGGGAAGGGGGAGGGGAGCTCCAGACCAAGGAATCGGGAAGCGACCCGCTGGAGTTATTTGGCCTGGAGGTAAATCGGAGACAAAAAATTCGGTTACGACCGGCGTTATCTTATCGCGAGGTCGCAACCATCGCACCCCAGACCCCAGCTTTCTGACACAAGGGTCCTGTTTCTCGGTACAGGGTCATGTGACTTTAGTCAGCATTGCTCTTTCCCATGGTACCCAGCAGAGCTCCTTCCGTCAGTCGCGCCTCAAGACAATCTTGCTTGTCGATCGTGAATTTCAACTGCAGCCTCAAGTTCATAATTGTACCAACCCCCAGCCCAACACATCTGCGTCATTCTCGACGAGCGCAGGGTTTACTCTCCACGGTAAAAGCTTTCAATCAGGAAAAGTTATCAATTACGCTCAACTTCGATCGCCGAATCCCACAAGGATCGACTTCCTTAACCGACACCTCCCTGCCGCCATCACGATGGCGTCGCCTCCGTACGCTTCGTCTCCGACCGCGCTGTCTCCTCCGTATCCGTCATCCGCACATCTTCCGAACAAGAAGCGCGCCTCCGAAGGCGGCTCCCAGCCCTCCGTCAAACGCCGCAAAGCCTCGGCCCTATCAGCAACCTCCGCTGTCTCCGCTCACCCTCTACGCCAGACATCTTTCCCTCCTGATGGAGCCGGATTGCCATTCCCTCGATCTCCATCAGCCGACACCATGAGCGTGGTCAGCGGCAGCCAAGTCAGCGCCCCTCCTAAGAAGAAGCGCGGCAGGAAGCCCAAGAACCAGACGAACGTGGAGACGAGAGAGCAGACGCCGTCACTCGTGGGCGGACGCGCACCGACGACGGTCAGTGGCGCGGGCACGGCAGGCGATGGTCAAGAGGAAGGTGCCAACGACGATGATGACGATAACGACATGCGCATGGCTCTGGTGGATACGACTGCCAGAACGCAGGAGCAAAAGCAGGAGGAGATCAGACTCCGCGCCATGCTGGTCGAGTCATTCGACCCGGAACAGTACGATCGCTACGAACTCTGGCGCGCCGCGAAGCTTACGGAGTCCGTGGTCAAGAGAGTAAGTTCCTCCCGTCTTCTGACATTCCTGACGGCTTGTCATCTGGGGCCCTACGCATCATCCTCACGCACTCTAGGTCGTCAATGCAACCGTATCCCAGTCCGTCCCACCCAACGTCGCTCTGGCTGTGAAGTCAGTATCCAAGCTATTCATAGGCGAGCTTATCGAGAGAGCCCGAGATGTCCAAGGAGAATGGATCAAGAACACCGGCGAGCAGCAGTCGGAGCTGCCGACCCCACCGCCTTCCGTTAAGGAAGAGAACGGCGAGGTGAGCCAGGCTGCCAAGGAAGACAGGAGAGGTCCCCTGCGTCCGGACCACCTCCGAGAGGCGTGGCGCCGGTACAAGATGTCGGGTGACGGCGGCTGGGTTGGCATTCAGGGTTTGTGGCACGAGCAGCAGTGCAGCGGCGTTGAGAGATTTCCGACTCGAACTGGCGGACGAAGAATCTTCAAATAACACCCGTTGGCATGGAGTTTACGGTTTTGCGGGCAGGGGGCGATTACTAAGGGGAGACCAAAAGGCTTGGAGGCTTCTGCATGATACCCATCTAACCAACGAGTTAGCATTTTTATGGATGACACTCACGTCAAGAATTTGACGTGTCAATCAGAGCAAACCCCTTACTCTGGACGTGCGGGACTATGCTTACCATACATCTCAAGGCCCGGTAGTCCCTGCGCAGTCCGCGCATGCCGCCGCTTTGCCGGGGTCTGGGCGGCCCAGAAACATCTCAGAGACGTGCTAGGCAATCTGAGAAAATACTCTACAGCTCCTCTTGGGCCTTCAGGAATTTCGGAATCTGCAACAAGGAGGGTCAGTTGAAGGGGTTCGTCTGGAGTTGAACGTTCTCGCATCATCTCCAATCAGCTACGAGCGGCTGCTGCGTCAAACAATGATGAATGCCGTCCCATGATCCCATCGTCCCAAAACGAAAGTAAGCGAGCCTGAGACTGGAAACCCCACGGGAATTTGAGAAACCAGAAACAGACAAAGTCCCTCCGGAGAGACCCTTGCCATTGGGTGGACTCGAAGATGAGGTTCCCTTGTTGGCCATCCCGATGCGAAGAGCACGCGGAGCCGAGGCTGAGTGCGTTTGAACTGACAAGCGAGTTGGCACCTACACTTTGACGCGCCGTGCGACGGTGCGGCCGGACCGGTTCAGTCAGTCTTGGTCTCCGTCTGGCGTTTCTGCGCGGCAGAGTCGGCCGAAGGTGCGGAAGTCTCCATCCACCACTTGAGGCTCTCTGGCGATACCTTGGCTGCTCATGTCTCCGTGGTGGCCTGAGCTGTACCTCCGTTTTTCTGTTTCACCTGGACTCTGATACTCGCGCAGAAGGTTACGATTCTGAGCTCCATAGATACCTCAGCGACTCTGAGACGCTGATACTGTCGGCTGCGATTCAAGTTCTTAACCAAAATCTTACCCTTCAGCCACCCCCACGGCTTATTGTCCACCACACCTAGGCATTTAGTGGGGAAACCGGTTCATACAATACAATAACCCCAAACATGTTCGCATTCGGCAAGAGCTCATGGGAGGGCGTCCTCGGCTTAACGCGAGATGTTTCCCAACCTGACTCAGGGCGGCCTTTGAGTTGCGGGAGCAGACAGACAGCTCACGATGGGAAAATTTTCTTGAGGCGGCATCGCCTGGGATCGGTCTCGCCTACTCAGGATCGGTGTTAAAGCATTGGCCAGCGATGACATTGTCAACAGCACACCGCACAGAGACTGCGAATACGAGGTTTTCACACACAAGGCCCGGCCTTTACGTCAACTATCAATCGGCCGAAAGCCCCTCGAGTTTAAGAGCATGCAATATTCCACGTTCGCTATTGTTGGAAGGCGCTTCCCAAGGACATATATGCATTCGAGAGGGACCCTTGCAAGACCCTCCTCCGTACATCGAGGAGACACCGCCAAGGTCGGGAAGCCGAGGAGCTCGCGCCAGTGTGTGATCCACCGTTCGGGTTCGCCCTGCCGTCGCTCGCCTTGGATCGCCTGCTTCGACTTTGGGCCGACTTGACAAACTGGGACAGCTTCAAATAATCTGAAAAGGATTCCAGTCATAATCTCCTATTCCAGACGTATGGAGCGAGGAACTCCGCAGGAGATTATGGTGCCGTTCGGCGCGTGAGCCTGTGGGGGATCGCCAGATCCGCTGGGCCCGGGGAAAGTTGAGGCAAGGATCTGTCCGCACGTTTCACGTTTCACTTCGGCGAGCGATGTCGTAGTATCATGCAGCGGCGGGGCCGGCAGGCCTGCAGCGGACACGAAAAACCCCGGTCCAGCTTTTCGGGGACGGTTCCGTTTGATGTTTTAAAATAAATCCCTTCGATCGAGATGGGAGGAGGTGGTGGTGGTTGCCGTGTAAGTGGTGGTTGTTCAGGCGACACAACGAGGCTTGGCTTGGCCGGCCATGTTAATGTTGGGAAGAACGATGGGTGATATCGCTACCAGGACATGAGAAGAGCGAAGCTGGGGGACGCTTATTCATCTAGGCGTACTTCTCCCAGATCGGCGGGAACAAGATGGACCGTCTGCGGGCAACCCGTTGCTTATTCCACACATAAGCACCGTACCTCAAACAGGGTTGTGACCTTCCCAACCCCAGTCGTCGATCAACCTCCCAAGAAGAAGGGCTGAACCAACACCAGAGTCTCACGATTCCAGGGATGCGAGTGGCTCAGCAAGCAAGATGTTCGCCCCGAAGAACAGGGCCAGCCGGGCCAGGCTCCGTAACTGATCCATGCATTGACGTCAAGTTAGTTAGAGACAGCAAGTCAATGCGGTTGCGAGACGGGAGGCCTACCCCGGTTGAAGAAGCTTCGTCGAAGAGTCCGCTCACTATCTCAGTCTCTCACCCCTGCCTTTTCCTCTCCTTCCCCCCCTCTTCTTCCAAACTGTGTGCGGTGTTGGGCTACCAGGGTGAACCGTGGGGATACATGTGAGACTGACTACGCTTTTGGGAAAGTGATGAGCTGAGATTCCAGATAATGAGTTGCCGTCTGTGCGAGGAAAAGGTTGTTTTGCCCCTCACTCTTCTCTCTCTCGAGGCGGCTTATTGCAGGTCCCGGATCCAGTCTGTGCCATACCTATAAGCCATTCAGAGCCCCCCTCTCACCTATCTTGCCGTTTAATCTTTTGCTTCTCCACGATTGCTGGTCAAATACGGAAGAAGATACCATACGTAGGGATTTTGTACCCCCAACTCAACTCAACTCACCTAATCCTACAACACATACCTACTTCGAACAACAACCGTCGAACAAGAACAGAAGAGTCCCAAGATGAAGTTCACCACCGAGATCACCCTCCTTGCCTTGGCCGCCGGCGCCTTTGCCGAGATGCCCACAAGAGTCCAGCGCGATGTCCCCTCCGTCGTCGAGCGTGACTTGGCCACCATCTCCGGCGTCATCCAACAAGTCGACAACCAGCTGAAGCAGCTCAACATGGCCGTCCAGAACTTCAACGGCGACCCCACCGGCCTCGCCGGGGCGGCGGGCACCTTTATCAGCACCCTCAACGAGGGCACGCAGAAGGTCGAGGCGACGAGCGAGATCAGCCTCAACGAGGCCCTCAACCTCCAACAATTCGTCACGGGCCTGCAAACCGACGGCAACGCCCTGATCAAGGGCCTCAACGACAAGAAGCCCGAGTTCGAGAAGGCCAACCTCTGCACCGTCATCCTCGGCCAGGTCGAGCAAACCGGCACCAGCGCGCAGAAGCTCATCGACGCCGTCGTCAAGAAGGTTCCCCAGAGCGTTCAGCAAGTCGCCGGCCAGCTCGCCGGATCTTTTGCCAAGTCACTGAGCGACGCCAAGGACAACTTCTCCAACGGCAAGTGCAACAACGCCAACGGTATGGGCGGAGGCATGGGCATGGGCGGAGGCATGGGTAGCAACAGCTCGATGCCCAGGACGTCCAGCCCTGCCAAGGCCGGTGCTGGTACCCTCACCGTCAGCTTCGGTGCGCTTATGGTTGCGGTGTTGTTGCTGTAAGCGGGGGTTATAGATGAAGCGCTGGGAAAGGAGTTTCCTTTTGTTCTCCTCTTCTTGTCTTGGGTTTGGTGGCTTGGCGGGAGGTGATGGCTTCACGCACACTTTTTTTTCTTCTTCAAAATTGTCTATGGCGGACTTTCTTTACTTGTGTCGGCATGCTGGCAGAATGGCGATGCGGTGTATCATATGGGTTCAGGTAGAGCAATGCGAAGCTTGCTTCGTTGGAACTGAATTCGCTTTATGACTCCTAACACACCCACACACAAGAGTACTTGCTATATCGGAATCTACGTGGCGTTTTGGTGAGGCGCGAATGTCCTAGGCCGGAGTCCAGAATCATCGGTGGATGCGGTGCGGAAGACGGACGTGGAGGATGGCAGATGGTGCAGGGCGATACCATTTCCTGGAGCTTCGTCCGCGGAGTTGCGGCGTTGGGAAGCCACCTCCTCCCTGACAGCCATCTTCTTCCGAAACCATAGCCGAAAATTGTAATACCCACCACAGGCGAAAACACCACACCAGAGCGCGAACTCAGTCGCGTAAACCGCGATGCCAAGGACGTCAATCGTGGGCTGGAACAAGAGGGACGCCAGGGAGAAGACGTCGCCGGCGGCGTCGATGGCGACGAAGATGAAGGAGATGCCGCGGACGGTGCGGTGGAGGTAGATGTCCCAGTAGTGCCGCAGCACGCCGGCGGCGAGGAGGGCGGCGGAGAGGACGGCCATGACAATCATCGGCCACTCGGTGCCGCGGGATTTGGGGACGCGCAGGGCGAAGACGAGGCCGGTCTCGATGCCGGCCATGACTGCTGCGATGGGGGTCACGATGGCGAGAGAGCGCAGGACGGACCAGTTCTGAAAGGGATGTGCGTGTGTGTTTAGTTCAGTGGATTGAGGATGGGTGCAAAGTTTGGCGTGTGTGGGAGGGGAGGGAATTAAACTCAACTCGTTCGTAGTAATAACACTGTATCCAGGTTGCGAGACTCAGGAAAGTCAGAATCTGGGGCTGGATGCGCAGGGCGACGTTGAAGTCCTCGACGATGTTGTAAACGCCCAGCGGGACGCCTGCCCAGGCCCAGAGCATCATCATGGAAGGCTGCAAGCCCGTTGCGTTATGGCGGCGGTAGTTGATGACGATCTGGGGGATGAGCTGGATTGACCAGCAGACCTGCGATGTATTTGAGTTTGAGGGTTGCTGAGGGTAGGGGTGACGAGAACTTACTGCACCGAGGGTGCCGAGCGCGTTTGCAGCTGCTGGGATATCCATCTTGTATTAAGCTCTTGAATGAGGTTTTGACTTATTCTGAATACCTAGGTAAACAGAAGGCAGAAAGAGCGACAAGGACTCGGTAAAAGTAAGAAGTCTGGATTGGTACGTAGTTGGTCAAAAAGAGGCTATCCTGCATCGGCACTAGAAGAAAGTGCTAATCAAACAGATGTACCTTGCGTAGTGGTAGGGGTTGCGAAAAGTCAAAAAGGTTGGTTCTCCCCTTCCAGAATCGAACTAGAGACCTTTCGATGACAATGGAACCATTACAGTCGAACGTGATAAACCAACTACACCAAGGGGAGGAACGGGGCTGAGCCCCGCTTGGTGATTTGTTGTCAGAAACGTGCAGTCAAGCCGTATATGTAGTGTAAACAGCAGTAGCAGCGAAGCGCGACTTTGCGCAACGGACAACTGTCGTGTCTCCTCGCCCCTCGACGGTTATAATTCCTGAGTGGCCGTGCTTTCTTTTTTTTCGTTGCTCCCGTTGTCGCGGTATTTTCTTCAGTCAAAGTCTTCATCGTAGAGGATGGGCATTGCCCAACTCACAGTTTGCACCTTTTACCCCCACCCTTGGTGCCCACGAGTCAATATCACGACACAATCCTCACGCTACCCCCCGCCTCGCCCTTCTCGACCCTCTCAACTCTGGGCTCGACCTTGCTCCAAATCTCCTCCGCGACCTCTTCCACACTCGCACCCGCATCAACAACAACCAAATCCTCCCTCTCCTGCCCAAATTCCGCATCCGCGCGCCCCTCCTCCCCCAGCTCACCGTCAGCCCCAACCCGCCCGCGACTCAGCCCCCAAAACAGCTCGCGAACCCGCCGCTGGAACTCGGCCTTCTCGTACACCTCGCCACCCCAGCCGCCGCGCTCCTTGGCGACGGCCTCCTCGAGGTCGAGGAACAGCACGAGGTCCGGCCGCGGCAGGCCCACCTCGGGCGCGCGCGCCCAGTCGAGGTTGAGCGAGGGGTTCTGCTTCGCGGCGCTATAGACGATGCCCGAGTGGTAGTACCTGTCGCAGATGACCGTCGTGCCTGACGCGAGGAGGGCGTGAATGTTTTTTCTGTGTGATCCATGTTAGATGTATGACCTTGGGGGGGGCGAGTGAGTGAGTGAATGAGTGAGGGAGGGAGGGTGGCTTGGGCTTTGCTTACACTGCCTCCCATCTGTTTGCGCTGAACAGCAGATGAATGACATGGTCCTCCATCTCGACCGAGCTCTTGAGGTAGGCGTCAATCATCTGTCCGATTGGCGTCGTCCTGTCTGTAACACATCTCTCATCAGCCTAAACCAGTTAGACAACAAGAAAAGAAAAAACTCACCAGGGAAGCGCATGACCTTGACCTTCTTCCCCAACTCGACGAACCGCTGCTCCAGAAGCTTCACCTGCGTCGTCTTGCCGCTGCGGTCGAGCCCTTCGAAGGCGACGAATGCGCCGCGGACGACGCCGGCGGGAGGTGGTGTCGTTGGAGCGGCCGCGCTGTCCTCTCCGGCCGGGTGAGCCCCCGTCGCGGCCGATGTGGCTATGGCCGCCGTGGCCAAGTCGTTGATCGATGACATTGGGGTTTCGATGGTAGACGGGGTTCCAGGAGGGGGGGTCTCTGCGGACTTTCCTGATTATGAGTTGAGAGCGGAAGATGCAATGAGTGGGTTTCGAGTTCGAGGAAGGGGATGTTGAGGTGTTGTTCCGTGCAGCTTGCCTAAGTGTACCGAGCGCCCACCGCAGCTGTCTGTCAATGACCAGTGTCTGTGGCATTCAGCGCGGGACGGAGCGGTGGAGCCCCCGCCCGGGAAGCCCAGCCCACCTCATGGAGGCAGTCGAGCGTCGTCGAGGTGGAGGGCCGCGCAGGTCGCGTCACGTGGAGCTGGGACGGACAGCTTTTGGCGCATTCATCATCTTCAAAATATTTTGCGCCGGCAAGGTAGTTGTCATCTCCTGCAGGATAGGCTTTGTCCAGATGCGCGTGATCCATGGACGTGCTTGTGGCTCGAAGGTGGTTCGTTGTGTCGGTTCGCCATGGTGAACATCGTCAAATATCACAGTCGAAAATCACTTCAAGCGCCAACGCACTCTATTTATGAGGATATCAATAATTCCAACAGTAAAAGACAGCATTACTCCGACCCATCCTTTGTACACAGTCCCAGCACCCCTTGAGCACCCTTAAGCACCCTTAATCCTGCGCAACAAGTGTTCCCGGGTTCCCCTCGCTTCATCCAGTCCCAGCCGAGTATCCTTCCTTCGAAAACCTAGCCAACGCCGCATGAATCGTGGACCCATAATTAAAAATGATGGTGAATAGTTGGAATCGAAGCAGAAAAGCGCAATCCAGGCGAGCAAAATAAGCAAAGCGTCAACAAGACAAGTATCAGCACCCCGCGGCAGCAACCGCTTCTGTCTCATCTTTCGCACTTCCGCTTTCCCACAACTCGAAGCTGTCGCCGGTGCCTTCTATAGGTTCCAGCACGGCCGCCTTAGCTGCTGGATCCACAGATTTTCCCATGAGCTCGTCAACATCCCTGGTCTCGGCAGGGGGGTTTTGAGCCTCGATCTTGGGCTCTGGCACTAAGTCCTCGACCTCGGGAGCCAAGATAGGAGCAAGGGCAGGCTGCTCCTCTTCGTCCTCTTCGTCAGCGGGGATGATGATGACAGACGACTCGTCGCAGCCAAGTGCGTAGAACTCGCTGGCGTCCATTTCGCCAAGTGCTGTCCTCTCCTTCTCAAAGATCATGTCGTCCTCGCTTGCGCGACGCGCGGCACGTCTGGCCGATGTCTGACTGACATCGTCGACTGGCGGCACGTTCTCCTTGTCGCGACCTTCGGCCCGGTCGCGGTTGAGCTTCCGCTCGCTCTCCTCATCGGAACTGATATCAAGGACACAAGTGCCGTGCTGCAGCATGTTGGTCATCTCCTGCTCAGGAGTGTCTTCGTGGATGTCAAAGAACCAGGAGGCCTTCATGTCAGGCTCATGCAGCTCCTTGGGAGCTCTACGCGAAGACGAAGCGA
This sequence comes from Colletotrichum neosansevieriae, assembly GCA_036785495.1. NCBI lineage: Eukaryota > Fungi > Ascomycota > Sordariomycetes > Glomerellales > Glomerellaceae > Colletotrichum > Colletotrichum neosansevieriae. The sequence continues at coordinate 122,796 of JAVHLV010000045.1, read as the reverse complement.
CTGACGAACGGGCGGCGTAGCTGGGAATGGTACCCTTGAGAGCGGCATCGAGACTGAAAGGAGCGGCGACTGATGAGAGGTTGAACTGGGGCGGGTCTACACGGGTGTAGGGGCCGGCGGTGCGGCGACGACTGGACAGAAGACCGGAGCGCTTGCCGCGGGTCGGCGAGCGTCCGGCGGGTGCGGAGAGTGGGGAAGACTTGGCGATGCCAGTGTTGAGCCTAGCAGTGGGGGATTTGGGTTGAAGGAGACTACGAGGTCGAGGAAGAGTCGGAGTCGGCTTGGTGCTTGTGAACGAGGGGCTCTGGGCGAGGGGCGCAGCTTTGGTCAAGACGAAGGAGGACGGTTTCAAGGAGTCCTTGGAGGGGAAGAAGCTGTCCAGGCCCTTGGAGCGTTTGGAGAGGCTGCCTGGGTCGACATTTTCGAAGTCGTCGTTGTCGACATCGGAAGCTTTGCGCTTGGCACCAGAGGCGGGAGAAATGGCTAATCGCAAGGTTAGTCTAGGTAATAATCGAAGCCATATTTCAGTATGAGATTTGACAAGGTGTTTGGGCTGAGACGTCGGGCGCATTTTCTCAAGTGGTATGATGGATCATCTCGCAAGGCCACATGCGAGGACAAGAGTTGCGGTGGCAGTGGTACATGAGGATGGCATAGCACTGGCAGAAAGGGAAGAATGATGTGTTTGGTCGTGAAGGATCAAACATACCATTCTGTCTATTCTTAATGCTCGTCAGATTCTGCAGTCGTGCTCCATCGAGAGGCGCAAATGGTTGACGGGAAACGGTGGCCATTGTGTGGATCGTCGACGGTGTTGTTGACGGCGCAACGAAGTGGATGTGTGAGGTACGCAATGCACAGCTGCGAGGCGGATTGCGTGGTGTTGTTGTGCGTCGACAACCAGCGAAGTTTGAGCGAGCGTCGATAGCCAATTCCACGACTCCTCTTCTGATCGACGTCGATACTTTCGATTCGTGGGGAACGGGGACAGCCGGGGGTTTGAACGGGGGACCTTGGAGCTTGTTACAGTGCCCCCTCGACACCTATCTCTCTTCCCCGGCGAAGCAAGTCGGTGCCAGACAGACGTAGGTTAACGTGTTGGGATTGGGAAGCGTTGCCAGACGTGACGGGGTAAGGAGCGTATTTGTTTATTTGTTGTTCTCGTCCACGCAGAGGAATCGAGGTGTGTGATGGGTCTTCTTGCAGGAAGTGGATGAGAGAGCGAGATAGAGGAGAGAGAGTGTGTTAGAACCGGACTGGGAGAGCTGACGTGGGGTGGGAAGGGGGGGGAGATGGAGGGAGAAAAGGCGTGGGAGAGGTCGCGAGAGTTGATAGGGAGCAGGGGTTAGCAGCTCTGTTGGATGTCTCGTTCTTCTTTCGCGCGCGCGCACGGAGATGGGCGTGTACAGTATCGGTAATTACTGGGTAGACGTCGAGGTAAGGTAGGTCAAGGTCCCGGTAGGGTCGAGTCGGGCTTGATTTCGGCCAGTGATTGAGGGCGACGGGAGTGAGAGTGGTCGGTCGCTACCTTACTAAGTGAGGGGGATCGTCTTGGATGGGTAGCAGGCGGTGTTGGTCGATTAATGCGAGGCCCCCTGGTGGAAGCTAAAGCAGGCAGAGTGACAGAGAGACGACAGAAGCTGCAAAGCAAAGTGCAGAAGAAAAGCGACGGAGGGGATTTTCGAGATTGACGGTGTGTGGCGCGGTTCGTGTGTGGTGCGCGCGGTGCGAGGTGAGCTGGAAGTGGAAGCGTGTCTCGTCCGAGTAGCGTCTGGGTAGGCGCCTTGTCAGCGGGAGGAGAAGAGTACAAACGCGGTGCTTGGTGGGAAGACGGGTACCTTGCTCTAAAAGAGACGTAGGAGCGAAAACACCACCAGAGGCCTGTGGTGGAGAAGCGGCTGCAGGGGATGGATGGATGAATATGTGGGCTACTAGAACCCCCCTGTCCGGCTCCAGCTGAGATGATGGGCGACTTCCATGGTTACAGGGGAAGGGAGTCTGTCTCACATGAGGGAAGGGCAATCACTCACTGGCAGGGCTCGCCCAGGCCTCAGACGGATCTATTCCTGCTTTCCGTTGGTACCTATGAATGTAACGAACAAGATCCAATGCTTTTAGACTATCCGTATGAGGTGTATACATAAGAAGCTACTTAGATGGTGATGATGATGATGATGGATCGGGTCCTGCAGGCTAGCAATTAGTCGAGCTTAAGCACCTAAAGGTAGGCAGGCGTGGGCGAGGGCAGAGACGTGGTAAAACGTGCCATTTTCGTGACAGGAACCAATGAAAGAATCGGAAGTCACACTCGGCTTACCTGGTACCTTAGGTAAGTTCGGTTGCTTCAGATGGCCAAATGCAGGTGAGAGACACCAAGCTGCATGTCATCCACAGAACTTGGAAGTAAAGAACGCTCAAGGCCCTCCTTCGGGAGGTACGTGTTATTTCAAGTGTACATTTTGGAAACTTCGTGCGCTAACCTGGCTTCCTTCGCACCCTGCATGCCCACACTTATCTACCCCCCTTTTTACCCCCTTACTGATCGTCCTCTTCTGCCTTAAGAGCAGCAATTACTATATTAACTTATATAAGGGCCTGTTAATTAATAAACCCTAGGAATATTAAATCAATAAGTTTTGCAATCTTAAAGTATTTAGGGTGCTTTTTAATAGAAATATTATATTTCTCTTAGTTATTAAGAAACCTTATCTTAAATACTTTATATATCTCTATAAACTTATCCTTATAAAACTTAAAATAAGGAGAACTACCTTTAAGCTTTAGGATTTAAACTATAAAGGAATATAGCACTACCTAGCATTCTTCCTAAGTTATCTTAAATAGCTTACTATTTATAAGCTAGTTAATATATTTCTTTAGCTTATCTTAATCCTAAGGATTATAGATAGTTTCCTCTATACTAATAGCTTATATTATATAAGTAACACCCTTTATAAGTGCTAGCATTCTGTTTATTTTAGGGAATAGGAAAGTGTATAGGGATAAAGCTAATCTATAGCAGACTGCTAGATTAACTTTGCTATTATATACCTTATATATTAACTTCTAAGGTTCTTAGAACCTTTACTGTGAGGCTATTAAGGTTAATAATATTTTTTTATAAACACAGAAGCGTGGAAGGTAGTAGTAGCTTTCCAGATATTATATAAAGTATGTTATGTATAGTAGAGCATATAATATAGGTTAAATTTATGTAAGAAAGTGTAATTACCCAAGTAGGTGGCAAAAGGCACTAGAAGAACGCTCAAGGCAGCTTCCTTCCCTTTAATAGTTCCTTCCTCAAGTTGGCTATGAATGGACCTGAGAGAGTGACTGAGTGAGTGACTGAGTGAGTGGACCTGCTAGACGTGGAAAACGAACTTCATGCGAGGGCCACTTTCCGCTTCTGATTGGCCGGCACGAGGGCGGTGCTACTGCAGCCTCTTTCCCTTTGCTGCGACCGCTAATGCGACGTCCAATCAGACGCGTCGCCTTAAAGTGGATACATCACGTCGTGCTCCCAATTTGGGCAAGGGCATATCATTCCCGTCTTTAAATTGTTTCTAATGCGAATGGCAAAGGACCCTGCCCGGTCTTAAAATGATAAAGCCCGCCTTCCCCTCTCTTGCACCCGAAGTGACAGCTGCTGACGGACTGCAACCACTGTCATTGGCGGACTGTGCCAGCAACAATCAGGTGGACTGTCACAAAGCTTCCAGGTTACCAGCTGTTTCCAAGGGCATCCCTCCAAACATAATATTCAACTGAACCATCGCAACCGCAAACAACGACAACGACAAGGCCATTAACGCATCGAAGTCTGGGTTATCTCTTCTACCCGTCATCCATCATCCCATCCCCGTTGGTCATCTTACCTAAGGTACCTGTACCTTGGAAGCCCTTCATTCCAATATACCCATCGCCTCCGCCTGTATGCTTAGCCGCCGTCTCCTCTGGATCCAAGACAGCCGGCCAGCAACAACGCCAGGTGAAATAAGCTGCCATCTGATCCTCGTATCGGTACCTTAATTCGCCCTCCACTTCCCCGCCCGAGGCACTCCAGACTAAGTGACATGACCTTGCTACACGTCCTGGCCGATAGTCACCTCAGTCTTAACTGAGGTGATTAGCCTGGCTAATACCGTTAGGACGGCACGCCAGGTCTCCCATCGCGGCCTCTTCACCACGGGTGGCCCGATGGTCTATGGTCTCTCGCCTTCCGCAGTCCGGGTCTGTTGAAATCCGGGCCTCCGCGCCGTCTTCGAAGTTCATGGTTGTCCATCCATGCACCTCAACGCTCTTCATGCTTCCTGTCATCATTGGCTCTACGACGTTGAGGTTACGCCAGCCTCTGTCAACTCATCCCTCACCCCAGATGATCCTCTCCTTTTTCTTCTGTCTCTAGCCCTCGGCCAGGTCCCGGCCATGACCGTAGCGCTGTCATTCTTTGGCTGGACTTGCCGTGCGCCTGTTGTTGGCCGTTTGTCGAGGCCACAATCGCCACTCGACAACCACAATGGCGAGAGCCATGACGATTTAGCGACAATGCTCGGGCACTTAGGGGGTTGTTGGCCCATGATTGGCATGCTTCCATAGAGATGCTGTCGAGCCTAGATTTTGACCTTCCTGCAAGTGGTTTGAGGCTTGGCCTGCCCTGGCACAAGGGTCCAGCCAGCGCTGCCAAATCTGCCTCGCATATCCTGATGCGAAACACCTACTCCCATTGCAGATCGAGCTGTTAAGAAACCATACCGTCTACGCAGGAACTTGCGCCAATTCTCTGTCCCCCGCAAGAGATGGTTGTCCTCGCTACCACGGCTCATGCAAGACCAGGACCGCAGCAACTCGTGCCACGTCGTCAACCCAACCACCGCGCCTACAGTGATGCGCATAAAGAACTATTCAACTGGTGCCGGCCGTTCTGCCTTCGCCATGCGAGGCTCTGACGTCTCTGTGTTCACCATGATGCAACTGATACACAATATTGCAGTAGTACAGAAGCACTGCATAACCCACTGAGCCCAGAAGAGGTTGGTCCTCACATCGCCACCGCTTCATCTGGCAAAGTGACCCTCGCCGGGCTGAGTTTTATGTGTTTCGACTGCTGCAGGTCGGCTTACCACTACCTGCAAGGACCAAGGACAGCCCACCAAAAGCAAGTCGCCTTCGGCTTCGTAGCCTGTACCGCGCCGTTTGCCAGCCGCTGAGACCGGGAATCCTCCTCCCTGCTTAACAGCATCGCCAACCAATCCGTTGGGACACAGCTTCTCTCGACACTGACACTGAAGGCCGCGCTTTGATGGCCATCGTCAGGTTTTCTCTTCGTTGCTCGCAAGATGAATATCTCGATCCCAGCGTCAACCAGCATAAGACGCGGCGGCTAGCAGATTGCTCCTTATCCACGCTGAGACAACCGCTACAGGATCACCAGTTCCCAGCGCTAGACATCCTAATTATACCGCTAATTAATGGAGGAGGTTGGTCCCCCCAGGCAAATCTGAACCCAATAATAGATTATGCAATCCCTTGCTTTCATCCCGCTTTCCTTCGCCGTCTTCACTACTGCCCGCACACCGATGATCGTTCCCCCCCCCCTCCCCGCCGAACAATCGGGAGAGAACGGTGTGGAGCCGCCGGGCTAGCGGTCTAGCGGGCATGCCGCAGCGTGCATGGACGTCGGCGGCGTTTCAATATCTCGGCCGATACGGGTTCCTGCAGTACCAGAAAATGGGGAGGCTGGGAGAAACGGGAAAAAAGTCTTTGTTCAGACAAGGATTCATACCAACCTCTTGATTTTTTTCGAGAGTGAGACGCGAGCTAGAGGTACGGGTATGTTGCCCCCATGTGAGGGGCCAAACGAAATTTGCGGTGACCGATGCTTCCTACACTCTCTCTCTCTCTCCCTTGCAGAAAGGATGGACCACGGCAAACCTGCGTCGGTTATGGACCTTTAATTGAATGCATTGTCTATCTCGAGCAACTCTGATCATTCTGTCTGTGAGCTTGCTGGGAGGTTGACACGTGGCTAGCTCGTGTCGAGATTTTTGGTCTCTTCGCTTTGAGGTTAAGATGGTTCTGTGCACGATTTGAGGGATTGCTTCTGAGCTTGGTTGGCTGTTTGTGTACCATGCCGATGAGGTATGAATCTGGTCAGGTGGTTGCCGTCCATTGTCTTGACAGTCCTTGTATGACCTCCGAACTGCACTTACTTTTTTGCTGTCTCGCACCCATGCCTTGCGAAAGCTGCCGGGTATATTCCCAATCAGTTTGAATTTGACAAAGTTTTTAACTTTCCGCATTGCCTCGTCAGAAATGGGGCTCTGAAATACCTGATTCGTTGGTGGACGAATCCTATCGTCAAATGGACTGAAGCCGGCCATAGACAGTGAATCGGGGGTATCGAAGTGAAATCTCGGGCAGCGATCAAGCTTGACTTTTTGGCCAACCCGAGTATCAGAAAGACTACAGAGGCTCTTCTCGTACTTCTCGCCTAGCTACTGATTTTGAATCATCTCTACTGCTGATCTGATCCTCTCGTGATGATGGTTTCACGCCGCGCTGCCTTCTCTTCTCCTGATCACAAGACCATTCTCATACGTACACATATCTCTTCCAAAGAAGTCCGTGTTGCCGCGCTGTGTTCACACAGAATGAATATTAATATTACTGCTAGAATACTTTGATTCGTGGTATCAAGTCCTAGTTCGCAGCGGATGGCCTGAATAACCAGTCGGTCCTCATCTCAACCCCCGTCTTTCTCGTGGTGGGTTCTCGATGGTCTCTTCATCACCGTATCATACTGCTTCCGTGATCAAGCGAAGATACAAGGTGAACAAATCGTAATGGTTGATCAAAGAAGGTGTCCAGATGAAGTATCGAGACGTGTTTCGTGATTGCTACGAGCAGTACACCGCAGTTAGCCATACACCTCAATGAAATCTGTTGGATTTCTCGTCAAGGTCATGTCAGTGAAGCTTTTTCCATTAACGTATTCTCATAACTTTCGCCATTATACTCCAGTGTAATTGGCAAGAACTTATTTGAATGACGAGTCTATGATGATTAGCGTGTTCAAGCTGATCAATTTGAACAATTTAGAATATTTTCTTTATTCATCTCATCGCCATAAATGAGATTAAATGCTTGTCTTATAAGTCTTCGTGCGCGAGAGCGAGCTGGTTTCATCTTTTGGTTGACTTGAAATATTCAGGCATTTTCTTCAAATCTCATCGAGACGATCGAATCGATGTTCGAGGCACCGCAGTATCAACTTGGAACTAGAGAAGAGGAGCCTTGAGAAGAGACACCACGGGAACCCAAGAGAATAATGAGATTGTCTGTCTCTGTTTCTGATCAGAGGAAAAGCTGATCTTGTTATATAAGCAGCTCCTGCGAATTGTCGAGGACCCTTGGCTTTACGGTGTTCAGGACGTGGGCTCTGGTCGAGTCTCATCCAATACACTTGACAATGGACACACAGAAAAGGAAGAAGACGATAGATATTGTAGAAGACATTACATACCTTTGGAGAAGATTGAGAAGAAAGGCGAAAGAATTAAGGAGTTTGAGTGTTTGTCTCGAGGCGTTTAAATACCCGTGGAATGCAAGTTGTTGAATTTTACCGTCGACTTGCTTAGCAACTATTACGAGCGAAATATTCACGTAGCCTTACATTAGCTAAAACGGTTGTGTCAAGGTTCTATTATTTCAGCTCGCCTTTTGCTAGCCTTATTATGAATTATACCATCCATCCACAGCTGACAGCTCTCCCATTCCACTAAGCCGAGTACCGCTTCAGAACAGTCGTCAAGTAGTGAGTGCGTTCGGACCAAGCCTTCTCTCATAACAAAACCGACAATCCCAGCCGCAGATGACGACCCCAAAGCAGTGAACATCGATCATCCAGTCGTCAACGTTTACTCGAGCTTGGCCTTGATCCATTCGGCGACGCGCTTGTAGGTGCCATAGTTCGCGTACGCGGAATAGGCCGCAGGCTGAGGGGAAGGGGCAGGGGCAGGATTTCCGTATTGACCGTAGCTACCGTACTGCTTGTAGCTGTAGTCTCCGTAGTTGGTGTAGGCACCCACGGCGGCAGGGACAGCTGTGGGAGCAGGCTTCGCATCGTCTGGAACGGGAGCAGCGAGAACGGCCGAGGCGGCGGTGATCATGAGAATGGCGTTGAACTTCATTTTGCTGGTGCTTGAGAAGACTTGGAGTAGGCCTTAAGTGAATGGGAGTAGACTGAGTTCTTGACGACTGGCTGTTTGAAAAAGGCTAGAGGAGGATGCTGCTGATGATGAAAAGCTGAAATCAACGGGCAGAGGGGAGGTTCTTATGGAAAATCCGGTACAGCTAGCACATGATGCCCAATCTGCTATGAGCTCGGAAACGTTAATACTCGCTTGAACAGAGATCCTCCTCCGGTCTTGAGGGGAACATGGAATGTTCCTCAGAGGCTGACCTCGGTCTGGCAAACATCGTTGCTGGTCCAGGGTCTGCAGGCTAAAGCGGAACGGTGCCAAGCGATGCCACGAGAAGCTAGGCTCGTCAAAAGTGAGTACGAAGCCATGTCTGCTGAAAACGTTGCTTACAGCAGATAGAGACACGGAGAAATGACGGGATACGCGGTTGATCGGGCTGCGGATGGCGTCACAGGTTGAGCTGAATGCGTCCGCGCCCGGCATGGGTTGGGGAAGGATGAACTTTACGATGTCTTGGATCTGCCATAAGCGATGCACACAAGAGTTACAGGGAGGACTTCAGGATTACTTGCAGGGGCGAAGAGGAAGTCGCTCGGGATATCGCCATCGTGATCTCTCGATGCCTGTGCGATGGTGTTGAAGCTGCAGATTTGGAGGTGTCATAGGCCCGAAATCTCGCATTAGGTGTCAGCCGGTCAGGGCGAAGCACTCTCGAGGGGGTTCCCTGCGACTGTCGGATCTAGATGAAGGGAGCTCGTGTCTTTCGATGTGTTGATTCGCATATTCGCGTCTTGTTGGCCGGTCACAGGATAGATTTCGCGGAGGTTTAAGCCACGAAATCTTATTTGAGACCCAGCCACAATGTATTGGTGACGGACACATGGTGTTGCGAAAGGTAGGACAGATGGTACCGTCTCTACGGCTACGGGATGAATATGCCTGCTTCGTGTACAAGTGCAGGATCTTGTGGGACCTGCTCAAATGAGGCATGAATGCCAATCTTGGAATGACTTCTATCAAGCCGAGTTGAGGAGGTTGCTCGGCCGGGAGCTTCCCATCCCCAGCCCAATCCTTGTAGGGGAAGATCAGCCCTACTAACGCTGAATCGGGTACGGCAACAAGGTGGCTGACTGCATTAGCGTCACCTCCCCGCCCCAGATCCATTCATACATGCAAGTCTTTCCCTCTATCAGTGGTAAGTTCGCCGAAGCTTGAACCCGGCAGACCTGGGACAGCTGCATGCCTGACATCTGGGAATGTTTGCGGTGAAGAAACAGCCTCTTCTGCATGTCTCTGTATCCCGCATCTTCACCATCGACGGGCCTCGTGGAGATCGACGTATTTTGGGTTTCTCAACGCAGGGACTCTAAAGATGTCGAGACCGTCTTCATTTTCGGAGCTTCCTGGTAACGTCTTCTGATTGCCTTACTAGTGAGGCAGCCAGCAGGCTCGGACTGGATTCATAAGAACAGCGAGCGGGGGGATGGGGATTCATTTAAGGCAGTGCCTACTAGTGCTAGGACTCATTGCGATAAAGTACGGATGCTTCGAGGGTGTCGTTTGACGCCATCTTTGTAAATTCGGCGCAAGAATTCACAGACCAGTGTTATTAGTCTGCAGATTGCGGTGACGTGCTGAGGTCAGCTTGCTGCGCGCCCGGAACACGCAAGGTTTGCTGTAAAGGATTGAGGATTGGGCGCCACTGTCCTATCCATGGCATCGTCCTTTGGATCATTGAAATGAATGTAATTGCGGAAACTTTGTTGTCATTAGAGCTGTGTTTACTGAATGTAAGCCACAAGCTGGGATGAACTTCTAATGATCGCCAGTTTCCCGGAGGCTTTGTCAACGTCATCCGTAAGGAGCTTCAAGTACAAAAATTACTCAAATTGAAAAGACGAGAGCAGCAAAAGTCCCAACGAGACTGATTCAGTTCGTCAACATCATCAAGATACGAGATCTAGCAACCCCCAGACCAACCATTTGAATAACACACCCACCATCTCCCTTCATACTGGGCAATATCTCGGAGGCTCTACGATTGGTGCCCGCAGACTTCAATCAAGCCAAGCTCTAGCTCCCGTATTAGCCACGGCCATCTCTTAGTTCCGTAAGCCCCTCGCGGAGCGGGAAACTATGCGACAAGCACCCCATCCTGTTGCTGGGCGGCGGCATCTTGGCAGATACATGGGATTCTTCTCTAGCCATCAGCCGCATGCATTGGTGGATCAGCTGCGGACGAGAAATCGTAGACTACGATGTTTCTTTCCGTGGCTTTTCGTGTTTTCTTTTCTGCCAATCTTGGAGGGGGGTGGCAGGTGTGCGTGGGCAGTCTCGAAGTTTGTGCATGCCAACTGCTTGCGGAATTGCGCGTGGCAACCCGGGCCATGATTTGCAACGCCTCGTTGTCCGTGGTACCATGTCTGACTGTGGGATAATCGCGTGTCATTCCGTTCCTCGGGGCCGGTAAGGTGCGCATTCCTCAAGTCAGACATTCCGGTCGTTGCGATGCGCGTCTCCCTTTCCTCGATCGCATGCCCCCCCTTCCCTCGAGCCGAGCAAGGCTCCCGCCCCCCTCCCAACTTCTTTCCACACTTGTAAACAATCAGGCCATGTCGTAGAATCTTTTCTTTGGCTTCTGGTCTTTCACTTCGCGGCCAGGTTACACACGATATCATCAACCCCCCCTTCATCGACGATGATGCAGCCAAAGGAAGAGGAGTTTTATGCGAGACCGCTCGCCGAGCGAGTCGACGAGTCCGAGGAAGATCTCGAGTCGCTTGAGACGAAAAGCCCCAAGGTTTGGGAACACAGAGAAGGGAAGAAGAAGATGTGGATCTGGGCCGCGGCGGCGGCTATCCTAATCGTTACCAACTTTGTCTCTGCCCGCGTCGGAGCCCGCCTCGCTTCGGGCACGACGGACCTGGATGGCGCCTGTGCGGAACACACGACGCAATGGTCGCCTCTCTTGAAAGATGTGGACGTCAAATACGACTGGCAGCATTTTAACGGGTCGTTTTTGGAGGAGGACGTTTACCGGAAAGAGGGCTCGCCGGAGGTAGACGCTGCGTGGGAAGCACTAGGTGTAGATTGTAGGTCGAGGGCGGCATGTTGCTTTGATGAAGAGTACTAGTACTTGCTGACACAGCTTCATAGATCGTGCGGGCGTGATTTCGATTGAGGATGGGCTGAAGAGCGGCATGGATATGTCGTTTGTTCGAAGGGCAGAGAAGTACGGAGCGGGCTTTTTCGTGAATGTGGAAGGGATGCATCACCTCCACTGTCTGGTCAGTGGGATCCCCGAAGTTTGATGACGAGATATTGACAGCTGACGATGAACATTAGAACCTCGTGCGAAAATCACTTTACTACAACTACGATTACTATAAGAAAATGGGGACCCATGCGTTCGCCAACGAAGACCACATCCTCAAGCTTCACGTCTGTAGGTCATGGTCCCGTTCGCCTCATGATGATAAAATCTGGTCTAACTCACGGCAGCACATTGTCTGGACGCGGTGCGCCAGGTTCTCATGTGCAACTTTGATACCGGTGTCCTCGGTCAGGTCTGGGCCAACGATCCTCCCTCGCCGTTCCCCGACTTCCATACCACGCACAAGTGCAAGAATTATGAGGCTATTCGGCAGTGGGCCGAAGAACTGCAGGTAAGAGACGCAGTAATGTTCCTATTGTAGAATTTCAAGCTGAAGTGTTATCCAGGCTCCCCCTGTTGATGGGCTGCCCAAAGATTACACTACTCCACCAGGACCGAGCGATGTTCTTCCACAAACGCCCTGAACCACGCACGTCAGAGACTAAGCCCGAGAAGGACCTTCAGACAAATAGAACAGATTAACAACTTGCTCTCTCTACCTATACCTGGTGACTACTCAAAGTGAAATTCTTCTCCGACCAGCTTCTCGCTCAGCTTCCACAATCTCTCAGCGTCAATCTCATCCGTAGCCCATGGGTACACCTCCTCATCCAGCTGATCCGCAAGCCGACAATCGTTGAAGAACTTGCCGTTCAAGTCTGTGACGGATGATCAACATTGAGAAAACTCAAGTTGGGAGTACTACTGTCTGGTTGCTGACCTTGAAGACCGGGCGCAAACGCCGTGTAAATGTGCGTCGCAACGCCCTGGTCTGGCGTCTTGGCCTTGAAGTCGCTCCACATGAACTTGTTCCCCATGCTGATGTCGTGTGCTTCTACAGTCGCACATGTATCAGCTGAGAAGACTCATATTTGTGGTGCACGTTGTCTGGAACCTACTGAGAGAGTCGAAATCCTCGACGTGGTTCGCGAGATTGGTCCAGATGACGCCAGGATGGAGACTGAAGCTCAAAAGCCCCTTGTCGCCCAGCTTCTCGGCCAGCGACAACGCCATGAGACAGTTGGCCGTCTTGGACTGGCCGTAGGCGGACCACTTGTTGTAATGTTTGCCGTTCTGGTTTGATGTCAGTATACAAAACCGAATAATTTTCCAAGTCAGGAGGAGGTTACGTTGAAGTTGTAATCCGTCCATCGAATGTGTCCAGCCCTGTGCCCATCGCTGCTGACCGTCACGATCCTCGGCTCAGGCGCAGCGAGAACCTTCTGGATGATCAGGTTTGTGAAGAGGAAGGGGCCTAGGTGATTCGTCCCGAACTGGCTCTCGAACCCGTCCTCAGTCAGCGCGAACGGCACGGCCATGATGCCGGCGTTGTTCATGAGCACGTCTATACACGGGACGTCTTCCCACCCGTTCAATGCCGCGGCGGCCTTGCGCACGTTTGTCAAAGATCCGAGGTCGAGCTCGAGAGGCTTTACTTTCACGGAGGGATGGGATGCGGTGATTGCATCGGCCGTCTGTTGGACCTTTGCGGTGTTACGGCCGGCTAGAATGAGTGTTGCTGGGGCGGCGGCGGCGATTGTCGAGGCGAACACGGCACCGAGACCGCCGGGGGAGACGCCGGTTACGAGGATGGTCTTGCCCTTGATTTGGGCGGCGTAGGTTTCGGCGAGGTCGCTGCCTTTGGTGTCCCAGCCTTCGGATGTCATCGTGTTGGGCTTCGTGGCGGGAAGTGCGCGGGTGTTAGTGTACATGTGTACTGGGCTCTGGGTTGGCACTATCATCTGGGTCTTAGAGGGCGAAGCAGCGTGGTCTTATAGATTTGAAGAGGTTTCGATTGTGTTGAACATAAGCAGACACCAAATGACCATTTTCACAGTTGAGTGCCGGCTGTGAATGCATTGTCTTGTCGCCCATTTGGAGTCTCACCACGACGTCACCTACATGGGCAGTGTGCACATTCTCTTAGAAATCAGGAGGCTGCCCTCGAAGGATGCGCTGAGTTTGTCAATAAACCCAGTCGAGCGTCAAGCTTAAAGCCATCCCGTCTGACCAACATCATTGTTAATCCAATGATAAACACCGCCAAGCAGATCGGGAGGACGTTCGAACGTCGTAGGATGCGGATATAGAGGGTCTAGAGCCGTCGGCTGGGCGTGGGGACGAGGTGAGAACGAATGTTCATTTGGCTTTGACTGCCTCTCATTCGGCGTTAGACGACAATTGAGAGCAGTTGCTTCTAATGTGAGAGTCGCTTGGTGAGAGGGATTGCTTGCCAGCTGCTGAGTGCTCGCCTATCTCCGATGTTTTGGAGGCTACATTTTTCGGGGGTTGTAGAATGCTGATTATTCAGATGGCGACACGGCGCTTGCACCCGTCTGTCGAGTTCGGCTCCTTCACCGGAGTTTGGAGATAATATTGGCTCAAAAGCCGGCAAGCTGATTTCGGGTTCCTTTTGCTCGGGGAAGAAGTGTAAGTGTTTGCCGCTTGCCATATTACTTCTGTACTCCTTCAAAGCGCTCGTTGTCCGCAGCACCCACTGCAACTTCACCCGGACTGCGTCGGTCAGGGCGCCGGAGCAAGGCGCTCGAGAAGGGAGAGATCGCCTACCAGCAATTCATCTTGGCACTGCCGTCGTCTCTGCCGCTGAAGACAAGCCCGGGTCAACCCCCACCCCTCCTCAGGCCACCGCAACACCCGTAGACGCTATTGAGGTGACGAGTACGAATTTGCGCGGCTGCTCACGTCCTGCTGGTGTCACAAACGAAATGCTTCGTGCGATGGTACACAAGCGAAAGGGCTCAGCTTCATCCCATTCCAACCGCAGCCCCAGCTGTCTTGGTCGTTGGGTAGCTTGGACGCCCACTATCCAATCTTTTCCACAGCTTAAGACCCGTGGATGCGCGGTGCTTTTCTATGTGCATGACCGTTCAACCAACAACAGGTGGTAATAGGCACTAGAAGAACAGGTCGTTTTTGGTGTAGTCAAGGCATTGTCCGACGTCTTCCTTGCCGGGCCCCTTCATCTTGCAGCTTTTAAGCAGGTCTTGGCAAGGATCTGGGGACCCGCGGGTTGGCGGGAGGGCTAGAGAAGGAGGCCGGCCCAATGAAGCCTTTCAACTCGGACCCGGCCGCTCGTCGAACTTGGACTACAATATACCCCCTGTAAGTTTGTTAGCGTATGACTTTGCCCCTGCTGGTGCCCATGGGTTTGCTGGGGGTAAACACTAACAATCTGTTATCTTCTATGGCTTGATCAGGTAGATAGATTATGGGCCTATGGGAATGTTGTGTGCCGCACTGCGCCGTAATGCCGAGAACGGCCTGATTCGTCATTGCTTTCTATAAAACAACGTCGTCCAGTCTGTCACCTGTGTCGCGCAGTTTCTGCACGGTTTCCTGCTTGTGGCATTTTCCACTCGTCTCCCCTCGAATCTGTGTCACATAGAACCGAATCATGTCGCTGCTGTCATAGGCACCTTGAGGCTCCATCGTGTCTTGCGCTCGAACCAAAGAATTGCAGATGCAAGATGTGGTTTGTGAATTGCCAATTTTGGCTCTACAAGTCTGTCAGTTGACAAAGGAAACCACGTCTACCTCGACTTGAACACCCAAACTCCGAGACATGCAACCCATAACGCCATGTACAGCCCTCCACAAACCCAACTTATTCATCTCGTGTGCAGCGGGACTCGATCCAACGCGCCAGCTGTACACTCTTGACGTCGATTGTCCTCCAGAAGAGATCGCTGCCAATAATGGTGGGCACTCCGAGCAGCACTATTCCGACAAACCACGCAAAAAGACGCCCGAACATGCCAGCAGTGTCCTTACCACCGACCAAGGCCCACACAAGTGGCATCCAGCGATAAGAGAAGACGTCCAGGACAGGTCCGTGGACGAGGTAAAGCGCGTAGCTGATGTCGGCGAGGTACTGTGCCAGCGGCGTCACGAAGAGGTTCTGCAACGTCTTGATCTGTTGCAGGGCGACGACGATCTGGATTGCGCCGAGGGCGTACCAGGGGAATGACACCAAGTCACCACCCATCGTGAAGAAGGGCTCCATCGTGTTGTGCCATAGTCTGGACATGCCGGGAGTGACATCGGCGTGCTGATTCGGCCATCCGGCAACAAAGAGGGCAAAGACCAGGTTGCCCAGGAGGAAAGCTTTCAAAGCGAGGGTTCCGACGGAACTGGATGTCGACGAAGTCGTGACGGATGCTTCCATGTCAGATGCCTCCTTGTCTTGGACGACTGCCGCACGCTCTCGGCGAGCTTCCTGGATGAGGCCGATCTCGGCAATACCCATGCCACCGACGAACTCGAACGCAGCCCAGTGGCCGCACTTGAGGGAGTAAACCATGATGGCTATTACCGACATCAGACGCAAGTACGTCTTCATGCGACTCAGGCCGGTCAACACAACGAAGAGTAGCAATGAGTTGGAGAATTCGATGGGAATGGTCCACAGGTGAACGTCGTACGGCAGAAATTGAGTAATGTCCCACTTCCAGCTGAAGGTAATCTGCCAGACGGCGTTCTTCCAATCAATCAGCTGCTCCCATAGTGTGGGAAGAGGCTTTCCAGTCCAGCCCATACGGATGAGAATCATGATTATGAAGGTGGAAGCAGTTGTGGGGAGAAACAGGCGGAAGCCGCGACGGAAGACACTGCTAGAGAGCGTGCGATGCAGAGCGTCGTAGTCATGTTTTCTTGCTTGTTTCAAAGCCTTGAGAGAGAGGACGAAGCCGGAGATGACGAAGAAGATGTGGACCATGGGCCTGCCACAGTAAATGATGCGCAGGAAGGGTAGCTGGAGAGGCGAGGAAGCGGCGTGGTCGTCTTCCTCCCTGATGCCGTATGTTTGGGCGTACCAGCCCACATGCTTCTCTGTGAAGTGGCAGAAGAAGACAATGAGGGATGCGACGCCGCGCAAACCGTCGAGCCATGATGTTGGATATAAGCGCCGGTGTTTGAAATCGTTGGGTCGAAGTCGGCGCTGGACGAAGGAGGGTAGGAGGAGGAAGAGGAGGGCTGTCAGTCGGGCGAGGAAGGACTGTGATTGAGGTGGAAGCTTGTTGGATCCGCCGGGGGAGGACGGCTCAGAGTTGGAGCTGGTCAACAGAGCATATGAATGGGAGTTCGGCGAGAAGCGAGCGACGGCTCCACGGATGGAGCGAATGGCTAAGGTGATCATGGCGATGACGATGGCATGCCCGAGGGGGTTGATTGAAGCGTATCGGTTGGTGGTCAATCGATGTCGGTCGTTGCGATGGGTTTGCCGGCTTTCCCTTTATTCCCTGTCTTCGGCACCTGTCAAAGTTGCCGTCAAACGTGGGTAGGGAGACTCTGGGGTGTCGCGCGCGCGGTAGGACAATCGGCGTGGCTCGTGTATTGACAGCGGCACAGGAGTAACGTCGACAACGTAGAGGGCGGCGGGTAGCCGAGGACGCGAAGAGCCGACAGCGGACGGGAGTGCAGTTCGAGCTGAAGACCAAGGAAAAACAGTGGGAGGAATGTCGAAGACGAAGAAGGATTCTCCAGGCGCGCGACAGACCGAGGAGAATTTGAGGGTGGCTGCTGGACAGTGTTAGTGGTTGCCAAGGTAAGATACCAACCTACTACTTACCTTAATTAGTTGACGGATTGTCGAGCTGGCGCTAGTTTCAGAGCGGGAAAGGGGGAAAGATGCCTAGAGGCGTTTGGCGCGATGCAAGGTGCCTCTTAGGAGGTCTTCCGCTCCCTTGGTCTCTGGCGATTGGCGGTCTGTCGTGCTTCTGGTGTGGCGGAAAATATTGATTTGTGGTTTCCGAATGGGAAGTAGATGAGGTAGGGGAGCAGCAAGGAGGTGGAAGATGTGATCGAGGACTTGCGGCCTGCAGTTCGTAGCGGGAGTTTTCGTGTCGGGAGGTTTCGCGTCACCCGAGGTAGAGCGGATGACTGGATGGAAAAGGGCGAATCTGGCGATTGATGTATGCACAATGAAGTAGGACAGGTAAGGTAGGCAGCAGAGAATGTAGGTGACAGAATACGAAGGGTTGTCGGGTTGAGGAACGAATACGCGACGTTTTGCAGAGAATGGCAGAATCAGATGAGACGCAACGCGAACATTTACGGAGATAGGCAAGAGCAGCACAGGGCAGGAACAAGCTGGAAAGAAGGAACGGCGATGCTGCCTTCCTTCCTTGCTTGCAGGTTGCTTAAGCATTTCCTTCCCTCCTGCCTCTTACTCTAATTGAACCTTCCCTCGGCTGCTTCCTTCCCTCCGTCCTCCCCAATTAGATGGAGGCAAGTAGGCAGGTAAGGTAAGGGATGGTCCTTCCCGCCAAGGTTCCTTTCCCTGATGACCTTTCCTTCCCTGACCGATTGCTCTCTAAGGCGTACCTTACTGTTGTACCTACCTTAGGTAACATGTTGCCCGGTTTCATGCTTAAGACCAGGTTGCTTTTCTTTGGCGCAATTACTACAGTACCTAGCCAAATGCGCTCCATTTGTCCTCTCCGTGACCCAGAACTGGGGATCGCAAGCACTGCGACCCTGAAGCTCGGGGTCCCTTCAAACTGTAAACCCACCAAACTTTGCCAAATTACCGCCTGAGTCATCATATCACTGCGACGACTGCACAAACTCAATCTCCCCACGCGGCTACTGGTGTACCGCAGTACCTTAGGTACCTAAGGTAGGTATCCGTAATCTGTCTTGTTTGCCTCATAATTTGCAACAGTTCACCAGTTCACCAGTTCGAAAGGGGCCAAACCTGAGAGATCCCGCCGCTCACTCGAACACTTACAGTTGTGCCCTACGTTAAGCCATTTCTCTCACTTTTACTACGACGGTTTTTCGGCGTTGAACGAATAAGGGCGACCCATACGGAGTACTCTGTACCACCTGCATCAATCTATTCTGCAACAGGTAGAGTGCCTTACTGCGTACTCATATGTCTCCAAACTCTGTTGGACAAAGACCACGCGTCTCGTCTCAATCTTTGGCTCGGCGTCAAACTGGGATCCCTCCCTAGTCCCTACGCATGCCCAAACCAAGACAGGTGACTTGGCTCTCCAGCGAGACATCTCGGCGGACGGCATCTTCTCCCTTGCTGCGCATTGCCTTATCAGAGAGAGAACCATAAAACAGCCAGAAGAAAAATAGCCAGTTTCGAATGAGAGTCATTCCAGTTTGTCCTTGCTTTTCGGCGCTGCTGGAGGAGTCCGGCTGACAATCACAACGGCCACTCGGGAAGCACTTCTTTCGGACGCAGACCAGACAGCACTTGTTCGAGGAAGCTTACAACGGCATATGGCGACGTCATTTTCTTACGTTTGGGAAGCTCGAGCGCCATGAGATGCATCAGATATCATGGATATTTATTTTAGCAGCCGGGAACCATGCGTCATCCCATCAATCCCCATGGCTCAAACAAGTATAGTGTGCCAGTTGAGATTTAGAGGAAGTCTTCACCTCCTCGCCTCGCAACACCACTGCCTCCGGTGCATTGGATGAGAGTCACCGTCTTCGAACACTAGTACTTTTACCCGTCATCCTCGCCTACTATTAAATCCAGCAGCCCAGCCTCAGGTGCGGGTAAGCCACAACGGCCTCTACTTCAGCCGCCATGCGACACGTCTCATCCGACTTTGAGCAACGAGAAAAATTCCAGATACCCAGACAGTGCCACTACCCTCATCTCAAGTCCAGCCAAGTGACGAATTGGCCAATGACTTTTGGAAAATCCGTGCTCAAGCCGTCGCGGGGCTTCCACGCTTGCGCAGTAAGCTGACCGCGGGGGTGGAGGGCCGCACCAACCACACAACGAGACCAGGACACACCATGCATCACCGCCCTCATCTCAATCAAGGCTTGAAGAGAGCCAACATCTCAGCCCTACAGCCCGCACTTCTTCCTAGCGTCCATAAGCTGTAATACGGTTCACCGTTGCTGTTCAGATGCACAAGGCTGCCTCAATATTTCGGCGAATGACCTCACTCGAAGTCGGCTTTCAGTGACCTGAGCGAATTACATTGTGTCCTTCGTGTCGTCAAGAAGCTGTCAGCTGTCTCGGTGTGCGGCTTCACTGCTTACGACTTACTTACTTACTTACTTACGGCCGGCGAGTGGCACTTAGCCTGACATCTCAGAAGAAGCGGCGAACCTGTATTCGGCCTGGTTGGTGAAGCCGGTGAAATTCTTGTCCCTTTTTTACCCCAGAGGTCTTCATTCCTCACTTCTTAGACCCCGCAGTCCAGAGACACGAAACCTCCAGGTCCTCTCATGTTGTTAACAACATCAATCAACAAAAAATGCACATCATCTCAGTAAATCACCGAAGCCGTCATAAAATCCCAGCGAACTGAGTTGTCTTTGACGAGTAATGGGTCGAGATGAATGAAGCCTGCACAGGCGGCAGGCAACGGGTCGACCCGACAGAGGCTTACTTTCATGCAATAGGCCGGCCTATGCTCGTGTCATCTCGAGAGTAAGCAATGACGAGTTAGCTGACAGACTCTTCCCCCGGCCTCAGCATAGCCCAGCGGCACGGAGAGGCGACCGGTCAAATGGGCCCGCCGTGGATTTCTTTGCGGGACCCCACGAGGGAGAGAAAAGAAAGGGGTGCCTGTTCTGCAGCCAGCTAGTGTACACCCAGCCTCAAGTCCGAAGGGTGTGCTGCATGCACAGAGTGCTGACAGCCAAGAAGCTGACATCACCAACGTCAAGTCAATATTTACCTGATGGTGCTCCTCCGCTGATGCGCAATATGCATGTTGGTGCAGAGTCGCAGTCCACATCACACCGGCCGGGCCTCAGTGAAACCCCATTACAGTGCAGAACTCTTTACTCGGACTGAGGACTTGATCGACTTTCTAGCACGGAAGGGGGCTATTCCCAGCATACAGCAGTCTCCGGGCCCCGTTTACGGACACCATCTACACATATCGACAACGGCCCAACACCCGCTAACCCGAACCAAAGCGGAATTGGGCGGTGCTATCCCCGGTCTGGTAACAACTCGCGTTGGGGTCGTCGTTGGGGGGGTTTAAGAGACGACATGCGATCCAACGCCTTGCCGGGAATTGGCGTGTACCTAAAAAGCGGCATCGCGGCGCCGCAGCACCATCTTCCACCGAAGATCTCCACATGCACCATCATCAAGGTTACAACTTACGACGTCCGAGAATGCAGCAACAAGCCTCACAGCCTTTGTCACATGTGCTGAGGCCCGGAGAGATCTACCCATCCTGCGCGAATGTGTCCTCATTTCCCCACAGTTCCTCGCGCGCCGCACGCAAGACACTCACCGAAGTTTCCCAGCCTGAGCCCTGAGACAGAGTCATCGCTCCGCTTGCTGATAGTCAGACTACAGGGATGGAACGAGTGAGCTCAAGCCAACCCGGCCAAGTACGACGAGGCGCCGACGATTGGCTGTCGTTGCTTCTCGCGCACGGCGGGAGGAACTCGACGTCTTCAGCCGCTCCCAAGTAGCTCAAGCGTCTTTGCACCGTGTTATCCGTTTTCGTCCTCCTCAACTTGGCAAGGCCAAACGATCAACATCAACTCCGTCTTGCTTCGTTTTTGCTTGCTTCTCCAGTGCAAATAGGCAGACGGCCAGGCACGCTGTGGCAGGGTACCTTCAGCTGCGCCCTGGAGGCCCCCACGATGCAGGAGATGCGGCGCGATGCCTACCATTATTGGTTCGGCCATACCATGACAGGGGGCCCGGTTGGTCCCTCGCTTCGGACCCCGTCCAATGACTGCCTACGTTTTACCAAAGCTGCGTTTCTTCATCACTATGGACTTCTTCATCCGGTCAAGACTGCCCAGCGATTTACATGCCTCGGGAACCACGCCTTACTGGAAGACGAGGCTGATGGCGGTAAGCCTAGAGCAACCCCTGGCGGAACTAATCACGAATGGAACATCGTCTAGTCCCATTGCCTAGCAGGGGAAAAAAAAAACCCAGACGCACTCTTGTGGACCGTCGACATCTGACCTCAGCATCAAATTTGATTGGAGCTACCTCGCAGAGCCTGATCCTCAATATCGCTTTAGCAAAGTGACTAGTCACTGCTTCTCAATTTCCATTCGCGCCTCGCCCCATGAAGAGTAGGGTGCGACTCTATCCGAATGTTCGCCATGGACTGCGCCGGCTCTCCCGTCCCGCAGCCAAATTTCAGCCCCCGATATGCCGGTGTATATGAAGGAAGCAGCCCTCCCGTCACCGGGTTTTAGTTCCTGTCCTCTTCTCTTGCTAGACAAATCAATACATTCCCTCATCCCGATCCAACTGAGCCGGCATATACCCAAACATGTCTCTGCAAACCACGGAAGAGCAATTTCCCAAGAACCAGCCGCCTCTGGCGGAGAGGCTCGCGTCAGCACGGCAGCTTGTGTCCAAGGCCATCTCTGCTGTTCCTCCCCACCCAGAGCCGCTACCCAGCCCGAATTCCGACCAGGGCGAGCCCAGTCACCTGCTTCAAGATGTCAAGAAGCTCGGCTTCGAAGACTTCGATACGCTCGTCAACTTCTTTTCGTCAGCCGTTGAAGGTCAGATCAACGACAACGAGTTGCTCTTGGAGCACCTCATCCAGCTTTTTGCCAAGTTGCCACAGAACACCACCAAGGGCAAGAGGCTAGAGAATGGCCTCATCAACCAGCTATGGAACGGTATCGACCACCCTCCCATGACCACTCTCGGTGAGAACCACAAGTACCGCGCGGCCGATGGCTCGGGCAACGCAATCCACAGCCCCATGATGGGAGCGGCGAATACGCCATATGCCCGCTCAACACCAGCCAAGAGCTACCAGGACCCCAACCAGCCGGAGCCTGAGATGATTTTCGACATGCTATTTGCGCGTGGCGAGACTTTCCAGCCTCACCCGAACAAAATCTCCAGCTTCATGTTCTACCTCGCTACCATCATCACACACGACATCTTCCAGACCGTAAGACCGCCGTTGGACGCGTGTCGGAACTCAATACTAACAATTTGATAGGACGGCCTCAGTGGGGTGAACAAGACATCCTCTTACTTGGATCTTGCACCTCTGTACGGGCGCAACCAAGAGGAGCAAGATGCCATGAGAACCGGACGAAACGGCCTTCTCAAGCCGGACACCTTCTCTTCTAAGAGAGTGCTCGGGTTCCCGCCTGGCGTCGGTGTGTTGCTGATCATGTTCAACCGCTTCCACAACTACACCGCGACAAATTTGGCAACGTAAGTGCACACAAAGACTTCTAAACACCAACGTGCTGACGTCTTCAGGATTAATGAGAACGGCCGTTTCTCAAAGCCATCAGATGGCGAGCCAGATGGTTCGGATGAGTGGAAGAAGTACGACAACGACTTGTTCCAGACTGCCCGTCTGATCACAACGGGTCTCTACGTCAGCATCATCCTCCGCGACTACGTCCGAACCATTTTGGGCATGAACCGGACCAACTCTAGCTGGGCATTGGATCCCCGTACCAACGAGGGCAAGAGCATCCTCAGCGCCACCACTCCCGAAGGCACGGGAAACCAGGTGTCTGTAGAGTTTAACCTCATCTACAGGTGGCACAACACCATCTCTCCCAAGGATGAGAAGTGGACCACAGACGTCATGAAGAAGGTGCTCGGAAAGGACCCTTCGGAGATGACAATGAAGGAGTTTGGCCATGCCATGAGAGATTGGGAGCAGGAGATCCCCATGGACCCCGCGGAGCGTGGTTTCATGGACCTGCCTCGCAACGCCGACGGCACGCTCCGCGAGGAGGACCTGGCCAAGATTTTCAAGGAATCGGTCGAGGACGTCGCTGGATCCTACGGCGCTAACAGAATCCCTGAGGTCATGAGACCCATTGAGCTGATGGGTATTGTGAGCTCCCGCAACTGGAACTGCGCCACGCTCAACGAGTTCCGTGAGCACTTTGGCCTCACCAGACATCCGACATTTGAGGACATCAACCCCGACAAGGAGGTTGCTGCAAAGCTTAGATTCCTCTATGGCACGCCTGATGCAGTCGAATTGTACCCCGGCCTGATCGCCGAGAAGGCCAAGCCCCCTATGGCCCCAGGCAGTGGTCTCTGCGGCAACTTCACGATGACAAGAGCCATCCTGTCTGACGCAGTCGCCTTGGTTCGTGGCGACCGTTTCTTCACAGTTGACTACACCCCGAAGAACTACACCAACTGGGGATACGACCAAGCCAGCTACGACCTCAACGTGGACCAGAGTCACGTCATGTACAAGCTCGTGTTCCGCGCTTTCCCCAACTCCTTCCAGCACAACAGTATCTACGCCCATTTCCCATTCGTCATTCCCTCGGAAAACAAGAAGATCTTCGAGAGCATCGACCGTGCGTATTTATACACCTGGGATGCGCCCAAGACCAGGACACCCACCATTCCCATTCTCTCTCACAAGGCCGTCAGTGAGGTCCTTTACAACCAGCAGGACTTCAAGGTCGTTACCGGTGAGGCCATCCGCCACCTTTGCGCCCAACCCGGCCCCGGCAAGGACTACGGCAAAGACTTCTGCCTCTCCGGAGACGGCAAGGCTAACGCAATGAACCGGACCCTCGTGCGCAAGGCTCTCATCTCGGGACCCTGGGAGAAGGAGATCTGGAAGTGGTTCGGCCACGTGACGCCAAAGGTCATCGACCTGAATAGCTTCCCCGTCCCGGGCAACCGCAAAGAGATCGACATTGTGCGGGACGTCATCAACGTCACGAACACGCGCTTCAACGCCGCGCTATTCTGCTTGCCCATCAAGAACGAGGAGTCGCCGTGGGGCGTCTACACCGACCAGGAGCTGTACATGGTCCTCAGCGCCCTGTTCCAGGCCGTTTTCATGGACGCGGACATTGGCAACAGCCACAAGCTCCGCACGATTGCGCGCGAGCTCGCGCAGGACCTGGGAAGAGTGGTGATGCTCGTCGCGCAGACGATCAAGAAGGCCGGGCTGATTACGGATATCGTGGCCAAGATCCGCGAGGGCGAGGCATCGCTTCCTACCTTCGGAAACCACCTCATCGAGCGCATGCTGCAGGACGCGACCGATATCGAGAGTGTAGTTTGGGGAACCGTCATGCCGACCATTACCGCCAACGTCGCGAACCAGTCGCAGGTCACTTCGCTCTGCATCGACTACTACCTCAGTGAGGAGGGTAAGAAGCACCTGCCGGAGCTGTACCGCCTCGCTCACGAGAACACGGAGGAGGCGGACGAGAAGTTGATGAAGTAGTAAGTTCCACATGCCAGGCCCCGGTTCATCGCAACTTGTATGCTAACCAAGAACAATAGCATGCTCGAGGGCTGCCGTCTCCGCGGGACCGTCGCCGTCTACAGAGAAGCCAACTCGAACCAGGTCATCACCGACTACTCCCCCTGCCTGGCCAACCCGTCCGACCCGACGGGCCGCAACCCCATCACGAACCCGGACGTCGAAAGCACCAAGCGCGAGGTCAAGATCCCCAAGGGGTACAAGATCATGTGCAACTTCGCGACGGCCGGCCGCGACCCGGCCATCTTCGAGGACCCCAACGATGTGCGTCTCGACCGTCCGCTGGACTCGTACGTCCACTTCGGTCTCGGCCCACATTGGTGCGCGGGTAAGGAGATGTCGCGCGTCGGGCAGACGAGCCTTTTCAAGCAGATTGTCGGCTTGAAGAACCTGCGCCGTTCGCCTGGCGGAAGGGGCAAGCTTAAGAACTTCCCGGCTGGCGCGTGGGATGGACAGGTTGGGCTGCCTGTCGAGGGACAGAATGGGGAGGCTTCGCACCAGCAGCCTTGGATTGGCCTGAGGGCGTTCATGACTGCCGACCAGAGCTCGTTGTGGCCTCTTCCGACGACGATGCGGGTGCAGTGGGATGCTTGAGGTTGAAGACTGACTGGTGTGTGGATTGTTGTATGATGATTCATGTATAGCGAGGAAATTTCACGAAACTGCGGACCTACTTGGGTGTTTTATGAATAGAATCTTTCTGAACTTGGATGGCTGCTTCCTGTGTCTGAAGTCTGCCTATCTGTGATTTGAACTTGAATCTTAGTGATTGATATGTTCACTCTTTTCGTTAGTCGTTAGGCCAGGGACAAAACTGATAACTTCTCCTACGTTGATCCCAAGGCAGATTCTCCTGCTTGTTATTGACATGAAAGCGTCACCTGCTAAACTCTTGCCATATTATTTTTGGGCGATCAGGAAATAGAATACCAAGGAGAAATGGAAGGCAATATGGATGAATGCCAAGCGGACCTGCCCGACAGACCGCCTGAGACATTTCTCAGAGACTAGAACAATGGTGAGTTCGGAAGCAGCTCTCAGCTCAAACTCTCCGGAGCCATGTTTTATCATAGCTTGACCTGCCAAGCCATATATTGTCTAATTCTGCCGCCATCAATGCCCGATGCGGGATGCCATTCCAACGTGTAATTCCGCCACCTTCACGAGAACTCGACGGGGAAAGCACGCGCATGCCAGGTGCAGCGAAAGGAATGCCGAAGCTTTCACTTGGACGAAGGCAGTTCGGCCACTTTCATTTGCAACAAGACGACCGTTGCTGGACCCGAAGCCATTACGAGGGTGTTTCTATGTTTCTTGATGGAAAAAGACGCTTATTGAGCTCTCATTTCGCTGTATACATGCATTGGCCAGCGACCGAACACAAGGTCTCGCGATCAACTAGCTGTCGAGGAAACCTGTTCTCACAAATGCATGTGACTGAGAGACACAACCTTGAAGTTATCTGTTTGGCCAATCGTGGTAGAATTCCTGTTTGCAGGATTCAGCTCGAAATCGGACCAACACAAACGCCACCGTATACTTGGCGGACGCTTGTAATAAGCCCCGAGAAGTTGTTTGGTTGGAAAAGAAATATAAACCTCGATGGCTCCCGCTCGTCTGATCTCGGTCGTCCTTGGATCATGATCAACTCACTCACTGCATCACTCTCCCATTCATCTTTCAATTATCCAGCCATAGACGCGCAAAACTCACCATGGAGCCCCAGGAATCCATAAGCTCTCTCAAAGTTCACAGGACGGAAGAGAGGATCTTACGTTTTCGAAAGGCAACCGCCACCAGGAAGCACGGTAAAACGGTCTCTAGAGAGCCCGTTATATCTGAGCTGCCGCAGTATCACACCGCTCCACCATGGCAGCTAGTGTTGGATGACTTGGCACTCTTTCTTCAGAAAGCCCGCCTTCTCCCACTTTTGGTATTCCCTCTCTGGTACTTCCCTCGCAGAGGGGCGGACTATCCAAGACTTGACAAGAGATGGGTTCCTCGATTCATGGCTTCGACTACCGTCCTCAACATTGTGGATAGTCTTCAGGCCAAGTTCCAGCGCTTTGTTGATCCCCATTACCCATCTGGTGAGCTAGACGAGCTCTACCCTTCCGTTGGAAACATCACCTCCCTTGTCGCGCATACGGTACTCATTGTAACCCAAATTGGTTTTATCTTTTCACTGCCGCTGCTCGCCTTCTTTCCGTTTCACATGTTTCTCCCCTCTTTCATCGGATTTCTCCTCGTCAACCACATAGCCTGCATCCCCCTGAATGCCGGCTGTGCGGGTGGCATACTTCGGTCTGATGTTCCGGACCTGGAGGAAAAGTACGATGATGAGGAGTGGCTTTTCCTCAACGGCGTGGCCGTCGGGTAAGTTGCATCTTTGGATATATTCCCCTAAGCTATTTGCTAATGAACCGTTGGAAAAGAACACACTGGCTCCAGGCCAATCTGAACAGACTCGCGAGAACCTTCCACCGCCCTATCGTTGGTGTTCACAACGAGACGTGAGTAACACGAGACAATGAATGAGAGGGCTCCACGCTGACGCATAGTCAGAGCTGGTGTTGTGTTTGACACCATCCAATGCCTGATTGAGAGATGCTTCTACTACGGTACCTCTGACACCCGAAACTGCTACGGTATTATTGCCGGAGCCCTCAGCAACCCGCAGAAGAAGCGAGTGATTCTGGTTCTTCACTCTCAGGGGGGTTTGGAGGGAAGTCTGATACTGGACTGGCTTCTCTCTCACTCGTCCCGCGAGGACTTGAAGAAGCTTGAAATCTACACTTTTGGAAATGCCGCCAACCATTTCAGCAACCCCAAGGGAGAGGACGGAAAGGGCGTTGTCAACCACGTCGAGCATTTCGCCAATTCGGGCGACTTCGTCGCGCGCTGGGGTGTGGCTCACTTCAAGGACATGGTATACAAGCAGCAGACCGAGCATAAGCGCCGGGAGGAACAGGGAACCGCGCCTAGCCTCTTCGAGGCCATGTTCGGCTTCAGCAAGAGGCAGTACTCCTTCCACGGACACCTTTTTGAACTGAAGGGCAAGTGGGGTCATCTCCTCAACCAGCACTACCTGGACAGGATCCTGCCTCTGACCAAGACGCTGGAGGGCGTCGAGGAGGGCAAGTACGAAGGGCTTCTCATGGCGAAGTGGTCGGACGAGGATAGGAGAACGGGAAGACTCCTCAGCAAAGCCGACCAGAGGACGATCATGGACGAGAGCAGGCTCTGGAAGTACATCAACGGCAAAAGGCCCGACCACGATGTGCAGCTCACCAATGGCGGCCGCTGAGTACTAGATGTGAGAGCACAAACTAAGGAGGGTTTCCGAGTCGAGTTCGTCGAGAGAGAAGAACGCAAGGTCGAGATTGCTACTCTGGGATAATGTCTGCTTTCTGAATTAGGGGCTACTACTTTTGAATAGTGTTGAACTTAATACATTTCCTTTTGTCTCAACTCCGGGATCGATGCCACCCCGAGCTTTGGACGGCTCTTTCCTCTTGATGTCTCAGCCATCGCAGGATACAAAGTAAGCCGCTAGGAGGGGTGTCCCACGGCGGAACATGTCAGTGGCTTGAGATGTTCCGAAACCATGACGGAAGTGTCGAGTTCCTCGATACTTTGTGGATACTAGATTGAAATGCATTACTCAGATAACAGTGTAAGAGAACAGTACATCAATGGGAATCAAGAAAAAAGCTTCGTATCCTCGCAAATCACAATCTCATCATGCCCCCCCAACCAAGAGAGCTCCTCAAACTGGGTCAGGGCTGTGCGTCACAATGATAGACGGCAGAGGCGGTTTCATGCCAGCACCGCTCGGGGCCTCCAACCGGCCATCCGTCGTCTCTGTCCCTGTCGAGGAGCCCCAGTCACTGACGGACCCGTTCCGTCTCACCCCGGCGTCAACAGCCAGCTGTTCCCAATCTCTAGCCCACGCAGTGCCCGGCGGAGGTGGGCAAGGTTTATTCTTGTCCGCCGGGAGGCCTTTTCCCGGAACCAGGATGTCCGGGGGCGTAATCTTGATCCGGGGCTTGGAATTCGTCGGCTGCTCTAACTCGGGCAGCGGAGGCAGCGGCTCCGGGATCGGGAGCATGATGCCGAGGGAGTCCGGGTGCGGATACGGAATCGGGATCACGGGGACGGGTGGCACGTTTTGGGCCAGCATGCGCTTGGGATAGCTTGCTTTGCGGATCAGTCTGGTGCGGGCCGGCGCGGGGACGGTGTGGCGGTGGTTGGCGGGGAAGTAGTAGTATGCCGGAGGGGTCTGGGTCCGGCTCGGGGGTCGGCTTGGGGGGTCTGGGTCTTTGACTTCTTTCTCTTCTGCGTCGACGAGGGAGACGGTTGTCGACCGTTTGAAGCAGGGGAGCTCGAAGGGGTGCGCGGCGATCTCCAAGACAAGTATGGCGACGATGGCGCTGGCGCTGGGGGGGGAGATGTTAGATCATGGGAGACTGAAACGGGTCATGAGCAAACATACATTCCCATGATGGAAACAGCGAGATTCAGCTCGGTGATGGGGCTCTCTACCAGGAAGCCGGGAAAATGTGCGATTGCCACCGAGGACAAGATGACCGCTGGAATCCAGAAGAGTAACGCTAGACGAGAGACGATGATTGCCCATGACACCAGAGGCGACTGGAGAGGCTGTTTTCTGATGAAGTCGCAATTTCGGAAGGATACGAGCATATGCAATACCAGGTACATTGGCGAAACCATAGACTGTTCTACTGCATCAGCCAGCATCCCGGCGGTTCTTGGAAGAGACGAGTACTTACGGCGAACAGGATAAAGCTCTGAGTGAGACAGTCCCGCTTCCCGGACCTTGACGGACGGAACTGTAGAGCGGAGGTAGTCAAACCGCCACCCGACGCGACGAGTAAGAGAAACATGGCGATGCTTATGAGGATGGGAAGAGGCTTTGGCGGGGACTTTGTGGAAACATCGCTTCCTGATACTGAGGATTTGACGTCCAACGACTCGACGACGCTGACGGCGTCCTCTTTCGGCGGAGGTGCCATTGTGCGAAGATGCTGATGGTTGACTTAAGCACACTGATGTCGCTTGATCTTTCAACCTTCTCATGCCATGTTCTTGCTTCAGCTCATATATCACTCGATACGAAATGGCTGGTCATTTCAGGATGCTCCAGCACTTGCTCTTGTGGCGGGTGGACCCGCCAACATTCCAGCGTGAGACACGCTTTGGGGTCCGGAGACCGTTACCGGGTGCGGCCTAGGGCCACTTGGGATCTTGAACTGCTGATCTGCCGAGCTCATTCCTTGTTGTGGCTGACATGGCACAAGGTCTGACTGGGCTGGAAAGCATTTGGTGGTGGTTGGACACTCACGATGCCATCGGCGATGGCTCTCTGCTTGATGTCAACGTTCACACGGAAGAGTGCAAAAGGCCGGCAAATGACTTCATGAGGCTCTCGGCTCACTGAGCATAGAGGCCTGTGACCACCACACGAAATTTGATACATATGATTTAGAAGCAGGACTGAAAACGGTTGAGACATGGAACTGATTGAGGGCTGGCTTCAGGGGTAAGTAGAACTTGGTTTCACGACACGAGCAGTCTGGCTGGGAGAGTTTTTGAAAATAGTAGTAGGGTAGACTCCAAATGATTATATTCGATTGATCAAGATGATCTCGATTGAAATTCGTGGTTGAAATCGAGGCACCACTTTTGGCAATGAGCGGAAGCCTTGCCATCTGCGAAATGTGCTGGGAGCAGAGTGAGTGGCTTTTGTTGAGGCAAGAGGTTGGGAAGAACCTGCGAAACGCAGACTAGAACAATTCAAAGGAAACCAGCGGGCAATCGGAAGAGACTGTTTCCTCCTCAACCCGAGCCACCTCAGATGCGCTCACCCAGGCGAGCCTCACGGTCACCAGCCCAATCCTCCTTCTCGTAGAAACGGAACACGAGATCGTAGTCCTCAAAGTCGTGGACAATGCGATCAATGCGCCGGTAGCCCCGGACAGGGTCGACCAGACGCTGAGCCGCAGTGCCCCTGGAGTAGGCATAGTCGCCCATACCGTAGGGGTTAGCGCTCTTGCCCTTGGCCTCGAAGAGGGTGACGCTGAAGCGGCCGGGCTTGAAGATGTCAACGACGTGCTCGATGATCTCCGCCGTGGTGCGACCACTCTGACCGCCAGGCACGTTGGTCTCGAAAGAGGCAAACGAACAGTTGGGCTCGGGGGTCACGTGAACGGTGAAGTAGTGAGCAGCGTTGGCTCCCTTCTCACTCTTGGTGGCATCCTCGTCGTCCTCGATGGCAGGGACGACACCGTTGGCCGAAAATCCGCAAGGGCTGAATAGATAGGCGTCAACACGAGCGCCAGGGTACTTGCTCGTGGGGTAGACGCTGGACAGACCGCATCCCTCCGAGACAACGGTGCCAAGCGCGTGGCCCTCAGTCGTCATGGCTTCGGCGAGGGCGCGGTCCGTCTCGTTGAGGTCAGATTCGCAGACGTTGCTGAACACGTCGGGCTCCTCATCGAAGGTCTTCTCAGGAACCTGTGAGAGATCACCCAAGCTTTGGTGGGCGTTGTCCCGAGCAGCCTGGGTACGCAGCAGATGCTGCTTGTCGCTGGCGACCGCACTCGCGTGCGACAAGTAGAATTGCTTGGCATTCTCAGGATCGAGATCGGTCATGAGGATCTCCAACGTCTCGTCATTGTGTTCCTCCACGCCGCTGGTGAAGCTGGCGACGCTGCCAGTGGGAATCTTGACGGCATTTCCAAGAGGAATCTCCTTTTCCTCCGGAGTTCGAGGGGGCGTCAAGGTCTGGTTCGGCGAAGTGATGTAGAGATACCAGTGATCTCCGTTCATCTTGCCGACCATGTAAGCGCTTCCGCCCTCAAACATGTCGTCCAAGTACTTGACCTCTGACTTCCAGCTGCGGTGAGGACCCTCCTGACGGTCCGGGAACAAGAAGTTCTTGCGGCTGTAGAAGACGCGGTAGGGGATTGCGGCAGCCTTGATGTCGGTGGGCTCCTTGGCATTGTGGAAGGGGAACCCAGCGTGCTCGGCAGCGATATGCAGCAATCTCTGCAAGCCCAAGAGCAGAGTGGTGGTGCCGCAAGTCTTCAAAATGAGCTTGTGGGGGAAGACGAACAAGCTGGACTCGGAGAGCAAATACGCGTCGACGGAGTCGGACTCAAGGACGGACAGGATCTTGCAGTTGACCATGTCGAGCATGGTAACCCAGGTATCGGCAGAGACGGCCTTCAGTCCGTCGGGCTGGGCGCTCGCGGGGAGGGCCTCGGGGCCAGGAGCGAACCAGACTTCGAGGAGCTTCTCAGGGCCCTCGAAGGCGTTGCTCGAGTCTAGGTCGGCTGCCACATCGTGATTGATGGTCAGATGGGGAGTAGGCTCAGACGGAGAGAAGGTGTAGTCATTAGGGACCGAGAGGTTAACCATCTTCAGCGGGGCAGGCTGTTGGGGCGCGACCCGAGAGAGTTGACGAGATGGTGGCGGGGTGTTCTCGGAGGAGGGCTAGAAGTCCGCGGGACACTAGCTACCACTCAAACGAACTTTGCGGCGTTCGTTTGAGAGAGTAGGCCCACAGGAGGGTGGACGTTCGTTGAGGCTGGCGGAGCCAGCAGCAATGGGATGGATAAAAGGTGTAACGTCGCTCGAAAGGACGTTAGGGAGGTCGGGCTTGGAGGGGGATGAAAATGACCCTAAGGACCGGAATTGTGTCTCTCGAGAAGGGCCTCGCTCTGGCAGACACCGATACCTGTGGTGGAGTATCGGACCTAGCAGACGAGGTTATCTGCGCGATCGGGGATCGGAGTGTTGGTGGGTAAAGAAAACGGTAGTCTCGTTGTCCGTCAGTTGAAGTGGTTGTGGCTTGGTATATCAGCAGGTGTTATCTGGGCCTGAAGATGGAAGAGTCAGCAATATGTCCGGTTGCAAGTCATGGAGCAGCAAAGCCATGATGCGCAGCTTTAAGAGCTTCATAGCTGGTTAGGGTAACATCGTACGTACTTTGCGGGCTTGGAAAGGAAGCGAAGGAGGTCGATTCGGTTCATAGAATCCAGGAATCGGCGGGTTTAGATGGCGAAGGCGACACAGGCAGGCCAACGACTTTTTTTTTGGTCACCGTGGTATGGTGTTAATTGTGCGTTTTAACCATCGAGGAATTTGAGTGTTTGAGCTCGTGTCTCGAAGGCGACTGGAATAGCTCGCGATTGACGTGTTGCGACAACAGCGGCTCGTAGGGTTGTCTGGTGACGGCGAAGGATGCTGATAATGAACCGGAGCGAATATGACGATGATTCGACTAGTCGAAGAGAAGCTCTCGACAGCACGAAGAAGACGGCGAGGGTTTTTTTTTTGTGACTCGCACAAGTGGATGATTGATTTGAAAAGCAGCAGATTTCAAGCTAGAATTTTGAAGCTCCCGACGGGATTCTGCACTTGTGGTTGTGGTTGTGGTCGATGTGGTTCGCGGTGGAGGAACGACGAGGAGGTGGGGGGGGAACAACGGTCGCAGTGGATTCAAGAAAAAAAAAAGTTGGTTTCCTGCCATTGGCGCTTGGCGGTGGGATGGACGGGGCCACCGGGGGGGCCATCCACGTCCCGTCCCCGGTCCACCTAAAATTTCGGCCCAAACATCTGGAAGGTGCGAATTGAGTGAGGTAAGGTCAAAATAAGTACCTACCTGTCATTCTGCGTGGAATATCAAAGTACCTCGTCTTACTCTGCCTCCGGCTCTTCTTCGTGTTCTCTTCTTCGCAAACGATGCGCAAAGTTATATTGAGATTTATTAAGTAGGGCAACTGCTATTTTCCGGGCCATCTATCCCGTCTTTTCCCCGTTGTCAGCCTGTGCTTCTCTTCGTTGGTGGGGAACTCAGCCCGCAAGGCACGGCTGATTCGTATGTCACAGGGGGGTAGCTGCTGCTGTGAAGAATGCCCGGAGTGAGACGTCATTTTCTGCTAAGTCCCGGCTGAAGACACATGGATGTACTTCGCAGACACAGGTTGGCCATTTTCTTTCCTTAAAATGTAGAGAATAATCCCATTGTTGCCGTCGCACATTTATTCAGGCTTGGCCAACTCGGCAAGTAGGTGAATTCGATGCCTCTTCATCATGTACAGCTACGAATTACACGTGTGTATTCATGCGGTGAAGAGGTACTGCCACATAACACCACAAAATCCAGCATTGGCAGAGGCAGAGGCAGCCCAGCCAGATCAATGTCAATCAGGCACCGCCAACATCGGCGGGGCGCTTCTGGGGGAAAACACCAGGGATTCCGCCAATCTCATGTCGTCCTCACGTGCCTCCAAGTATGCTACGCATCGAATTCTGCGCCGCCCATCGGACCATATGCCGTGAAGAACAGCGGGGCCTAGTCTCATCATGTCGCATCCCCGAGACTGACCGCGTTGGTCAGAATGCGGTGTCCGTGACATTTGTTGATAAGCCAAAGTCGGACCTGTTATGCCAGTCGATGCAAACCCATTGAAAAGAACTCGGCTGAAGTTTCTGCAGATGAGGTTCCCGAGGCGCTGTCGACATGACCTGATGGCCGATTTGTAGTTGTCAATGAGCCGACCTCGTATCCAGCTTATCCTGAAATGGTACTCCGAAACGTTCATGACTGGCTCTGACCTTCAACTGTCGCTGTCAACTTGGTCGTGATCTCGCTGAAGATGTGCGACAGCGAACAGTCCTGGTACTTCTCGACCAGCGTGTCGCCGCCCAGCTGATCTCCGCTGGACCTGCTACTAATTTCTCGGCCGTTCACTTGGGTTCCCTGGGGATAGTGCGGTCTCTTCCCTGATTCGACGAGCTCGCCGAACTGGGGATCGATGGGAACGGTCCCCAGAAAAGGCACCTTGAACTCCTCGGCCATGACGGCGCCGCCTCCCGAGCTGAAGATGTTGGTGCATTCCGAGCAGTGCGGGCAAACAAAGCCGCTCATGTTCTCAACGACACCGAGAACCTTGAGCCCGGTCTTGACGCAGAAGTTGAGTTCCTTCTTCACGTCCGCCGTAGCCACGGCTTGCGGGGTCGTCACCACAACAGCGCCCGCGACCTGGCCCGGTCGAGCATCCCTCATAAGCGTCTCCGCGAGGGAGATGTGCTCGTCGCTCGTGCCGGGAGGGGTGTCGATGAGCAGGTAGTCGGTCTCATCCCACAAGACGTCCGAGAGGAACTGTCTCACCATGGCCGTCTTCTTGGGTCCGCGCCAGACCACGGCGTCGCCTCTCCTGGGAAGCAGGAATCCTAGACTCATGGCGCGGAAGGGTCCGATGCCCTTGTCCTCGACGGCGTCGTGGACCGGCACGGGAAGCCAGCCGCCAGGCGCCTGCGTGACTTTGGAGGCTTCGATGGACAGCATGCGGGGGATGGAAGGACCGGTCAGGTCGACGTCGAGAACACCGACTGAGAACCCAGCAAGAGAGAGGGACAGGGCGAGTTGTGTCGTGACGGAGGACTTTCCGACGCCGCCTTTGCCGGACAAGACCTGCACAAAGTCAGTCAGTCATCGCCTGCGGGTAGGTGGAAGTGGGATGGCGGGGGTAGTACCAGCACGATGTGCTTGACCTTGGAGAGCGACATGTTGGTCTCGCAGCGTCAAGGAAAGCTTGTGGGGGAAAAGAACCACTAATGTAATGAGTTGGTTGATTTTGAAATGAGAGTTGAGGGAGCCAAGGTGAAGCTGGGTAACGAGAAGGTTAAGGTAGGTAGACAGACACTTGTGATGGTTCGTCCCCACTCTACTCGTCGACCCGCGGTTGGTAAGCACCTTCCTATGGATGAAAACTAGAACTGTTTAAGTCGTTCTCTTAATTAGTCACTCGCGAAATGAAAAGCTCGTGGTGATGGACCCTGTAGTGTTCTAGAAGAATTCCACTGCATGGCTGTGCTTCTCCCATTTCGCCTCTCATATGCCGTCATCGGCGCTATTTGCTAAAAGCTGAGAGTCAGAATCGAGTCTTTTCTTATCATCGTTGGCATTATCTAATCTTATCTGCTGTTCGGCCTAACTTCGGCTGGTCTTGTCGTGTGACAGGCTCGGATAGCTGGTGACTTCCCGTGCCGCCCCAAGCTCTGACGCGGAAGGTTGAAGTTGGCCGGCCCAAGCTCGCCCGGACATTCTGGGACGTGATCAACAACCTAAGCTGAGAAACTGAACGGATTCAATTCCTAACTTCAGAATGTTTTTGCAATGGTCAAAGACTATCGAGGTCTGTCACATCACGAGCAGATCGATTTTGGCTAAGTGTCCTTGATCAGAACTCTGAAGTAGGTTCAAGTCTCTCACAAGGAAGTTTAAATACATGCAACGGGCTTGATGTTAGTGTCGATGATACTCCAGCTGCCGCGCAAAACCGAAAAGGAGGCTCGATTACGCTGATGCCTCGCGGTCGAATCATCTCGAAAGAACCGTTCAATGATTCAATTGTATGAAAGAGCTAAGCATGCTGAGGTTGGTCTTCTGAATACTTGCGAGCTAGGTTGCCTTGCTTCAACATCAATATACCTGGGAGCATAACAAAAATAACAGTACCTTTGACTGAATCATCAAGATCTTCCTTCACTGTCGATGGTTACATTCGCTGGGGTGTCATCGTCTGCCTGAACTCGCTTAGTCGAAATGATTAGCTCAGCATCTCCGCGCGCCCGGAAGACAGCGCTCAGGCCAGGCGCAGCCACTGAGAGGAGCTCCCGGGATCCGTGAGACAACAGCTGCCAGGCGGTCCTGCACCTGGTTCAGGGACAATCAGTCTGAACTCCTAGTCTCGTCTCGTCCGTCCATTCAAACACCATTCATTCCCTTGTGCTGAAGAAGTCTGCCTTTCCTGCCGCATTCCACGCTCACACTAGCCTGACGACCGATTGAGATATTGCTACTCCTCCAGCGCCGCCTTTGTCTCCTTCCGCTTCCGTCATCTCTCTCCGGAGAGTCGGATAATACCTACGAATCACCCCCCTCCGAGCCGTGCATCGCGAAATCTCAGCATGGCCAAATAGGCTCGGACTCCGACCCCGAAAGCCCGCCGACGCGCGCAGTCACCTATCATTGAGCCCTGTCAACACCATGATCTGTTGTTACACACTATGGACGATCCATGGGGCTCCCCGTGGGCAACTACGGATAACCTCGCCGCGCCGTCAGCCAGTCCCTCCAAGACCATCCTCGAACCTCCCCCCGCCGCCTTCCTATCTACTCCCAACAACCTAGCCCTGCCTTCCGCGCAATCGCCCTGGGCCGATGATGATGCGTTTGGCGACTGGGCCTCGCCGGACCCCGCCAAGGGCGCCAACGCGTCGCCGTGGGCTTGGGGGACTGAGGTGACGCCCATTGAACAGCTCACTCCCAGTTACGAGCCGAGACCGAGACGCAAAAGCAGCACTCCGAAATGGCCGCTCAGCCGCTCCGCTTCGCCGGGCTTGAAAGCCCCGACAACGCCCAATAGCGTGTCCTCGGGTCGTCTATCTCTAGACCCATGGGCGAACGCTTCCTCCTTCACCAAAGACGAGCCAGAACCTCTGGCGCAATTGCCCCAGATACCCGACGTTCCCTCGACAGTATTCGAGAACCCGACAATCGAGCTGGAACCAGACATACCGAAACAAATACGTAAAGATAAACGAGATAATACACCAGCCAAACCTTTTGCGCTTCAATTCGACGAACCGACGTCTGAATTTACACATGAGTCTCCCACAACGACACAGCCGGCCACTTCCGACGATTCTATCCGTAAAGATGACGACCGCGCCCATTCCTCGGCGTCTACGACGTCGGGGGATGACGACGAGGAACCGCCAGACACTGTACATGCAGATTCGCCCATCACATCGATCGAAGATAACCCGCTGCCGAATAGTCTGCAGAGGAAAGCTTCCTCAAAGGTCCAGTCCCTTGTGGACATGTATGATGGAATATCTAGGAGGACAACAATTACACCTGAGCGCCAGGCCCCTCCAAGACGTAGTGCCAGCCAAGATCCCGATATGAGTGCGGACGATGTTTCACTCGATGACCCAGAGGACGCGGAAAACAAAAACGGCGGGCCGATTAGGCCACAACCAGCGACCGAACCCGCCGAGGAAACGTCCGACAACCGAGGCGATGTTGCAGGAGATTGGGAGAAAGCTCAAAAGTCGACACGACCAGAGCACGACGCCTTCGTGGTGGACTTGAGCCATCTGGATACCTTGATATCCGAGTCTGAGGTCCAAAGAATGGATGACGCGGGGGAAGTCTCGGACAGAATCATTAGCGACAGCTTCACAGACATATCAGAACGGAAGATGTGGTATCGACTATCCCGTCACGAGTCTCTGCGGAAGTTTAATGTGGGAGATGACGAGAATTACGTCCGCATCTCTTGGGCCAATTCGACAATGAGAAATGAGACGATGAACATTGTCCGCCGGTGGATGGAAGAAGATTCGATGGGAGGGCGGGCTTTCCGAGGCGGCC
Organism: Colletotrichum neosansevieriae; assembly: GCA_036785495.1. Classification (NCBI taxonomy): domain Eukaryota; kingdom Fungi; phylum Ascomycota; class Sordariomycetes; order Glomerellales; family Glomerellaceae; genus Colletotrichum; species Colletotrichum neosansevieriae. The sequence continues at coordinate 84,531 of JAVHLV010000045.1, read as the reverse complement.
TAGCTGGAAAAGCGGGCAGCAAGTTTTTTGGTTGGGATTCGACGACAGAATCTACACCCGTTGACTTGGATAGAGTATTTGGTCGGAAGCAGAAGCCGCAAGCTTCAGTTCACCGACCTACGCACTCAATTCATGCATTGCCTTCCCTGTCTACGGCTCCCATGGTTCCGAGTCCCAAGGAGAATACCCCAGCTTCAGCACAGGTAAAAGACAGCTGGGAAGGACCTGCTACGTTTGGCTGGAGCACCGGAGTCGGTGACACAAAAGCGACAAAGCTGGCAGAGCGCACGACCTTTGCCAAACCGCTTCCCTTGGGCTTTGCGGGATTCGACAATACGCCCAAGTCCCATGCGTCGTTGCCGGCCTTCACCACCAGCAAATCAATGGTGCCCACGACCCTTACGATAGACACGTCGGCGGCGACGGAGGAGGTCGATGAAGACGACGAATGGGGGGATATGGTTTCCCCAACGACGGCTGAAGAAACGGACTCAATGTCGATTCCAAAAACCAGCTGGGACTCTTTCTCGACCAACCCGCTACCCGATAAACCAATCGCCGCGGCTTCCGATGACCCCCTGCCTCCCAACCCCAAACCCGATAATTTCGGTGGCGGGAATAAGACAACGGAGGAGGACAAATCAGGGTCGAAGGATATTGGCAAAGTCATCAGCTCCGCCCCCGCCTCCACACCTACTGCATCTGCAGACGTGCCCCAGAGCCAAGGCGGTTCTATCAAGCCGTCCGAGTCGACGTACGCTTTTAGACCGGCGTCAAGTTTGAAGCGACCGCCAACCATCTCCATCGCGCCAAACTTCACCGACCCGCCAGCTCCATCTCACGATGGTAAACCCGGTGTATCTGCGGGAGGCTTGCTTGACACCCCTCTTACAACGGGTCAACCAACCCCGTCGACAGCGCAGCCGCGGAATAGCACCGATGATTCTGATTTCGTGCAGCAAATTGTGCGGAATTTACCAGACCTTTCATACATGTTGAAATGACCGGGTTTGGTTTCGACATTTATACATAGACTTAGCGATATCGGCCTTGCTTCATATACAAGACACATACGGCACACGGAGCCACTCATATTATCGTTGTTTCACATCATCTAGCCATTCTATATAGCGCATCAGTTTCGGCGTTCGTTCAGGCATGGGAAAAGGGATCCGCATCAGGCGGCCGTAGCATAAGGCGTACCTTATTTCTGTATTATCTTTGAACGGATTACTATTTCTACATGATTGGTTGAACTTGGGAGTACACAAGAAACCCGGGTGAATAATAATTGACACATATCCGGGGAAGATGACGTGCGGCCAAGCCGATATGCATATCGGAGCGAACCCACTTGCGCCTTTGACCACAGCTCGTGTGACCGGAGAGTCTGGGACACGCCCCGTCTTCAACCCCCTCCAGAGCCCGACTTGCGATCCCGATTTTCATTGCCGTCTCGCCCGTTATTGCCGGCCTCAGTGCCGGGTGCGGGGGCGCGGGGGGGTTATAGTGGCCGTCTTGGGGCTTCTCGTGTCAAGACGTGGTCATTCCTTGGCCCCGACGCCGTCTTTCTCATACATTGGAGCCTTGAGCCATGGGCGGCGGTTCTCCTCGCATCCCCGCGATATCCACTAGCAGGGTCCAAACAAAGCTTAAAGCATAGGCGACAGAGCCTTTTCTTCTTGTCTCTTCCCCGTTCACACCAAAAAAGATTCACTTTTTAATTATTCCTGTAAACGTTGCTGATGTGGGTAACTGGGTCTGATTCAACACGTCAAATAGCAGCAGTCTCGCTTCTCTTTTCCTCCATATTTTCATTTTTGCTCCTCAACTACTGATCGGAGAAAGTGAAAGAGAGAGACGCCCCTCTCCACGATGGCCCTCATCGAGCTTCTCATTTCGCCATGGGCAGCGGCCCTGTTGGCAGTGGGCTTGGTGGTCTATTACGTTTACCCTTATTTTGTCACGTACAGTCATCTGCGTGGCATTCCGTCTCCCTTTCCCGCGCAGTTCACCAACTTCTGGTTGCTATATGTCGTCCGAAGGGGACACAGATACTCGACGGTGGACAAGATTCACAAGGAACTGGGTCCGGTTGTGCGACTTCAACCCAACCACGTGAGCATCGCGGATGACGACGCTATCCAAATCATCTACGGCCATGGAAACGGCTTTATGAAATCGTGCGTATTTTTTTCGGAATCCGGCTCGGACGTAGTCGTGAGCTGAAGTATCCGCTAACCCGGCACCAGAAACTTCTACGATGCCTTCGTCTCCATCCAGCGAGGCCTCTTCAACACCCGAGACCGCCACGAGCATTCTCGCAAGCGCAAGATTGTCTCGCACACCTTTTCCATCAAGTCCATCGGCCAGTTCGAGCCGTACATGCATGAGAACCTCGCGCTGTTCGTCAAGAAATGGGACGAGCTGATCAAGAACAGCCCCGCCGGAGAGGGGGCCGTGATCGACTGCCTGCACTGGTTCAACTACCTCGCCTTCGACGTCATCGGCGACCTCGCCTTTGGCGCGCCGTTTGGCATGCTCCAGTCCGGCGAGGACATTGCTGAGATCCGCGAGTCCCCCAATAGTCCACCCATCTACGCCCCGGCCATTGAGATCCTCAACCGACGCGGCGAGGTTTCCGCTACGCTGGGCATCTACCCGGAGCTGAAGCCGTGGGCCAAGCACCTCCCGGACCCCTTCTTCAGCCAAGGTCTCGAGGCCGTTCAGAACCTCGCCGGTATCGCCATCGCACGCGTCAAGGCCCGCCTGGACAACCCGCCCGACGTCGACCGTCTCGATCTCCTGGCCCGCCTAATGGAGGGACGCGACGACAAGGGCCAGCCTCTCGGCCGCGAGGAGCTCACGGCTGAGGCCTTGACGCAGCTCATCGCCGGCAGCGACACGACTTCCAACTCTTCTTGCGCGCTGCTGTTCCACACTGCGAGGACGCCTGGTGTTCTCGAGAAGCTCCAGGCGGAGCTGGACGCCGCGATCCCCGAGGGCTGCGACGTGCCGACGTACGAAATGGTGCGCGACTTGCCCTACCTGGGCATGCTGATCAACGAAGCGCTGCGATTCCACTCCACGTCCGGCATCGGGCTGCCGCGCGAGATACCCGCCGATTCGCAGGGCATCACGATTCGCGGACACTATTTCCCCCCCGGCACGGTTTTGAGTGTGCCGACGTACACGATGCATCATTCCAAGGAGATATGGGGCCCTGATGCGGATGAGTTCCGCCCGGAGAGGTGGGAGACGCTTACGGCTAGGCAGAAGAATGCTTTTATCCCGTTCAGTTATGGACCTAGGGCTTGTGTGGGGAGGAACGTGGCTGAGATGGAAATGAAGCTCATTGTTTCTACGTGGGCCAGGAGGTATCGTGTTGAACTGAGGCAGGGGGAGATGGAGACTCGGGAGGGATTCTTGAGGAAACCTTTGGGATTGGATATCAACATTCAGAGGAGGTAAGTTGTGGGCAACACGACAGGTGGCCGGCCGTCTTTTCTCAAAGCTGTGCGGCTTTCCTCTGTGCACATGTGGACATGATGTATTCAACTTGATGTGAATACTCTGAATTGTGTCCAGGAAGACCTGTCCCCAGAGCTGCGAATATACTCTTGACAATCTTGGCTTCCACGATATCGTCGCTGGTAAGTTGGGTCATCGGTTCAACCTTTTCGAAAGAGCACACTCCCCTCGTCTGAAGACCTGCGTGTGATGACACTGCCGACGCTTCCGGTGTCATCTTCAGGTGACTTATTCGGCTGGAAGTTAAGATCCGAAGGCTTCGGATATTTCCTCATTAGGCTGGCCCGAGCCGCGCCAACACGAAAGATTTCAAGCATGGCGCGAATACTGTTCAGTCTCTTGGCCCCAGTTCAATCTGTAAATACTTGAGTAATGCACGTGACAATGGTTTTACGCATCGTTCGTGGAAAGCGCTAACCTCTAGGCCCGCTATTCATTATTCATACAAGAAGCCAGTCTAAAGTGGTCGGGAAACCCGGAATCACGCGAGCTTGCAATGCCTAGTGCGCAGGTTAAAATTCTTGGAAATCTCCCTGAGCCCACTCGGCAGCCGTGAACCAGTTCAGTGACTCCAGACCCATCGGTTCCATGTTGAAGTCAAGACTGTCTAACGCGCCCTCGAACGCGTTATTGACCTCAAGAGAACCTGATGCGGCGGGCTGCGGTGCTGCTGCAGTCATCTCTTCATCCGGCCTCTCCGACTCGGGGACTTGGATGTCTTCCCAGGCCCCGATCCCAAATGGTCGGTTCGTGAGTTCGTCAGTCGCGGGCGCGCCGCTGTCGGGGTCGTCGACCAGTTGTACTTGCTTCGCACGGCTGAGCCGAGAAACTCGTTTCGGACCCGTGCCGTTCCTCTCATCGTGCGGTTCCTCGCTGACGAGTCTGCTGGGGGTGGCTTGTATTGATAGACCGTGGTCCATGAGCCGCTGAAGATCAGATTGCTATGGACCGGTTAGCTCTTTTACCCACGGAACAAGTATGTTCTGCCGCAGGCTTACTATCGAGACCGCTGCGGTTCCAGAACAGCAGCCTTTGGTCACCTCGAGGCAGATGGATGCCTTTTTGCGGAGGGTGTCCGGAGTGAGACCATACTCGTCGGCGTTGAGATGATAGATGTAGTAGAGCATGCGGATACACTGATATGCGCACACCGGCATGTCGAGGTCTGCTACAGGGTAGTGATCGAGCTGCTTGATGGAGGTGAACATGTTTGACATCTCCAGCGCATGTTCGAAGCATTGGCGTTGGCATCCGGTGATGAAATCGGGTCCCAGCCGTTCCGCGGCAGAACGAGATAATGAATCCCTGAGCCCAACCAGCCCGGGCCGGTAGAGGTCGCAATGGCATTGGCGCCACCAGATATGAATCATGATGAAAACGCACAGCCGTGGCGAATACGCGCGCAACCGTAAGCTATTGTCCGACCACCTGAATGACACGGGGAGGCGCTCGGCGAAGTCGGACAGCTCCTTGGCAAACGACCGTAACTGATCGCGCATGCGAGCCAAATCATCATCGTTGGAACATGCCGCCGCTCTCTTCGCAAACTTTAGGATTCTCCCGCGGAGCCAGAGGATGCGGACATGCAGCGCGAGGCTGCCGATATCATCGTTTTCGGACTCGTCGGGCTGAGGTACCAAGCTCCGTAGCGAGGGCGGCGCAAGGTCAAACTCAAAGTCCCTCTCGTTGCAGGGCAGGGAGATGTGAATCAGCTCTGGCGTCCAGAGGGTGAGATCCCTGTACCCTCCAGCCATGCCCTGGTCAATCATGAACAATGCCCACATGAGGCGGCGCCTCGACTCCTGCGCCAGGAAACACAAGTCGTTGTTCTCGTGGTTGAGTCGCAACGCCATAGCGAACCTGGCGGCGGTGGCGGCGAGGACGAAGGCGCTGGAGAAACGGCGGGTCAAGATGCGATACTTGATGATGAGGGCCAGGGTTTGGACCTTGATGGTCGACGGGTTTTCCAGACTTTTCAGGATCAGCGCCTCGGACTCGTCGACGCTCTTCTCACCGTACTCCCGTGTGCCTGGGCCCAGATCGGTGAGGATGCTGGTGATGCCGATGAGGGCCAGCAGGAGCGGTCTGTCTAGCCCGCCGGCGTGATGACGTTGCATGAGAGAGGCCCGATGCAGGAAGGATAACATGGGGATGTGGTGGACATGGCGGAAAAAGTTGTCTAGAGCACGACTTATGAGCGACTCGAACTGAGGATCTGATGCGGAACTGAGACGAGGTCAGTAATGGTAAGTAGACAAACAATGATGAAAGTGAACGAACAGTTCCCGGTTGAATGTGCTTGGAGTATTTGAGGCGATGACATCAACCCCGCCAGCATCTGAATCGTGGGCAGCATCTTCTCTTGATTGAGAACGCCGTACTTGCTGCTGCTGCTGCTGCTGCTCACGTGAGGTAGCACCAGCGGCAACTGACGATGAATATGTCGTCGTCGGTGATCTCACGAGTTGGTCGACGCGAGGAGCATGGTGAATACTAAGACGAGCCCTTTTCGATGCTCTATAGACACATTCGATGCCCTGGTTACGACACCGGGCACAAGCCGGCGTGTCACCGCTACACCGAGCTTTGCGTGAGTGACAGCTCTCGCAAGCTTGGCGTACACGACGCCTGGGTAAAGGAAACGAGGGGGCGGCGGATGTGAGACCGTTGGGGTCGGAGTTGGGATCCTCGTAGGTGCAGGCGAAGCCGAGACGCTCGCAGTTGCTGCAGATGTCGCGGCGGCCGTCGCAGCGGACCTTACGGGCACGACAGGTGACGCATGTCGTTGCCGAGGACCGCTTGGGGGGCTTCGGAGACACGGACGAGGCTGAAGCCGTCGCGGCGTTGGCTGTGTTTGTGCTGCTGCTGGTGGTGGTGGTTGTCGTGGCGGCTGTCGGCGGTCTGTCGGGTCGGAGATGGCGTCCCGGGTTGACGTTGCTATTGTTGTTGTTGTTGTTGTTGCTGATGTTGCTGTTGTTATTGTTGCCGGTGGTGCTGGTGTTGCCAAACAAGTCTGCCATTGTCCCGGGACGCGCGCGCCCTTTTTTCTTTTTTTTTTTGGTCCCGAATGCTCTTCTCACCGGAACTCGGCGGCGTTTGCAGTAGACATGGAGAGAGATGAGGCTCGGGTCTAGAGGGCGTTTATGGATTGCCCATTTCGGAGAGGAATTCGGCGTGGGTCCAGTCTCTTACGCAGGGGAGTTAACTCGACTTGTTGTGTGAGTGTTTTTCTCAGGAGGATGATGTATGTGTACTGGACGTCTGCAGGAGAAATCCGGGGAATAAGGGTAGCGAACGTATAGCAATGGGGAAGCAATTTTCACCTCGTGGCAGGATGAGATGCAGCTTGAGCTGGATGTACTTGTGAGTGTCTACGTACGTCGTACGGGCACCTAAGTCACTGAAGAACAGTGAGGTGGGAGGATAGATGCCCCCGTTCGCCCCCAACACAGCCCAGGCTCCCCCGAAAAACTCTCCGGGGAACGACGGGGATTGAGTTGCTGCGGTAGTTACCTTTTCGAATGACGGCTGGCGCGAATTCGGAACCTTGCGAGCTTCAGGAGCACTCTCCTTTTCACTTCGTTGCCCTGTGAATGCCTTTTGAGGGCAAGAACATGAGATGCGTCTCATGAGGAATCGAGCAACTCAAGTGAATTCTTAAGATCCAAGGTCAACGCATCCACAGGCGAGCCACGTCAAAATCGGACCTTGAATGGAGCAACACCTACCGCCCAACTCACCGGACTAATTCACGGCAGTCGGCTTTTTAGTCCTCCAGGCGTCTTATACCTAGCTTGCATCACGCAACGGACGGGACAGTGCTCAGGATTCGGTGAGATGCTGAATGTTTACGAACGGAGCTTCATTCGTGTCTGGACGGTGCTCATCTCACAACCCAGTCCAACAAGGAGCGAGGTCACGCGACGGTACGAAGTTGGATGAGAGGGCAAGAATCTCTGTTGTGGCTGTCGGTGCCTTTGAGCGATAGCCGATCCCGACAACCGAGGAAGCAGAAGTTGAGAGCTGTAAGTTCTTATATACCTATCTAGGTACCTACCTACCCTTCTGACTGAGACAAGTCGTGATCTCAACGCACAATACGAAAGTTTCGTGTCATTTCAGTAATCCAGGCAAAAAGTTGTTCGTGATCATCTACTGTATCATCTTCACTATGCAACAAGAGCCTTGGGATGTTGCAGCCAGAGTTTCCAGCTCAACACCGACAGCCGAGGCGTGTGTCCTTGGCGCAGTCACAAGCTTCGTCGCAACCTTGGTTGGCGGGATCTCACTTTCCGTTGGACGGAAAAGTACAGAATGCCATTGCGTTATTCGGCAAGTATGCAGTTGAGCAAGACGTGAGCTAGATTGAAATGTCGTGATCGGGATGACGCTGCGGTTGCACGCTGTTGATGTCGGCAGGCCGGAGTGTCATGGCTGTCTCAGTGAACGGTTTATTGGTCTGCACGGATGAGCGGTGAGGTGGGATGAGCATGTCCCTCACCGCAATATTTTGAAAGGTGCGCATTTCGGTAAGCGGTGAGCCGTCAAGGTGTGTGCTGCAGCCCGGGGGGCCTTATCGAAGAAAAAAATATACCCCACCACAACCCCGCGATAGAGAAATTTCCCATTTCGTTCAAAATCATTCGCCGCCACCCCTCCTCATCGCCGTGACAGAATTCCGAGTACCCGAGACATCATTTTGCGAAGTCGTTCGCGGTGTTCGACTTCAATTTTTCGCAATCATGACCAACGAAGCAGCGCCCGCGCCCGCGGTCGCAAGACCCTCGGTCCCTGAAGACCGCAAGCCCATCCACACCCTCGTCCTCGATACCGGACCGTTGATCAAGAACGACCCTCCCGTCAGCACTCTTCTCGCCCGGGCTGATGAGCTGTTCATGCTTCCCTCCATCATCGACGAAATCCGCGACGTCAACACCCGCACGCGAGTCCAAACAACGCTCATGCCCTTCGTCAAGTTGCGCAACCCTCGCCCCGAGAGCATCAAGTTTGTCACCAACTTTGCGCGTCGCACCGGAGACCTCGAGGTCCTCAGCAGACCTGACTTGCATCTCCTGGCCTTGACCTACGAGCTTGAAGTCGAAAAGAACGGTGGCGACTCCAGACTGAGGAAAGACCCCAACCAGCATGTACCCAACACCAAGCCGGCAAGCAGTGGTGCTACCGAGCTCAGCACGGATCAAGAGAGCCCAGCAGTGGAGAGTGAGGCTACTGCAGATGCGACCGAGGAGTCCGAACAACCAGAAAACCTCGAGGCTACCCACAGCACTGAACAGTCCGAAACAACAGACGCAGAGCCCAGCAATGCCGACGCAACCGCGATTACGCAAGAAATGGAGAAGTTGGACGTCCAAGACAAAGAACCCTCGGCGCAGGTCGCTGAGGCTGCCCTCGACACAGCCGAGACAGATGCAGCAAATGACGACGGATCAGACTCCGAAGACGGCTGGATCACACCGTCCAACGTCAAGAAGCACAAGGAAAAGGACAGCAATAAGCTCCAGCCGACGGCGCCGGTGGTCGACATCAAGGTCGGCATCCTCACCTCCGATTACGCCATGCAGAACGTCGCCCTGCGAATCGGGCTGAACCTGCTGTCGCCGGCCATGTCGCGCATCACGCAGCTCAAGACCTGGGTTCTCCGCTGCCACGGCTGCTTCCAGGTCTGCAAGAAGATGGACAAGCAGTTCTGCCCGAGCTGCGGACAGGCGACGCTCACGCGCACCTCATGCACGACCGAGGAGGACGGCACGTTCAAGATCCACCTCAAGCGCAACTTCCAGTGGAACAACAGGGGCAACGTCTACAGCATCCCCAAGCCCGTCGCCGGCACGGCCAGCGGCAAGCTGCAGAAGCACGCGGGCGGCAAGAATAACTGGGGCACGAACCTGATCTTTGCCGAGGACCAGAAAGAGTACGAGAAGAACGTTGCGGAAAACCGGAGGGCTCGCAGGAGGGATCTGATGGATGACGATTACCTCCCCAGCATCCTCACCGGAGACCGTACGAGCGGCAACGGAAAGGTGCGGTTAGGACCTGGAAGAAACGTCAACGGACGCAAGAGGAGATGAGGAGAAGAGTGATTTTTGGCTGCGAGGCAGTCGTCTGGATCGTTTTATATGTTCTGCATGATACCATGATAGACCTTCATAGGATGGACACGAATGGGGCCCCTTTGGGAGGAATGGCCGGGAAAAAAAGTAAAATCAAGGTTGAATTTCTAGTTGCGTCGTCCTGCTTTTGAGAATCGCAGGCCTTCACTACCGCAAACACGGACCGTAGTAGACTCCGAATTTCCCCGTGAACACGCAAGCCCTTTTCCACCCCAACGCCTTTTGTTATGTGCCAGAGCGGTGTGGTTCGCAGGATGTTCGCGGAACCATGATGCTCTGTTCTCGAGCCGCGCCATGTGCTGATGATGATGCTCTCTCGCTCTACTGCCAGTCGAACAATCCCGTCGCCGTCGTGAGGGTTCTGTGATCGGGACGGTGTGTCTGTCGGCCGGGTATATGGTGATTTCACGATGCCGAATCGTGCGGGAAGAATTTACTGGGTCTCTGTAGGGGGACAATCGTCAGGGAAAACCCGAACAGATGATGGAATCCGGGTTTCGGCGACGGGAGACTTACTCTGCTGGGTAAGGAGCAGGTTGAAGCGGCGCTTGAGCGTCACGCGCTGGCGCGACCACTTGTCGTCGGGGGAGAAGCGGGCGGGGTGGGCGGACTTGGTGACCTTGCCGTCGGCGACCTTCTTCAAGGTGTACAGGCGGTTGCCTGCCTCGTCGAGAGTGTACATCAAATGCATTTTGAGGGCGGTGGTGGGTTGTGCGGATGGGAAAGTTTTGGTGGAGGGATCGGACGGCTTCGATGCGATTGCAGCTTTGCAGAACCTTTTTTTTTTTTTTTTTTTTTACCTGGGCTGCGATGGAAAAATTTGGGACCACGTGACCATCGGTCAATCGCCAATTGAAATGGCTAATTGGGTCTTCACCGAGAGATGCGGGATCGGACCTGGAGTGGGGCCGATGCCCCATCATCAGACGGGAGTCTCACTTGATTGTGAAGAAACTAGCTTGTGTAAGCCTGTGTTTGTGTTTCATAACCAGCGGATTCCTCAGTTAAGCTGCCTTGTATAGAACATAAGAGAAGTAGAAGTATAAGATAATCTTGTTCATCATTCCTCCGGGTGATTGGTTTTATGCCGAGAATCCACTGCCATGCCTTCTGCTGAGTGCTCCAGCAAAGATCTCACAGCTGCATCTTACTCTGTCCAAACGCATGCGCGCCCAGAATGCTCTGAGGACATTATGTGGTGTCACATCGCGTTTCTCGTAAGTGAGTTTTGTAAATTCCCATTCTACCTCCTTGATTTTGTTATAGACGCATTAATCGATCACATTAATGGTGGTGCCGCCCCATCTCCTGCTCCTTAAAAGGCTTGATGCTGTGTCCGTGAGGGAACGACGGCCCTGCGATGCTCAAATCAGTTTGTGCTGTATCTTCAGTCTATTTCTTCGGACTCTTACCAAACTTTGGGTGCACGATGTAATTGTCCTGGTAAACGTCTACCATGTTGTCTCGCGAGTACTCCATGACTCTGTCGAAGTCGACGCACTGATGGGGTGCTGTCTGGTTGACGATCTGTTGCGCGTCTTTGTCTGTCCACATGTGCGTAATTATGGACACATCACCGCGGCATGCCGCGCCCATGCGCAGCACTTCTAGACAATGCTGATTGTGTTCCCTGTTGATGGCGACTTCCTCCTTGGTCGCGTTTGGGTAGTAATACTCTGGCGACAAGGTCTGATACAAACGTTTCTGTGGCCGCCCTCGTTAGCTGTTGCCTTTCGCGTAATCAATAGTGGTACATACGATGCAATGAAGCTCGTGGAAGACGCTCAACATGCCGAGGTAACCGCCGTCGGGAAGTTTGACGGCTTCATGCTCCCGACCCCAGCGGTGCACCCAGTCGTCGGAGACTCTGATGTTATTGTCTTCAATACAAACGTTAGTGAATGGACACTTCGTGAATCGTGTGAATCGGAGGGCACGGACATTGCAGCAGGTCTTTCCATGCTTGGTCAACCTCTGGTCTCGGCTCTCCGGTGTATTTGCCATGAGGCGGGCCCTGAATTGGGAATATTTCAAGATGCGTTTCTTCGCCGATGGCATTTGGCGGCGCTGTCGTTCAAGTCAACGATTTGGCCAGGGCTTCTCGGAAACGTCAACGCTTACAGTCGACTAAACTGAATACTCCGGTAGCGTTTCTACTTCGTAGCATCGACGCACCAAAGACCGTCGAGTATGCTGTGATCAACGCAGCATGAAGAGTCCAAATGCTGAATCTGCGCCATTTGGATGGTTGGCGTGTCTGGGCCTTTTCAAGTTCGATTTCGACATCGTCGAGGCTTAATGCCGACCTTTCGTCTGAGTATACCGGCGTGTAGTTGTTTTTTTGAAGAAGACCCATTTTGGATGGGAGTGCGATATTGAAAAATCTCTTGAACTGTCCGAGGAGAAAATATCTCTTCTTGAGAGATTGACCGACTGGGTGAACGTTGAGCAAGCACGCCTACAGCTCACGGCTTTGCGTGGGTGAAAGGGGAAGGCGTTGAGAGAATTCCAAGAAATCCGGAGTCAGACACGAAGGAGTGTCAATCACAAAAGCTCAGGGAGGTCCCTAACGAATTCGAGGAGTTCTAGCGTCTTCGAACCGGCTTCCCTCGAATAGTGATTGGGATATAACCTCGCTATGACCTGATGTCTTCATCCTTCTCACCCAGATTGGAAGGTCTCTATCGGCGGCCCATCTCGTCCAGTATGTTGCTGAGGCGTTGCTTATGCTAGTGCGTTATGGACAACCAATGCCATGGGCGAAAAGCCGTATCGATGCACCCGAATCCTTCAGAAGTCAGACTGAACCAAGAAAGCCACTTACCAATCGCCCCCAGAGGATCTAGGCCCCGCAATTCATGTGTCACCATGCCAGTCTTAGGCTACTTGATGCTCCGTGTGTCTGAGTGGAGTAGTTCGGTTGAACAACCATTTCATCTCCTACAGGAAGCGTGATAGACGCCCCTGTAGAATGAAGGATTGATCTACGCAAGGTTAGACTCTTGCAGCGTTGTGGCACAGCTTACCGACGCCCGGGCATTTTGGACACCTACTCAATCTTTAATGTTACCACACTTGATGGGGCATGTGGCGATATTCACGAGCTGTCATCCAGCAGTCACTCCACGGCCAAATTTGCCTCAGCTAGATTATCTGTAGGCAATACACTTGGATACCCCTGGTCTTGGCATTCATGATATTATCTCGCAATCCTGTCGACGTATGCAGAATCCTCCCAGTTGCGGGGCAGTAAGCTAATGTGAAACTGGAAGGTGAGTTGAATATGCGTAACTATGGTCATACACAATTCTCACAAGTGCCCGCTCTCAGTAACTAAAAGAGACTAGACACAATCCTCCGCAACAGATTCGGCTGGTCACGCACGTTCGCCTCCCGTCAAGCCACGACGCTGGCGAAATGGACTGTGGCGATAGGCGGCTCTCGCCGTTTCCGCTGGCGGCAATGCTAGAGAACCGTGAACCCGCGATTCGCCGGCTCGCAAAAGGTTCATGCAGTGTCACCTGCCTCATTGATATAGTTGAGCTCGATCACAGAGCCGGGTTTGTATTCCTTTGAGGACTTTTGTTTTTCGAGATCCTGTGGCCCCGGACCCCTCAGCGCTATCGGGTTGATGCTGTAAGCCTTGTCCATCATAAGAGGATAGAAAAGTGTTCCCTATATTCTCCGACCTTCCATCAACGACTTCATCCTCAATCTTCAATTCTCATACTTTGAACCCCCCCGAGAAGCGTAGCCAACCGACAGGATGAAGGTCGCCCTTGTTCTCGCCGCCTTGACGGCTTGCGCTGTGTCTCTTCCTGCAGTACCTCATGCCGGCCATGGTTCGTTTCCATCTTTCAATGTTCACTTACTCGCATATGCTGACTACCTATGTAGCTCAAACCAGTGCTGATGAGTCTTACCTTCCCATGAAGAGGTACGAGACTAGCGCGGACGAGTCCTACGATCCCATGAAGAGAGCCGAGACAAGCGCAGACGAATCCTACCTCCCAATGAAACGCGCGGACACAAGTGCGGATGAGTCGTACCTGCCCATGAAAAGAGCCGAGACGAGTGCGGATGAGTCTTACTTGCCCATGTAAATCTCAACACGTGGGCCATGAGTTTTGTGGCGACGCAACTGGGTGTGGAAAGTCTGTAATTTGCTCAGGCAATCGTATCATGAGATGGCTAGATAACAAGTGCAATTTATTATTTCAAGAAACACACCAGTAACGCGACTGAAACAGACAGGAAATGTCCAAATATTCATCAGCGCCGGTCAAGATTGTTTACTTGCGCCTTGAATGCCTACGAAACGGTCTACCGTCTTGCTGTAGTCTCAGATCATTAACATGGCGCCTGTGGCTTTGAGAGTGTGATTGATATGAAAAGCTAGTTGTAATCGACATGACTAAGAAGGTAGCATTGACTAGGTACATTACCGCGTGGAGTTTAGTCGCGGAGTTGGTTTGACCAAAGTCCCAAAGAACGAAAGTCACAATGCGATGCAGAGGCCTCGGAAATTTGATCAACAAACAGAAATTATTACATTATTATCTGATTACAGTAGTCGTATGCTTAAGTTGACAGATAAGTAGGATCATGAAACTCATAATACCCGGAACCAACTTCCGTAGTCTCTCCTCCGTTTGGTAGTGTGATGTCCGCCTTGGTGTTTGGTGGAATCTGGGCGTTCAGGTGGAAACCGTTGCGGTGAACAGCCTTCTCCTCGGTGTTGTTTTCAAACCACCATTGAACCTTGACCTCTCCGTAAGGGCTGACAAACTTGGAATCCGCACTTGTGATGTTTCCGCCGGGGACAGGTGCGACCGTGATTCGCTTCCAGCCGGGCTCAGCGGGCGCAATGCCACCAATGACTTGATGCATCCAGTTGGCAACGGACCCGAACGCGTAGTGGTTGAAGCTAGTCATTTCCCCAGGGTTAACGCTTCCGTTGGACAACAGACTGTCCCAGCGTTCCCATGTTGTTGTTCCATTTTGAACCACTTGGTATAGCCATGAGGGTACACGGGTCTGGAGGAGCATCTTGTAAAAGTCTTTGGTAGCCCCAATCTTTCGCAGGGCAAAGCCAAGAGGAGGGGTGCCTGCGAAACCGGTGCCAACGAGGTAATCGTTGTCTGCAATAATCTCACGCAGGGTCTCGGCAGCTGCGGAACGTTGCCCCTCATCGGTGTACAGATCGAAGTCCAGAGCCATGGCATAGGCAGTCTGAGTCTTGTTCGCAAGCGCGCCGTCTTGGATCCATGCATTATGGAACTCTTTTGTCAGGTTTGCTCGCTGTCGGTTGTATTCTTCCGCCGCATCGTCGCGACCGAGGGCTGATGACAGGTTGGCGAGGAACTCGGTCATATGGATGAGATAGGCATCGGCCACTAGGAATTTGGCAGTCGTAGCGTTGCCAGGTGCATCTGACGGGCTTTTGGGGTCGAGCCAATCAGCGAACTGTTCGGGGTTTCCGATGTTAGTTGATGTTTCTGATGATCTTGTGTGTTATTTGTCGATCGTGGGGGAAGTTGGGTGGTTAATGAGCAACACTTTTGCTTCACCCAGGCACACCACAACTAACTGGGAAATAGCGATTGGATAGATCCTAAATACGTACCTGAAAGAAGCTGCGATTCCATAGACCAACTTCGTTGCGGCTTATTCCTTGGTCGATCCAAGCCTGGGCTTGCGGGTACTGCTCTTCCAACAAACCGAGGTCGCCATAGGCTTGGTAGATATTGAACGGATTCGCGACGGCAGCATCGCCCCACACAGCAGCTGGCGTGGCAGAATCCTCTGGCGGAATCGTTGGGATGGTGAAAGGGACAACCATAGAGTCGTTGCGCTGCATTTCTGACCAAATGTCCTTGTGCCATCCCCTGAAGAAGCCGGCCGCGTTGTACAAGTAGTTGGCCGTCGGAGCGAAGGCATGGGAGTCTCCGGTCCATCCGAGACGTTCATCGCGCTGCGGACAGTCGGTTGGGATGGAGAGAAAGTTGCCCTTCATGGACCATCGAACGTTCTGGTGGAACTTGTTGAGAAGCGGGTGGGAGCACTCAAACCAGCCTGTCTGTTCCATGTCGCTATGAACCACCACCGCCGTAACCGATTCAGAAGTCAGAGGAGTCTCTGCTGGCCAGCCGTCAATCTGAGCGTAACGAAACCCGTGGAAAGTGAAACGAGGCTCCCAAGTCTGATTGCCGTTTCCATGGAGGATGAGGGAATCTTCGGCAGTCGCATATCGAAGAGGTCGGATGGAAAGCTCGCCATCCTCCAAAACCTCGGCATGGTGAAGAGTGATGTTAGTGCCACTTGGTCCAGAGGCTGTAAGTCTGAGCCACCCCACAAGGTTTTGACCGAAATCGATAATAGTCTTCCCAGAAGGCGACTGAAAGATCTCCTCGGGCTTGCGTTCTTCCACTCGACGGACAGGCGGACCGTCAGGTGGGACCAATTCGCCTTTGGGAGCCGGCAGCTCCTTGACTCCAAGCCAGTCATTGGCCTCGAAAGCAGCCGAGGACCAACCCTCCAAGTCCGCCTCAAGCCTTGAGTCGTATTTCTCGCCATCGTATAGCTCGGAGGTCAGAATCGGGCCGGTGCTCGCCTGCCAAGTTGTGTCCGTTGGAACTTCGACTGTGGTGCCGTCGTCAAGGGTGACGACAAGGAGAGAAACTAGACCAATGGTGTCTCCGTAGTTGTTGCGAACGCCGCCTCCGAAACTCAAGCGGCCAGAGAACCAACCCTCACCGACGACTACACCGATCGCGTTGTCCCCATTGTTCACAAGTTCGGTCACATCGTAGGTATCGTAGACGTGTCGGAAGTTGTACGATTGCCATCCGGGGGCCAGCACAAGATCTCCAACCCTGTTGCCGTTGATTTCGGCCTCATACAGGCCCAGGGCAGTGATGTAAAGCCGGGCACTGGAGACGTTCGCTGAGGTCGAGAATGGTTTTCTGAAGTAGATAGGTCGTTTCGGGGCGTCAACTTCGGTGTCCCTTTCGGCCGCAATGGGGACCGCACCAGCCCAGTCGGAGCTGCTGAGGAGACCGGCCTCGACCGTTACCCAGTCAGACCATGGAGTCGATGATTGTCCCGGCTGTCCATGGGCTCGAGCTCTCACAGTAGCCGATTCGGCTGTTGAAAGAGGTGACTCGGGCCATGGCACGAAAAGGGATTCGGACGAATTGACATTGTGGATGCTCGGAGATCCATCGGTGCCTCTGACAATCTCGATGTCGTAGGCGCTCTGTTCCCAGTCGACGACATTGCCCTGAAATCGCCAAGAGATGCGAGGTTCTGACTCGGCGATCCCAAGAGCTAGCCGATGGTGCTCAAAAGACAGCTGAGAGATTGAGACAGTCATTATGCTGTGAGGAGCTGGGCAGTGTGGGATGAACAGGAGCGAGGCTGGTCCGTTCTTGGAGTAGAGGTCGATGTTCCCGACGGTCGATAGTTATAGCAAAATGCCAAAAGAGAGCTCGCGATCAACGCACCGAGGTGATTCGGACCTCATTCACCCGTCGTGTTGTAGTAGTTCTTGTGGCGAGCTCCATCCTGCCAGGCCGGAGGAGGTTCACGGCAGTCATATTCGGCGGGAGCTACGCCGTCGACGAGCTCCCAACTGACTCATGAGCTCATCTCCCTCCTCGAACTCGTCTTCCAATGTCCGAGATCTGGAGATCGGGCCGTTTAGCTTGCGGGGTCCCCAAACCAACAAGGTGGGATCTCCAACCCCACGGGACGATAGGCTTAGACGGCTGATGATCTCCGGGGCGGCCAAGACTTGGCGGCGGCGGGACGACGTTCCCGCGCGTCTTCCAAGACTCTGGGACTATTTCAGTGAGTCCTGATCTAGTCGAGGCACTTTCTCCCAAGGTACACCCATAGATCTAGTAAGGTGGCTATTGGAGGCTTCATTTCACCTTCAAGGCCATGCCGTGCTCGATGGAATTGGAGCTGTTGCTGCACCAGTAGTCTATACCTGCGACAAGACTAACTTGTGCTTAGGATTAAGGTAATGGGACGAACCGCGGTTCAGGCCAAAGTGTGTGCTGCAACCCCGCAAACAGAGGTTTCTCGGTAGTTGGGAAAGTTGGGAAATACTCATTCCCCTGACTGCGGTTCCCCAGCTTCTCCGCATTGCGATGTGCGGAGAGCCATGCAGGTAGATGACTATGACGCGATCAAGAGCGAATTGACAATACGACCAAAGTTTGGCCATTCCGTATTGGGGAGCATTACGCTTACATGCAGCCCAGGTATGACCGGAACTAGAACGAGATGACCCCATCACCAGGTCGTCACCCGGAAGATCGCATCGAGAAATACTCGGGAAACCCGATCACGGTCGTTACAGAGCCAAGATCTCACGAGCAAATGGGACTTTTGGCTAAAAGCCCAACCGAGAATTGGGCAGAGCACCAACGCCGAAGGCAACGCGGTCCAGGGTGGCCCCATTATTGTTCCATCGGATGAGAAGATGGGCTCGGCCGAAAGCTGTGGATGCCGCTCCATGTGTTCCTCAACCTCACTGCACTTAGGTTCGGTGATCGTATGACGTCGGGCGTTATGACAGTTTAGTTCCCAGCGGTCATTTCGCGGATTCACTCTTGTTTTTCGTTGGCTTTGGCGACCCTGAAGCAAAACAACGGGTTACTGCTTCGTACTGGGTAGTTGCGTCTACTGTAGAGATTGGTATAAAAGGCCGCGATTCCGACAGAGGGAGTCGGAAGAAACCATCAGTCATGCATGGTTCGTTATAACTTATGTGGCATAACTCCAGGTTCTCCGAGGCTTTGGAGTCAAGCTTCGTCCTTTGCTTCAACGTCTTCTTTGCCTACCAGGATCAAGCAAACCAGGGCTTCACTTAGAATGGTTTGCTGAGAACCCTGTCTATATATGAATCGCACAACTGCTGCATGAGGATGTGTATTTTAGCCAGATGACCTTTCCTATGGCACCAGCACACCACTTCATGATAATATCGAATTTTCAACCTAAAGGTTCTTGTTTCTGTCGATTTTCTCTCAGCTTTTGCGGAAGAGCGAAGCTTTGGATCAAAGGGAGAGAGGTCATCGATCTTTGAACAAGCCAGCCTCCAAAGACAGACGACACGCTATGTTTCAGCAAACTTTCAATAGAGAAATTTGTCGATACCAAAGCTGTCTGCTGGTCAGTACTATTCCGTTGACATCTTGATGATAAACGAGCCGCCAGTCGACCAGGTAGGAAGCTTGTCCCGAGGTAATGTGCGGCGCGGAGGCACCGAGGTCAGAGACCAAGACAAAGCCATTGATGACGGGATGAGATTGGCCGGATCAGTCGACGTTCCTATCCTTTTGGTCGGCTTAGGCCCTAACTTGTAGTATAAATCATCAGATCGTTCCGATTTGCTCTTACCAGGGCGTGCAAATGAGATAATTCGTCGGGCAGTGACAGAGATACACAGGATATTCAGGACTCTCCACACCCAAGGTTGAGTGCGAACTGACTAGCCTTTGCGTGGATATGCATGAGATGGCGTCCATGCGTTGTAAAACAACGGGAAAAGGAAAACGCGCTCGACCGATCAGGCCATCTTTGTCAGTGTCACCCGTGAAACCAATTGAAACTCTGGGTCTTCCTCGTCGTCTCTTTCGCTTCTGGCTTTGTCTTGTATCAGAAGCCATGCAGGAACCGAAACGCTTTGACGAGAAGCTGATCCAAGTTACGAAGAAAACAATCAAATTATGATTACTAAGGCCCATGCAGGCGGAAATCCGCGGGCATGGGCGCGGATTCTACGGCCCACATGCTGTTTTTCTTAAAACCTAGATCGTTCCCTGACATGCCTCGGGAGAACTATTATTCGTCGTGTTTGTGAGCTTCTTAGGCGCGTTTCTTATCTGGACACGTCTGCGTCTTTGCAAGAAGCCCCGTCACGACCTATAGAAGTTATATAGGTTGCCACCGTCAAACAGCGAACCGCGAAAATGAATATCCCAGCGGACAAGAAGACGGTTCTCATCACTGGGTACGATCGATACCACCCGCCGCCAAGAGCGCCCCTGACCTGCCAGATTGATCGATCATCGCTGAAGGAGGGTTCTACTGCTGACACGCTTACTGTAGCTGCACACCGGGAGGTATAGGCCACGCGCTGGCCAGAGAGTTCCATGCTAAAGGTGGGTGGTGTGTGAGCTGCCGAGATGCTCCAAAAACCAAGAGCATTCTTCACTAGAGAAGCTTTCTGACGGAGACCTCACAGGACTTCATGTCATCGCCACTGCTCGGCGGCCTGAGGTCTTGAAGGATCTCGAAGGCTCTGGCATGACGACGATGGCTCTCGATGTGACGAACGCGGAGAGCATTGCTGCGTGCAAAAAGCATGTCATGGAGCTGACTGGAGGTCGCCTTGACTTTCTCATCAACAATGCGTAAGACCTCCAATACAATACACAATCCGACCAAAGCGCAGCCACGCCAGTGTATTCAGGCCTCAAATCAACCAAGCTTTGCGTTCTAACTGATGTATAGAGGCCTCACCCACACCGTCCCTGCTACCGATATCAATATGGATGAGGTTCGCCAGACATTTGAGACGAACGTGTTTGGCGTGATGGCCATGGTCCAGGCTTTCGTGCCCCTCTTGATCCCAGCTCGGGGCCTCATCATCATGATTAGCAGCCTTTCGTCGATTTCTCCCTACGTCTTTGGCTCGGTATACACAGCAACCAAGGGTGCATTGAACTCTTACAGCCGCACTCTTCGCCAAGAATTGCGACCTTTTGGTGTTCGTGTCATGGTGTCCATGACGGGCACAGTCAAAAGCGAGATTGCTAAGCTCAACCGCGAGCTGCCACCCAACTCCCTATACGCTCGCGTCAAAGAAATCTACGCCAAACGTCTCAAATTCTCCCAGAATAACGCCACAGTCAGCACCGAGGACTTTGCGCGACAACTTGTAGCGGAAGCTTTGAAGGGAGAGGGCTGGTTTGGGGGCTGGCTCGGCGGAGCTAGCAACTGGTTCTGGGCAGGAGGCATGGCCACTCAATTGAAGCTGTGCAGACTGCTGTTCGGTGAGTGGCTTCTTGATGAAATGGCCTACAGAACGTTTGAGCTTCCTAAGTTGGAGGCGATTGTTCGCAAGGAAGGTGTAAAGAGAGTTGAGTGATTTGCCGCGTTCTATCTAAGTACATGTATTCTGCCAATGTTACACATGCTGAGCCTCGTGCAATGTTCTCATTCAGAGGCAATCATGCAACGTAGGCATCCTATGACTCTTCCTCATCCCGAGATCGCGACTTACCGCTGCTCTCTTCTCGATCTCTTAAACCCAGAAACATTCCAAGCATTACAAGATCATAGCAAGCCTTCATAACGCCCGCGCCTGTCAATGCAAGAACCCAGAGGTTCTTGCCAGAGAGGATACCTACTGCGCCAAGACCTCCAGCCTGTGCCAAAGTTTTCACGACGTTGACTACCCCTAAGACCGCAGTCCTTTCGCTCGGAAGTACGGCAGCAGCTAAAAATGCCTGCCGGGGGGCCTGGTCCATGCTCTGAGTACAAGCCCTCAGGGCCAAAAACGCCATGGCGATCCATGTGCCTGCGGGACCAGGACCAGGAAGAGGTATCAATGACAAAAAGA
The DNA here is from genome assembly GCA_036785495.1 of Colletotrichum neosansevieriae. Classification (NCBI taxonomy): domain Eukaryota; kingdom Fungi; phylum Ascomycota; class Sordariomycetes; order Glomerellales; family Glomerellaceae; genus Colletotrichum; species Colletotrichum neosansevieriae. Next base: position 63,231 of record JAVHLV010000045.1, on the reverse strand, counting down.
CGGCTGAAGGCAGGTGTGTGAAGACCATTGTCTTGAGAGGGCCCAAACGACGCGCAAGAGGAAGAGCGACCAGGTTGGAAACGGTGGCCAGTAGATTCGTCACCAGAAAGAGTGTGCCCAAGGAACCTGGTTGGAGCGAGTGAACTGTGGTGAAGAAATAGGTCAACCAGGAGGGTGATGCGATTCCGGACGCAAAGGAGTCCAAGGAGAAGAGGATGAGAAGCCGGAAGAGGATAAGCCGTGACAGGGGGGAAATGTAAGGAAACAAAGACCGAAGGCGTTGAAGCGCTGTTGGCGCAGGACTCTCGGATCGGGTTTCGTCGTTGACGTTGCTCGAATCTCCGGTCACGAGCGGCCGCGTCTCGTCACTGTTGGGCTTTGGCGCCTCCACCTCGACAGCAGGGCTGAGACCAAAGACCAAAATCAACTTGACAATGCCAAGAGCAGCATAGATGAAGAAAACAACTCGGTATGCCTCGTTCGTTGACCAGGAGCTGTTTCCCTCCAGAAGTTGAACCACCCAACCGCAAGTAAGCGTGCCCAAAGCTGCACCCGCACTTCCGAAGAGCGTATACCATGCGAAGATGTCGCTGCGATACTCCCTAGCTGTCAACTGGGCAAGGACAGACTCTTCGACAGCACGGAAAGGACCGATCTCGTTTCCGCTGGGGCTGACGACACCGACGATGCTGGCGGCAACGAGGATCCAGTAGTCGCCGAAGAAAGCAAAGACGAAGCCGCTCATGATCATCAGTGCGGCCCCGGCGGCCAAAACCTTTCGTCTGCCGACTTGGTCGGTGATTGTGGTGAGCAGAAAGCTGACGACGACGTCTCCGAGGAGGGTCAATGTCATGAAGAGGCCGATCCGCTCGTCGGGGAACCCAAGACTGGAGAGAAAATGAACGAGGATGAGGAATGATGCGCCATAGGCGAAAAGGCGGACGAAACGTTGTAAGCAAAGCACCTTGGTATCGCGGCAAGATCCAAGTATGGCGGTGAAGCCGCTTTCGGCGGCCAACTTTGACAGCCAGGACTCTGTTTCGGACGACATTGTAGTCCTGTTTTCCGCCGGCTTGGTTTGTGATGAGTAGCACTCTTCTTTACCACTACTCAACTTCGTGCAGTCTCCAGAGCACTTATAAGTCGAGACATCTACGGAGTTGATGGACTCTCGGGCTGTGTGCTCGGAGATATGATAGGCAAGGTCGGAGGAGTCGGAGGTCAGTGCAGGGAATAAGGAACAAAAAAGCCCACTTGTCAATGAAAAGTCGTAGTCACGTGGACAAAACCACACATATGGCGTTCCTCGGAAGAGCACTGCATCTTCGTCAGCTTGGATGCCGCTAATCCGTCGCTCAACGGCCTCGAGTCCTCAATTTTGGGGTGACGCCAGGGGCTGAGGCCAACTGGTGTGGAACGCGACGCACCAAACGGAACCTTGGTTTTTCTACCTTTTTCTTCCCTTTTTCTGAAGGGCGCCTGTCTTTCAGTGCCTGCTGGTTTTATATTATTAGTCATGCAAGATCCCGGCATGTTTTTGCCGGTTGAACGACTCTGACGGCCAATGGCACCTGAATTTAGGTCTCACTAATAAAAAGAATCACATGAATAGCTAGGACAGCCACATGTCCCGATAGATTTGCTGCGAGGCTAAGTGTTGGGCAACAGTATGGCCAGCAATCATCATGTGTAATTCAATATATTAATATATATATGTGTAACTAACTAAGGGGCTAAATTGGCGCCCATATATGAAAATTCAGTGCTAATATAGATCTAATATAAATAACCCATATTTAGGCGTAAATTCATATCCCAGAATATCTGACCTGTGCATACCTTACTTATAGTAATATATAGATCTAATATACCCCCTCAGATCTCAAAATAAAGCTATTATAAGATCTAGATATCCTATTTGCACTTCTATTATTATAATACTATTATTACTACTACCCTACTTACTAGCTATATAGTATATAGGTCTTTATTAGATTATTACTAGTATCCCCCCTAGAATTAATCTAAGAGTATTTAGTATAGTAGTTTAGCCTCCCACTTTATTAAGTATATTAAATTAAAAGAGCTAGTAACTTAACCTTAAGGTTTTAGGTTTAATTTAGGGTTATAGATACTCTATTAGTTATAATTATATACTACTAAAAGATAATCTAGTTAAGCCTTAATACTATAAAAATATAGGTAACCTTTTAATTATATAGTTAAGCTTAATACTTTAATATAGCAGAGTTTATAGGTTCTTATAAGAGATAACTCTAAGATATCCCTAAATTAGTATAATATATACTTAGTTATCTAGGATTAATCTCCTATTATAGAGCTATAATATCTAGTTCTCTTTTACTATTTAGTTTTACTAGTTATAATAAATAGGTTATTAATTTAGAATACTAAACTAAATATAAGTAATATTAAAGTATAACTTATAATAACTTTTTAAATTAAAATAATATAATTAAGAATAACTTAGGCTATAAGTAAGTTTTATAGTTAGACTTTATATTATTATAATAACTATAATAAGGTGATTTAAATAGTATAGTTTCTAACTATAGAAGTTACTTTATTATTAAGATATTTAAGGTTAAAGTTTATAAATAAATATAAGGTAAAATATAATAGCAAATATAATAAGTAAATAAATTATCTCTTATTAGAGAGAGTTATTATTAATTAATAACTAGATATTTGCTATCTCTAATTATATAATAAAATAACTATAGTTTTAGGTAGTAAGTGCTTTTATAAAGCTATCTATAACTATCTTATTAGTTTTTACCTATTTAAACTTAACTCTGCCTCTTTTAACCTCCTATTATAGCTATAGGTTATTAATATTAATATAGCATAACTTACTAGTTACTTAAGGTTATTTAGCAGTAAGTAATTAGAGGGTTTAAGTATTATTATAGTATATAGTAAAATTATTATTAAGCTAAAGTTAAAGTTTATTTATAAGTTAAATAATAATAAGATACTCCTTTATTACACTTATAAGAGCTATAAGTTCTGCTTTAGTGCTTAAAGTTATAACTTAGTGTTATTTTAATAACTTCTAACTAATCAGTCCTCTAAATAATATTATTATATAGCCTTAAATACTCTTATAAGTAATATTATTATTAGCAAAGGAGGCGTCTAAAGCATAATAGAGTATACCCTTATTATTAGTATTAAACTTAATTATAAGGTATCTTATCTGCTATAGATAGGTAAGATATTAATTAGCTATATTATTATACTCCCTTAAGGGATTTAGCAGAAACTCTAAAAGTTGCAATAAGGTTCTTATAATATTAGGTCTTATAATAATTACTATATAGTTAACTAAGCTAACTTTATATTAATACTAATTAGCCTCTTTAGCTATTAATTATTCAGGGTTTAGCATTAAGTTATCTACTAATATTAGTATTACTATTAATCTCTTTAATATTATTCTATTAATACTAAACTTATTATAGATCTTTTTAATATATTTATCTAGGCAAAGCTATAACTTATATTAGTTATAGTTACAGATAATTTAAATACCTAAAAATATACTTAATTTACCTATTTCTTTTATCTTATAGGCAGACTTTAAGCTATTAATAATTACCCTTATCTTAGATTTATCTCCCTTTTAGAAAAGTATAGTAATATTATTAATAAATATAAAGATTAGTACCCTATTTAATATAAAGATATAGTTATCTTTATCTAGCAGTTTTATATTTAGGAGCTAGAGGGTTATCTTAAAGCTTTGCTACTATAAAAGAGGGGATTAATATAGCCTATATAGAGCCTTATATAGAATAAAGTATTTGCCTAGGTAGTTAAATCCAGGTAGGTAGTAGATATAGATAACTTTATCTAATATAGTATTTATAAAGGTATTTATAGTATCTAACTATATTAATTTAAGGTTAAATCTTATTATAATTACTATAAGGCTTCTAAATAAATATAAAGCAAGTATTAAGGTATAGATATCTAACCTATTTATAGGTTATAATTTTCCTCTTATATAAATCCTCACTTTAAACTTCTTAAAGTATCTATACTTATTAAATTTATATATAAATACCTATTTAAGTAGTAAGATATAGTGTCTATTCTTAATATTATTAAGTTATATAAGTTTAAAAGTGCTCTTATTCTAGATAGTTTAATATTTAATATTTATTATAGTAAGCCACTTTATTTAGTATAGGTATCTCTAAGCCTCTATATAGTTTAATAGAACTAGCTAGAGATCTTAATAATAGACTTTACCTAAGCTCTTAACTAATATATCTTTTACTTCCTTATTCTTAATTATATTAGTTAGTAGTAGGAAGTTAGATTAGTCTTAAGAAGTCTCTTAGATATATTATTTTGCTAATAACCTGTTGCGTAGCCCAGACCTCCTCTAGAGCTCTTAGCGCTACTGGCGCCGTCCTCTAAGCGCTGCACCCACTATATAAGGCTCTATATATAGACCCTTGCCTGTAGCCACTCCTTTTCTGCTATAATAGATAACTTCCTCCCACTTACCCTATACCTATATATATAATAGTTATAAGCCTAGCTCTGCTAACTGCCTAGTTTACCCCTAACTATTACTTATAGATATAGGAGAGTTAATCTTATATACTCTTTTTATATCTATATATATTATACTATAAAGACCTATATATTTATAATAATCTCTATCTCTTTTATTATTACTTAAAAGCTTACTTACCTATATAACTAGCTTTGCTAGGAGCTTACCCTTTACTACTAAGCTATTTAGTGCTATATCTAGAAGTATATTAACCTATCTCTTAATATGCCTAATATGCTATTACTAGAGTGGACCTAACCTCCTATACTTAAAAGTACTATAAAGCGTTAATAAGCTGCTTTATAAGTCTATTAAGAGGCTAAGTATTAGATATAGTATATATACTAAACTGCCTGCTATAATATATATATATTAACTAAGGAGTTATCTAAGCTTATTCTACTGCTCCTAGTGCTTTTAGAGGATATTTAAAAAGAGTATACTATATACTGCTATAACTGAGAGCTTACTACTACTAAATAGGAGGAGGCTAGTACTAGTTACTGCTATATATATAACTTTATTATTACTTTAGTTAACCCTAATATACTTACTACTATATAGCTTAAGATTATATATAATAAGGATACTAAGATATCTATTTAGAAGCTTATAAAAACCCTCTGCTACTATCTCTACCCTGCTACTAGTTTTATAGAGGCTACTATATAGGAGGAGTACCTTTAGACACTCTGTGCACACACTATATAGCCTATATATTAGTATAATAAGTAGTATACTATATTATAGACTGCTAAGGTATATAACACTCTAGAGGTTATTAGCACTCTTAGTATTAAGCTATTCCTTAATACTACTATATACTACCTCCTAGACTAGGTAAACTATATATAACTTATACTACTAGCTGCTAAGCAGGCTAGGATATCTATTTAGCTACTTACTAAGTATAGAAGGGTATTTATAGCTATTCTCTATAACTATAACTACTCTACTAATAACTACCTAAAAGATTATAGTATTTATGCCTCACTTATAGGCTGCTTTAATAATACTAAACCCTCTTCTATATGCTCTGCTAAGAGCTAGAACCCTACTAATAGAGATTTCTAGTCCTCTCTATACCTACCTAGATACTTAAAGTAGAAGTGCCTCTATAGCTTCTACTATAACTAGTCCCTACTTAACTGCTACTAGCTCTAAAAAGCGCTTACTAGTAAGGGAGATATCTATGTTAATCCTAAAAATACTAGAGATATTAAAGAGTGCTTATAAATAGATAAGTAGTATACCCTTACTAGTAATATCTAAGCTGCTAGATAGTATTATAATTAGTAGAGATTATCTATAAATATTAAGTGCTAAAGAGTAACTTTAAACCCCCTCTATTATACTTAATTTTTCCTTTATCACTCTATATTCCAGTACTATAGCACTAAAGACTATATCTATAGGATAGTACTATATTATTCTGAGCGTGCTATACCCTTAAAGACTATACTTATAGAATAGTATAATATACATTTTCTGGGCTTATATACCCAATAAGCTCCTTTAGTAATAACTAGAGGTAGCCCCTTATTATATTACTAACGTCTTGCTATATGCTATAAGTGTTATATACGCTCTATTATAGATAGCTTCTTTTCTGTTTAGAACTAGCTTTACAGAGACTGCTCTGCTAGTCTGCTCTGCTATTTCTGGGGGGATATGTTATATAGCCTAGACCTCCTCTAGAGCTCTTAGCGCTACTGGTGCTGTCCTCTAAGCGCTATACCTACTGTATAAGGCTCTATATATAGACCCTTACCCATAGCCACTCCTTTTCTGCTGCAATAGACAACTTCCTCCCACTTGCCCTACACCTATATATATAATATAACCTTATTACTATAGCTAGTTAATAATTTAGCTATCCTACTAAAATCCTTTACTTAAATAGTATATTATTATATAATCTATAGAGTCTTCCTCTTAATCTTATTAATATTATTATTTAGGGTAGTACTAATAGTAATATAGCTAGTTCTTTAACCTTAATTAATTTAGTAACTTAGCCTGGTTTAGCTAATTAAGATTATAACCTCTTATTAATAGTTAAGGGTAGTGCTAGTAATTGCTATACTGCCTCCTCTACCCCCTTAGTTAAAGCAGGTATAACTAAAGGTTTCTATAATAGTATAGAGCTTAGTAGTTAGGTATTAGTGTTATTCTAGGTATCCTTATAAAGCTATTAATTTAGCTTATAAAGCTTCTTATCCCTATCCTATATTATAGAGTTTATAGGAAGTTCCTCTATAAGTAGATCTAGCTGCTTTATTTTAAGCTACTTAAATATAAATTAAAGCTCTTACTAATAGAGGAGACTAGTATCTTTAAGTATTAGATTATATATAATACTCTTATTAAATATTATATTATATATATATAGTACTTTGCCTAATATAGGTACCTAGATCCTATAGATATTAGTGCTATTATAACTATAAAGATAGCTAATATATACTCTTAGCAGGGTCTTATTAGAGTGTTATTTATTATATTTATAGGTTATTATTAATAAGTATACTTAGCAGCTATATCTCTTTATATAACTAACTTAGAGAACTTCAGAGTAATAGTAAGCAGCGTTTAGTTATCTGTTTATCTACTTATTAATAAGGCCTTTAGGGGTCTTCTACTTATAGTAATATCTACCTAGTCTATTTCCTATATATATTCCTGCTCTAATAAGCTCTGGGACTAGAGATTTAGGGAATCTTAACTAATATTACAGGGCTCTAGTAATTATAAAGAGAATATTACTATACCTCTCTGTAGGGTTTTAAGCACTAGTATAGTCTACTAATCTTTTAATAAGTATACTCTTAGTAGCTGCCTATATATTAAAGGTATTATAAAGCACTATATCCTAGTTAAGCCTTATAATAGAAATAGTAATACTATATTATTAGTTAAGGTAGGTAATAATATATTAGAGCACTTTAAGACCTTTCTTATAGGTATATAGGGTATATCCCCAGATAAAATCAGACTAGCAGTTACTAAGTAATAGGAAATACTTCTCCCTATTATAGAGCTTACTTATTAAGAAGAAGTTAATAGTAATATAGTTACCTAGCACTATTAGCTAATAGTTAGGAGATCTCCTTAATACTTATTAAATAGCCTTACCTATAGCATAGGCTTTATACTTATCTTTTATAATCCCTTTAAGTTTAATACTTATAGTAGTCTTTATAAGTTACTTAAGGCCTTTAATACTTAGGTAGCTAAGCCTTTTATACTATAACTAAGCTTTAGCCTTAGATAACCTCTAGGTCTTTAATAACTTAAAACTAGCAAAAGATTATTCCTCCTTATCTATTTCAAATCAGACTTACTTAGCACTTTTAACATAATCCTCGTCTTTATTATATAGATAGTATTTAATAATATATTAACCTAATTAATAAGGCGTAAAGTATAGGACTTTGCTATGCTTATTTTTAAGGCCTGGAACTTTAGTTATAAATATAAGTTCCTTATTCTATAGGACTTTTACTAATAGGAGGGTTATTAGATATAATAGGTAAAACTATATATTAAGTGCTATAATACCCTTCTTACCTATACTACATTAGTTTAGCTTAACTTTTATCTTACTAATAGCCTCAGCAATAATAGTTCCTCCTCTAATAAGGATTTACTTTTATTAAGAGTAATTAAGGTTACTTATATAGTTAATATTATTATAGATATAAAAAGTAGTACTATAGTTAATAATAATACTATTATAAAGAGTATTACCTACTATAAAGCTAGGTTAGTTATAGCTATAAAAGGAAGAAGAATAGGTGCTTTTATTATCACTCTAAGTATCTTAACTATAGAGGGAAATATATATATTATCACAGCATTCTTATAATTAAGAGCAGCTTTATAATAGTTAGTAACTATTATTATTCCTCTAGTTACTACTTAACTTAGCTTTTACCTCCTTAATTATAATCTCTAACTTTATCTATACTTTAATATTCCTTAGATTTTATAACTATTTATTTCCAGCTTTAATACAGGCCTTATTAGCAGAGTTATTTATATTATATAACTTCAGCCTGATTATAGGGTTTATATAAAAGCAGTCTATTATCTAGTAGTACTTCTTATAGGCAGAGCACTTTAGCTTATTATTCTTCTAATAGTTTGAAGTCCTAGCAGGGGCTAATACTTTCTATATTAAAGTTATAGCCTTCTTATCCTCCCCCTACTAAGTTATAAAGCTAGATCCCTTTACTAACTTTATTAATAGTAGTTTAGATAAAGTAAGCTAGTCTAGATAAAATATATAAACCTAGTAGCAAAACTTATAAGCCTGGTCTATACCTATAGTTAATAGAAGATTAGTTAGCTCTATTCCACTATCTTATCCCTTACTTCTATAGTTATTATCTGAGAAGGAGAAGGTAGCCCCTATATAGTACTCTAGAGCAATCTCCTTAATAGTATTAAAGAAGTTAGACACTTAAGCAGTAAAACTTATTAGAGATAGAGTTTTAGCCTATATAGCCTCTTTTATAATCTCCTAGTAAGTAACTAACTATTTAGATAACTAGGATCTCTTAACTAAATAAAGATAGGTATTATATTGCTAAAGGATATAGTATTATCTTATATAGTTATTAGGTTAAAACTCCTTTTATAACACTTTAAGAATTAATTAAGTATTAGGTTTATTAGTAACTTTACTTAGATAGATCTAGTTAATTAATATTATAATATCTCTACTAAGCTTCACTAAGTTATCCCTAATATGCTTATATTCCTCTAATTAGCTTTAATATTGCAGTTTAGTAATTTAGGCTCTATTATTAAATAATAGGTTATTATTATCTAGAAGGATAAGACTAGGCTTATTATTAGTAATAGTTTTATCTAGATTAGTATAGTCTTTAACTCTATATTAGTTAGCAGTTAATATAATATAGTTATACTATTTAACCCAGTTATTATCACTTTACAGGTAAGGGGTATTAATATTTATATTATCTGAGCTTATTTTAAACTCTTATTATCAGTTAGGTTTAATTTATATAAGGGATTTATTATTAATAAAGAGGTAGCTTATTTTCGCTTTTCCTCTAATAATAGATAATTTATTTAATAATATTAGATTTAGGGGAGCCTAGCTGATTCCTTTAGACTTCCCTAGCTTATTATTCTTTTAGTATAATTGCTAGCTGTATTGCTCAGCTAAATTAGATACTAGGGTTATAATAACTTTAATTATAGGATTCTAACTTACTTTGCTAATTAACAGCTATCACATATTACTAAAAAGTAACTACATAATTAAAATACTAATTACTAGAAATCAACTAGGCTTATAACTATTAGGTAACAATATAGCTAGCAATTATTATATATAATTTAATATATTAATATATATATATATAACTAACTAAGGGGCCAAATTAGTGCCCATATATGAAAATTCAGTGCTGACATAGATCCAATGCAAATAACCCATATTTGGGCGTAAATTCATATCCCGGAACATCCAACCCGTGCACACCTCGCTTATGGCAATGTGTGGGTCCGACACTAAGCCTTTCCGCGTTCAGCCCAACCAGATATAGAAACACCATATAAAAACTATTAGCAAGACGCGATTTCTAGATTCTTAGAGCAAACTCTACGCAAAATCTTTCTAAAGGAAATATTTCAGGGTTTGGTGTTGTGCCAACGCTTTCAAATTTCAATATTGTTAACAGACATCCAGGAACCTCAGCAACAAACAATTCCTTGGCAATACTTTATTAGTGTTTCCAGTCACTGATTTCTTTGTTAGAGCAAGAGCGCAAAGTCACAGTTTATCGACCTGCTCTCATGGCTGCTCCCTATAATAGTGGTGGTAGTGGTGGTGGTGATATTTAATTGCCAGGACGTCCTCTTTTAAGGCAAAGGGCGCCCGCATTAAGACAAATACTACCTATGAGATATATAATAAGAGCAAAATCTTTCTAATATCCCCTGGTGTATCTGCTGAGCAAGAGTGTCTATATATGTGAATAAGATCTAAGGGCTCTATATAGCACTATAACTAAAGTTATAGCTATGCTAGAGGTACTAATTAAATTACTATATATAATACTGCTAGCTAGTATTATTACTAAACTAGTAAGTGTTTCCTTCTATAAGGGCATGCTAGAATAATAATTATAGCTAAGCTAAGAGGTTAATAGATAGGTTATATCTATCTAGAAGCCCTAAGATAAGACTATATATTAATACTCTAGCTATAGAGGCCTGCAAAGCCTTATTATAAAGGTATTTATATAGATAGGGCTAATATCTATACCCTTAAAGGAGTATAAGTATAGGTTTTATACACCTATACTTTCTCGTAACAGAGTTAAATATGATATATAATATATTAATATATTATAGAATAGTAGCTAGAAAGCCTACTAGGGGCAGACCTTAGTAAAGAAGTTAGACCTTATAGTATATTTAATAAACTCTTACTATTTCTCTCTAAGCTGCTTAAAGATATATCCCTCTCTGCTAAACTAAAATATTTCTTATCTTACTATCTTTTAGTAGTAATATAAGTAATATAGCGTCTTTAAGTAACTACAGGAACAGTTTAGGTTTATATCCTAATATATAAATCTTTTATAATATACTATAAAGTCTTTATAGCCACTTTATATAGTAATTAGGTAGTATAGGTCTATATAGGAGAGTAATTCCAGCTTAGCTATAGATCTTATTAATATTTCTAGCTCTATCTAGTAATAATTATATAGTTAGTTAGACTCCTACTAATAGTCTAGGACTTTTTATAACTCCTAATAAACCCCCCTCTTAATATAGCTATAGGTGGGTAGTTATATATAAAGGTTTAGAAAGGCTAGATAAGCACCTTATTTTACTAGCTAGTCTGCTATTTTATTTCCTAGGATCTTTATATAGCCTAGAGTCTAGTATACTATAACTAGAACTATTAAGCTAAGGGCAAGCCTTTAAAACTTAAAGATAGCTTTCTATAAGAATAATAGTAGTAAGCCTTCTAGGCAGAATACTGCTATAATATTATTAAGGCAGATAGTAACTATAGTTATCTTATTATTTACTAGTTTAGCTATAGCCTAAAAGCTAGTATATACTTCTTCTAGCTTAGTATTAAAGACCTCTACCTATAGTAGTTAGTAGCAGCCTATATAGATTAGCTATAGGCTCTAGTATACTATATATCTAAAACTAGTCTTTTATAGACTAAGTTATAATCTATTAGTATATTTATTAATATATATAGAGAATAGAGTTATAGTCTATTTAAGGTAGTTCTTAGTAGCTATTTCCTTAGAGATAAGCTTATACTAGATATCCTAAAGCTAGTAGTCTCTAGAGCAGAAAACTAGATAAGGAAAGCCTAGTATAGACTAGGTAGTACTAGTTAGGTTTATTAACTATATTAGAAGCTTCTAGTTTCTAAGCAGTTTATAATTCTATATCTAGGTTACTAAGAAGTACTCTATATTAAGTAATTTAAGCTTTAAAGTATAGTATACTTAGATTATCTAAAAAAGAATCTCTATTAGTAGTATACTAAATTCCCTTAGTAGGACTAGAACTAGTATAGTTTGCTAGACTAGAAGGTATCTATATATTACTATATTAATTACTATCTATAATATCCTAATCTAGTTACTAAGCCTATAGTTTACTATAGAGTAGTCTCCTTATAGACTCTATTAGTCTTATCCTAGCTTTCTTAAACCTAGATACTAGATCTTAGCTATAAATAGAGCTTTTAAAATAATAATTATATAAACTGCCTTTCTTATAGTAGCTAGTAGCACCCTACTATAGACTCTATTAAGGCTCTAAATATAGCTAGTAACTTTCTAAGCTTTTACTACTTTTATCTAGATATACTCTAAAAAGGTTAATTTAGTATTTAGTATAACTCCTAACTATATAATTAACTAAGTAGATACTACTACTTAATCTCTATAGTAGATACTAAGTAGTGGGGAGTTACTATCTCTAAACTTTAATCTTATTATAAAGTAAATAAGCTCTATCTTTAAGGGGTTTAGAGATATATAGTTCTCTCTTTTCCAGACTATTATCTTATTTAGGATAAACTATACTATAGCTACTAACTTTACTAAAGTCTTACTAAACTCTAAGATAGTATTATTATTAATATAGCTAAACTAGAACCTCTTCTCCTCTATATAGTATATTAGCTTAATATATAGGAGGTAAAGTATTAGTAAGGCTAGTAAGCTTTATAGCAGGCTATAGAAAAGCTACTCTATTAGAGTCTTATATCCCTTATACCTTATAGCTACTTTATAGTTATATATAAAGTAGTATATCTAATAAATAAAGTTAAGTAGCTAGCCTTACTCTCTAAGCCTTTAATATAGCTAGTTCTATAATATTATATTAAAAGCCTCTTCTATATTTAATATAATTAGAGTATAAACTATTTTATAGCTAATAGTAACTATTATATTATAAACTAGTACTTCTATAATATCTATAGCTAACCTCTTTAGGAGCACTCTACTAATAATAGGGTAAAGAACCTAGTTCTTAATAATCTAGTATATAATATACTAGGTATATAGCCTTTTAAGACTCTTACTAATTATTAAGAGGAGTAAGATTAGTCTCTATCCTTTTAGTATAGAGGTGTCTTAGTTTACCTTAGAGATTATAGTAATCTCTATATCCTTCTAGGGCTTAGAGTAGTAACCTATTATATAGTAGGCCTAAAATAGGTTATAGATAAAGCCTAAGATATATAGCTATACTATATATAGTATAACTACTATAATACTATTCTCCCTAGATATAGTATTTCCCACCTCTAGAATAGCATTCTAAACTTCTATTTTCTAAACTAGCAGGTCTATTCTAATAGCTTATTAGAAAACTATAAGGGTAAGATAGTTAATATTATCCTCTACTATATATATCTCTAGTAGCTTTATATAGAGAAATATAGCCTTCTTAGTAGATTTAGTAATATTATCTTTACTATTATATAGAGGAGGTAATTATAGCTATAAAGTTAGCTTATACTAGTCTATAATCTTATATAAATTAGTATTAGTTTTAATATCTTTAATTAGTAAGGTTTATATAGTAGACTTTACTTAATAGATTACTCTTTTCTAGTACTTACCTACTACTAAGATATTCTTTAAGTAGGGGTTCTAGTAGTAAGCTATCTTATACTAATAGTTAGCCTTAGTATAAACTGCTATTTACTATTATATACTCTTTCTATCTAGCTAGTATCTCTTTTCTACTATTATAAAGAAGGTCTAGAAAATAGTATTAAGCACTTTAGCTACTCTATTAAGGTTTTTTATAGTTAAGAGACTTATTAATAAAAGCTAGGTATTGCTCTCTACTTCTCTAGCAAAAAATAGGATATTATTAAAACTTAGTTTAAATTTTAGCTTAGTAGCTAGGCCTAATCTGCTTAGGTTATTACTTAGTAGTAGCATAATTAAGGTAATTATAGAGTAGTTAGATCTAGTATAGAGATATTTAGTAACCTCTATTCTAGCTAGTAATATATCTAAAAAGTAGAGATCTAGTATATTACTATATTAATAGATAGGAATACTAAATAGGTTAAGGAGTATAAAACCCTAGCTTTCTATTAGGTTAGCTAGAGTATAGCTCTCTCTATCTATTTCCACTCTAGGCTGCTATAGATAGTATTTTATATTCTAGTCTCCCTCTATAAAAGAGAGAGTTAGAGGGGTTTAGTTACTAAGTATATTAAAAATATAGAATTTATTAATATTTTAGTAGATATTAAGGTAATATATATTTTAGAGCTTAACTCCTAAAAGATTCTAACTTTAACTATAGATATCTAGGCTAATAGTAAATAGAGTAGAGGGAAAGAGCCTCTTTTAGATATATATTAATACCTAGAGCTTTATAGAGTGGAAGTTCTAAAACTAAACTAAGAAGTAAAGTATATAAAAAGAGTAAGTTTTTATTAAGTTAATCTTCTAGTCTATAGTATACTAGGGTTTTTATAATAGTACTATATTATAGTAGTTCTATTTAGTAAAAACAAGTACTAGATTATAAATATTTAGACTCTTTACTATATTTACCTAGAAAACTATATACTATTTATTTATAGTATTATATAGAGTAGCAGGTTTTTAGTAATATATATATAGTAATAGTTATACTACTTTAGTAAGATAATAATAAGATAGAGAACTAGCTATTATTAATATCTATATTACTACCCTTAGAAACTCCCTCTAGGATATCCTCTAGGAGAGTACTATTATCTATAACTATCTAGAAAACAGCCTCCTTATAGCTTAGATTAGGGGCTCTAGGGAGTAACTTATAGCTATTACTTAGTTCTATAAGTTCTGCTTTAGTAGGCTAGCTTTATTTTAGACTAGTCTTCTCTAAAACTATCTCTATATATCTCTTTTTAATATTCTAGTATCTTCTTTACTTAGCCTAGATAGGTATAACTATCTAGCTATTCTTTCTCTTTAGTCTAAGTAAGCAGCTTATATTAGTAGCTATATAGATTCTAAGATAGGTTATATAGCTTATACTAAGTAAGTAAGCTTTATATTTCTTCTAGCTATAGTTTTAGTAATAGAGCTTATTTTAGTAAATACCTACTTTATACTAGCTATAGTATTATTAATATTATTTTAGTAACAGCTCTTAGTTTAGTAGCTCTATAAAGCAGAACCTAAATACTTAAAAAGAGGGAACTTTCTGCTAAAAAGTAACTATCTAAATCTAGTAAGCCTTATTCTTAGTTAATAATACTAAGAGAATATAATCTATAATAACCTACTAGTGGGATAGGATAAGTGGGACTTAGTAGTATAATTTCTAAGAGAGCCCTCTTAGTATACAGGTCTATTACAGAAAGACTATAGTAAAGGAGAGAGGAAGAGCATAGAGGTAAGGAGAACTTATTATTATTATTATTAATACCTTAATACTTAATTCTTAAGTTTTTTAGGATTTTCTCAGTGAATTTATACTTATTTTTAGTGATCTCTTTTAATTAGATCTATAAATTACTTTATATATCTTTTAAGCCTATTTTTATTATTCTAGCCTGTTTATAGGTAGAGTTATATTATTTGCTATTCTTTCTAGCCCTTATAGCCCTAGCCTTTATTAATAGTGCCTAGAGGCAGATTTTTTTGCTCTTTTTAATAGCCTTTAAAGGCTTCTCAGAGAGTGGAGTGCTTTTATTATATCTATATATCCCTGCTATTAATATATATATATATATAACTAATTCACTTTAAATATAATAATATACCTAAAAAATCTATAAATAATAAAGAATAATAATATAATTAATAGCTAATAAAGAAAGATAGAGGAAGATATTTATAGGCCTATCTTAGTTTATAAGAATAGTAATAGCTATATATTCTCTTAGAATTAAGATAGGAATAATATAGACTCTAATATACTCTCTTTTATATACTATTAGCAGGTTCTAGTAAGCATACTCCCTTTCCCCCTCCCTTATATACTTTTAATATTACTATTATTTAATTAGTAAGTTATAGCTAGAGTAGCTAAGATAGCTATATTTAAGACTAATATAGTAATTAGCAGTCTTACTAAGCTAATAAGTATAGTAAGATTAACTAGATTAGTGAATAAATACTAATAAACCCCTTATTAGTATAGCCTTAAATGCTAAGAGTAAAGAATACTAATATTTAAGATATTTTAATATAGTAAAGCTATAAAGTCTTCTAAGATAGAAGCATTATTAGGGAGACCCTTTTATATTAAGTAATAAGACTTAAGGTAGATCTATAAAAGCCTAGAGTAGTAAGATTAAGGTTAAGAGACCTTTCTATATTTATTTAGTTTATATTATTTTTCCTTTTTTATTATTTAAAGGAGTTATAATTACCTACTTTATCTTTCTATTTAGAAGATATTATAATAATAAATTTACTTTTCCACTTAGAAAGCTTTATTACTTTAACTATATAATAATAAACCTAATATTTATAACCTTATAAGTATTATATCTTCTTTTTATTTAAATAATAACTTAGATATTAGATCCTCTTTTAATAAGAGAAAGCAGTCTAAGAAGAGGTTTATAGAAACTTTATTTAGTAAGATATAACTATAAGCTATAGGATAACTAGCTTCTAAAGATAGTATAGATAGATTTATAAATCTCTCTTTGGAAATAGGGGTAATATCTTCTAGTTCTTATTATTTACTTAAGGGGATATATACTAATTAAGATATTATAGTTCTAGCTAACCTTTTAATAAGATATTTTACTATAGCTATAATAACTCCCTACTCTATTAGTATATCTAAGTTTATTAGAACTAATCTCTTAGACTTTATTATAGACTATAAGAGCTTTTCTAAGCTTTGCTATAAGACTAATAGAAATATAAAGAATAAGGTCTATATATATAGCTTTAGTAACTATTAAGATATAGTATAATTCTATATTAATAAGGCTAAGACCTAGAAGGAAGCTAAGGAGAAACTTTTTTACTAATTTAGATTTATAGACCTAAAGTATTAACAGGACTTTAATAAGGATCTTTAAAACCTAGTTATAGGCTCTTATATTAAGAATAATAACTCTTTGCAGGTTATAGTATTAATTACTACTATTTACTAGCTTTAATAGAAAGCTATTCTATATAGAGATCTAGAACTTATAGATACTAAACTTATTTATATTACCTACTACTATTTTTCAGAGAGGGTAATAAGAGCTATAGCTTAAAGTCTTAACTACTAATCTACTAAAGTTATTTTAAAGTAATAAGTTATAGTTAAAGATACTCTAATTAAATAGTCTACTACTTAGCAGAAACTTTAGTAACTATTAAGCCTTATTAAGCCTAAACTAATAACTATACTTTAAGTTTCTATAAAGATAATTTTAATAAGATAGAGGGCTAAGGCTAAGAAACCTTCTATAGTATAAACTATAAGCTTAATTATTAACTCTCTTATAGAGAACTTTAAGACTCTTAATATTAATAGAGCTAACTATAGGATAGATATTCTAAGTCTTATTAAGAGAGTTACTAGCTAAAGAGATAATACTTTTAACTTAAATATTATAGAAGCTATTAAACTATATAAATAATAATCTTAGAATAATATATAGACTTAATATTAGTAATAATAGTACTATTACCTATAAGCTAGTTATAGTAACTACTAAAGCAGCTACTAATAATATTAAGAGTTTAGAAGAGGCAGAGAAAGAAGAGGCTATAGAGGCTTTTAGTAAGAGGAACTATAGTAATATATACCTTTTTAGGCTTTTAGATACTACTAGTTTTACAAAGCAGTAGTTTATATTATTATTAGCTATATTAAGTACCTTAAAGCTAGCTAGAAGGGAGTCTGCTACTATATAGCACCTTTTTACTTTATTAACACTCTTAATTCTAATATCTAAGTTAAAGCAGGTATTATTAATAAAGGCTGCACAGCTAGAAGAATAGATAGCTAGATAATTTCTTATTAATAAAGATAGCTTTATAAACTATATAGTAGCTACTAGTAGAATAGTAGATAAGTAGTAGCTAAAACTAATAGAAGAGATTATATAAGTTATTAGTTATAACAGACTATACTCTAAGTAATCTATTAGCTTTATAGATTAAGGAAAGGATATAATATAGTTATATAACTTTATTAATATAATACTTTTTAGCTTTAAGCTTAGAAACTAGTATATTAATCTAGTTAAGGATATTACTACTATAGAATAGGTAAAGGCTAGAAGCTATTACTCTAAACCTTATAATACTTATATTTAATAGGCCTCTTAAATAGTAGACCTACTTATAGTCTGAGATCCTCTAATTTAAATTGCTTAGTAAGTTACTAAACTTTCTAATAATAAAGAAGATACTAATAATATTATATTATAGAATGCTCTAAAAGAGCTAGTTAAATAATAGGAATAAGAAGAGTAAGATAAGTCTTAGATTTAATATAGTAATTTATAGACTAGCTATATACTTATATTAGAGCTATATAGTAAAAGAGTAAATAGAAAGGTAGCTGTTTTTAAAGCCTTTCTTTATTAGAACTAGCTAGACTAGAATAGAATAGTTTATAATATTACTAAAGTAATAATTAATAAGTATAAGAATAGATATAATTTAAAGATATAAGAGGTTTTTATTTCTACTAATATTATGCTTCTAGATTAATTTAATAAAATAGAAGCTAGTAATAAGAAGCTATAAGAGCAGATAGACTAATAGAATAATAATAAAAACTGCTCTAAAAGCTAAGTAACTTTAGCTGCTATTTCTATAGTTTTATCTAAGAATTTATAAACTAAGTAAGTATAGTTTAACTGCTATATAATTAATTCTATCTTTAAAATAGGTGCTATAATAGAGGAATAGAATTCTATACTTCTTCTATAACTAAGATATATTACTATTCTAGACTTTATTATAACCTACTAGTAGATTATAATTACTCTTTATAGCTTTATAAATATACTAATTAAGAGAATTATTAATAGTAGCTTAGTAATTAATCTTATTAGTAAAGGATATATTAGATATCTAGGCTTATAGAGTAATATAGTTAGAATTAATATAGAAATCTATGGAATTACTAATAAGAAGTAGAAGATCTAATTTATAGGTATAATTATAGATAATATCTATATTAGAGGTAATATAATTTAAGATATTAGCTTCTTTATCTTTCTAGAAAATGCCTATAATAAAAACTTAGTACTAGAAGCCTCTTTTATCTTAAAGACTAGAATAATCTTAGATTATATATAGAACTAGATTATTAGAGTTTTTTAGTCTGGAAATATTAAGATTAATATCCTATTATTATTCTATATAGGAGACTTAACTGCTTGCTTTCTAAAAATTATTACTAAAATAGACTGCTTTATCTCTTTATAATATTAATATACTTTTATATCTTTTATAGAGGAGGGAAAATAGAGGTTACTACTAATAGACCTAATATAGTAGTAAGCTTAGAATTTATAGGAGATAATTAGTAAGTTAATAAAGTTAAAGATAAAAAAGAGTTAGATATAATACTAAATAGTATAAGGATATATTAGGATATTAAAGTGATTTAATAAGTATTTAAGGGTTTATATAACCTGCTAGAGGAAGTTAAGTAATAAATAGAGCTAGATAAGGAAGTTATTATTATTTTTAAAGAATTTAGATTAATTTTTAATAAAATTCTAGGAACTATAATCTAAGAAGAAGTTATCTCTAAGCTTAATAATATCTGCAAAGCAATTATAAGTACTAGATATACTAAAGGATATAATAGTTATAGTATTAACTATTAGTATTATATTTATAAATCTAAGAAAAAAGTAGTAAAAAAGAGAGTGTTTAGGAGGAAGTATAAATTAATATATTAGAAAGGAATTAAAGTTATTATAGCTATAGATACTATTTTTTCTTATTATTAATATATATCTATATAGATAATATCTATATTACTAATAGAAGATATTAATATACTATATAAGATAAAAGATAAGAAGATTTAATCTATTAATAATACTATATTAGATAGTTTAACTCTAGATAGTAACCTAGAGTAGAAGCTAAAAGTATAAGTAGGAGTAGAAAAGAATATAAAGCTAGATCTTAATACTCTATTTACTAACTTAATTATATTAAAGTTTTTAAGTATTAAGCTAGGAATAAAACTTATAAAGACCTAGCTAGAAGCTATTCTAAAAACTATTAATTACCTATAGTTTAAAGAAAAGAAGCTTTTTATAGCTATTCTAATAGTAAGAGAGGAAGCTTTAGCCTAGAAATTTGCTTATTATAGCTCTATTTACTCTTCTATTACTTTTCTATAGATAATATAGATAATTCTATATAAAGTGTAATAAGTAAAAGGAATTCTAATATTAAGAGGGTTAGAATAGGATATTATTATAATTTTAAAGGATAGACTAGAGAAGGGAATCCTAGAGCAGAGTTATATAATATATTATAATCTATTTTTTCTTATATATAAGAAAGATAGTAAGATAAGACTTATTAACTCTATAATAAAGATAAATATAGTTATAATTTAAGATATAGTGCTACCCCTCTCTATAAATAACTTTTTAGAGGATTTTGCTATATACTAGTTATTATCTCTTTTAGACTTTTTTTTTAGAATATAACTAAGTTTTCTTAGACCCTATAAGCAGGAACTTAACTATATTTGCCTTACCTATTAGACTACTATATATATATATTTTGCTTTAAGGAGTAATAAATTTAGTTATATAATTTATAAGAGTTATAATTAGAATTTTATATAATCTTATATCTAGTTATTATAAGGCTTTTTTTAATAATATTGCTATTAAAGAACTAACTTTATGCTATAATAAAGAAGAGATTAAGTCTTATCTAGGGATTTGCAGATTTATTTTAGAATATTTATAGAATATTAATAAGGTTCTAGTTAATTTAGAGCTAGCAGAGTATATAGTAGTAGTAGTTAAGTCTTAATAGGCTTAGAAAGTAGTAATAATTATTAGCTATATTTATAATACTAATAGATATTATCTAGAAAAAATAAAGATAGTTAAGATCTATAAATAGGTTACTTATACTAACTTAATAAAGTTAAGAGCTTTTCTAGAAATTATAATATTTTATATATCCTAGATAAAGGACTATTTAACTATTATAAAACTACTTACTAATTTACTTAAAAAGGATATCTCTTTTTATTAGAAAGAGAAGTATAAGATAGTAATAGATACCTTAAAGTTAATACTTATTAAAGCTCTAATCCTTATTATCTTAGATTATAGCTTTAGAAGAGGAGATATATATCTTATAGTTAATACTAGTAATATAGAATAGAGTGGAGTTCTGGGCTAATTTATTAATAACTAATATATAGTTTCTTACTTTAAGAGTAGTACTTAGTTAGAACTAGAACTATCCTATAATACTAGAAAAAAGAAACTATATAGTATTCTAAAAGCCTTAAAAAGGGTGTGTAATTACCTCTATAAAAGATACTTTATTCTAGAAATAGATACTTAGACTTTAGTTATATAACTAAATAGAGTAGCTATAAACCTCCTAGAAGCTCTTATTATTTAATAGATTATATAGATTTAAATATTTAACTTTAAGGTATAATATATTTATAGTATATAGAATATAGTAGTAGATAGCCTCTTATAGAAACTCTAAGGCCCTTTAGATATAATTAATAAAAAAGTAAAAGGAGAAATTAATTCTTAGATTAATTTATAGATCTTCTTTATTAATATTAAGGCTAGTTCCTTCTTTAATTAAGTATAATAATATAGTGATATATAATAAATAGAGGAGGTTCTTATAGGAGATATATAGGAAATTATTAGTAGTATAATAACTATTCTAGATACCCTTCTTAATAATTTGCAGGCCTATTTAGTATATTCTTAATAGATTACCTACTATTTAATAATATAAAGGTGCCTTCTAGGAATTTAACCTATTAGGTACTATAATTTTAAAGTTAGAGCCCTGAACTACTATATTTAAAACTGCCTGCTTTTTACTAGACTAATAAATTAGAAGCTAATACTAAAATAAATTATAGATAATCCTAAATAGAGAAAGAAGCTAATTGCTAAAGCCTATAAGGAAAGTAGTTATAGAGATAAGTAAGCTATAATAAGGAGATTATCTAACTATTATATATAGGGTAATATATATTTAGAAGTTAAAGAGTTTTTAAAGAGTTATCCTAATTACTAGAAGAGGAGAGCTTAATATATAGATAATATAAGAACCTATAGTTTACTAAAGGGACTACCCTTTATAAGGATTTTATTAGATATATAGAGAGTAAGTAAGTAGTATCTTATAGAGGCTTAGAACCTGCTTACTAGATAGCCTAAAGTATAATAGCTTAGATAAGTAACTATAGCTAAGATTATAAAGTTTATTTAGGAAGAAGTTATCTATTAATATAGGCTATATAGTGAGATTATTATTAATAGAGGTTTAGAAAATAAGAGCGTTATTATTAAGTTTAATAAAAGGTATAGTATAAGGAGAAAAGTAATATTAGCTTATAATCTGAGAGCTAATAGAGTAATTAAGACTAGTTATTAGTCTATTACTTATTCTTTATTAATATAGACTAGAGGAAGAAAGGATATTAACTCTTAACTATATTTATCTATTATTCTATTTACAGACTAATTAAGTATTTATACTTTAACTAGCTTTAGCTTTTTCTATCTTTTATATAGATTTAAACCTATTATACCTATTAAAACTCTAATACTAACTTAGAGGGTTTTTAATTAGAATTTAGTAACTATATAAGAGGAGGAGGTTTAGATATATCTATAAGCCTTTTTATAACTTAATAAAGATAGAAAGTAAGCTAAAAAGATAATTAAGAGTTAATATAAGAAGACTATAAAGTATAGTAATAATTAATATAAGCAAATAATAAGAAAAGAGAGGCTAGAAGTGGGTGATCTAGTTCTAGTATTTAATATTAAAGAATCTATTAATAAATCTTCTATTAAGAAGCTTAACTACTAATAGTAAAGCCCCTTTTATATCTTATTATATACCTCTAATATTCTATTATATTAACTAGTAATATTAGTAGGAAAAGAGATTATAGATAGGATATTTAGTGGAAATTAACTTTAGAAATTTATTTAAGTATCTAAAGAATATTAGAAACTAAATAATATAGATATTTATAGATCTAATTTAAAGAGAAACCTAGTAAAAGTCTTTCTAATACTAGGAAATAAAGAGTATAATAACTATATACTAAAAGAAGAAGATAAAGAACTAATAGTATCTAGAGAGATAATTAGAAATAAAGAGGAGGATATATTATAATCTATAGTAAGATTAAGATAGTATCTAAAGGACTTAGAAATAGCAATTAAAGTATTAAAGGCTAAATAGTAACTAGTAGTAGAAATCCTATAAATATTAAAGGAGAAAGAGAGGAAGTATATTAAGATAGAGAATTTAAAGGACTTATAATCTTTTTTTTATTCTTAGATATTTAGTTTAATAATTTATAAACCTATTTATACTTATTAGTAGGGTTTTCTTTCCTTTATCTCTTATATTTTAAAAGTTTAAGATTCTAGGAATAATATTTCTAAACTTTAGGGATAAGGATAAGAGATACTTATTAAAATATATTACTCTACTAATAACTATCTTTTAATATAATAGTAATCTATCTGCTAATAACTTTAATATCTATACTAAGTATAAGATATTAAAGATTTATAGCTTCTTAATAATAATACTAAAAACTCCCTCTATAGATATAGCTATTACTAAACTAAATAAATAAGAGGACTAATAGTTTAAGGATAGATAGAAGAGAAGAAAAGAGAAAAGAGTATTAAAGTATAGTTACTAATCTATAAAAAGGATATTAATATCTAGATAACTAAGAGTATAGTAATAAAGCTATTAATACTAAAAGCAGCTATATAATACTATTACTAGTAAGAAAAAGAAGGATATTTATAAAGAAGATCTTATTAATTTTATATTTAGATAGGGTTTAAAGTTAGTTTTATAAACCTATTTAGAGGATATTTCCTTTATATTCTTATTACTACTTAATAATATTTCTATTATTTCTTCTTTTTTTCTCTATTTTATAAAGATATATTTAGTTACTCTATCTTCCTTTTCTTAACCTATAATATAAAGCTCTAAGTAGTTAGTAATCTCTATAAGGTTAAAGTTTAGAGATAGCTCTAGTATAAAAGGGTATTAAGAGTAGATAAACCTAGCTTTTAGGTAATACTTTTAAGTCTATTAAGGATAAAGAGTGTTTTAAAGGATTAAAAAGTTAAATTTAGATATAGCTAATATAGCAGTATTAGCTGGAATTTAGAACTATAGAATTATTATAATACTATTAAATTCTCTACTCTTTCTTGCTTTATTATTATGCTTAATTCTATATCTATAGTACTTATAAATACTTAGATTATTATAAGAGTAATTCTCTTAGATTTTATAGAAAAAGCAGTTAGTATAAGAAGTGCTTAGTATAGAAATATATTTAAAGTATAGTTTATAGATAAAAATACTAGTTATAGGGTTTCTTATAGTATAGGTATACTCCTTATAATAGATATAGAATACTATATTATAACTATCTTAAAATTAGATAAATAAGCTATAAGTAGCTACTATATACTAAAAGACCTTTATCTACTATAAGCTAGAAAGAAAGGTAGTAGAGATATAAATAAAGACTTAATAGTAGAAGTTACTAGTTCTCTTAGTTACTTTAAATATTTAATTAAAGTCTTACTTACTAAAATAAACTTTCTAGAAGGCTAGTCTTATTATATTAGTAATCTTATTAGAGAATATTTATAGAATAAAGGCTACTTCTAAATATTTATTACTAGAAATATTAAAATAGAGCTAAGTAAGGCTTATAGCAGCTTAAAAAGATAATAAATATTAGTTAAGTAATAAGAAGTATAAGAAAAAGTAAATTACCTAAAGCTAGTTATTAAAGTACTAAATAAAAAGAGATATATTATTCTACTTTATCTAAGATATAGAGATATTAGAACTAAGTATCTAGAGAGTAGCTTTTAGAGGAAGGTAATAAGAATAAGACTAATTAGTATTTTTAATATCTAATATAAGAAAGTTATAGTTAGCTATAGTAAGAGAAGGTAATTTGCAGATATAAGAAGAAGAATTTAGAGAAGTTAAGTTAAGATTAAAAGATAGAGAGAAAGATAACTATTAGAAAAAGAGAAGTTAATATTAGAGAATAGAGGAGGGTGTTTATCTAGTTTTATAACTAGATCCCTTATTTTAATAGCTACTAATAGCTGCTATTTTCTTTATTCTTTTTCTATAAATAACTGCTCTAATTTACTATTAGAAATATTATTAGATTTTTTATCTTAAGTTTACTTTACCTTTATTAGAACTAAGAGAGCTAAGAGAGAAAGAAGTTAATTATTCCTTTTATAAAATATTAATAAATTACTAGTACTTTAAGGTAATTAGCAGGTATAAGAGGGTGTTATTAACTCTTCTAGTTTCTGAAATCTTCTCTTTTTTATCTATATTTATATATACTATCTAATCTATTCTCTTAGATAGGAGATATTTAATATTAACTTCTATGCTATAATATTTTTAGATTTTATAATTACTCTTATTTAATCTATCTATTTAGTTTGCAAATTACTTACTCTTTCCTCTTACTAACTTTCTTTCTAAAAATATTATAATAGAAAAGATTATTTTTAATAATAGTAATACTTTAAATAACTATATTTAGAAGCTAAGATCCTTAAACCTTTCTACTTCTAATATTAGATAACTAATAGATTCTATATCTAATAAACTAAGTAAGAGCTAATTCTAGATATAAGACTAAATTATTAGAGATATATTAGGCTTTAAACTTATAGGGAAACTAAGATATTAGCTGCTAATAATTAAATATAAGACTCTACCTCTATAATACTAGGATATAACTAGCTAGATATATCTCTCTAATTTACTAATAAAATATATATTTATTAAATAATAGAGTAAAACTCTAGATATAGTATAGAAGTTATTTTCTCCTTTTAAACTATAGTATATTATTACTAGCCTATATAATACTATTAGAATATTAGAGACTAAGACTCTAATATATTTTATAGATATTATAGTAACTATATATTATCTTATAAGACCTATTAAAGCTAGATAACCCCTTTAATACTATATAATTAGAGATAAAGAAGATAACTTTAATAATAGAAGCCTAAGAGATAGTATAACTGCTTAGCTTAGAAAGAAAACTCTAGATATACTATTTATCTATCTATAAGTGCTTAAATTAAATAGAGTGGTCTTTTTAGAGCTGCTAATTAACTTATATAATAGATAAAACTAGTTTTATAATAATTAGTAGTTAGAAAAGAGAGCAAAGAAAAGACTATAGACTCTAATATATATTATAACTAGAGTCTTACCTAGAGCTCTAGCTATTATAACTAAAATCTTATTAAGATAACTATATCTAATTAATCTTTGCTATACTAAACCTCTATTATAGGCTTCTAGCCTATATCTAGTTAACTAGTTTAGATTCTTTATATAATCTAGCAGTCTAGTACTACTAAAATAGCTTCTATAAGTAAGAAAAAGGATCTAGATTAACTAACTATTAGTAACTTTTATAAATAAAGAGCTATTTAAAAGGTATTAGATCTCTTTAAAGCTAGATAGAACTATTTAAAACTAGGTCTTTAAAGATAAGAAGAGGATATTAGAGCAGATAGTACTAGAAGTAATAAAAGACTAGAAGAATAAGTATATTTTATAATTTATAGACCTAAAGCTCTCCTCACCTAATAGAATAAGTCTTAACCTACCTATATCTAAGAATATTTATTTATAAACCTAATCTACTAATATATCTAATACTAAGGCTTTAAAAAGTAATAAAGGATTATTAAAATACCTAACTATTTAGAATATAGTAATAAGAGATAAGATTAAGAAGTATAAAAGGGTAAATAATTAGTAGTAACTAATTAATTTATTAAAGTATTATAATTATTCTAGGTCTATAAAACTATTAATATTACTATATCTTATACTCTTTTTAGTACGATAAGTTATCTTTAAATTCTATAATAACTTAGCGGTTTTTAACTATATAAAGCCTGCTAACCCTATACTAAATAATAATTAACCTATTCTAGTAGTCTCTTAGTATATATAAAATAACTAGTAGTTAGCAGATTACCTAATAACTAAGTATAGGTAAGAATTAGTTATTAATAGTATAGAGAAGGTGGAATATCTTTCTAATCTCTATAATATATAAGGGATACTAATAAGATAAGAAAACTTAGATAACTCTAAAGTTATAAGCTTTCTTAGACTTATAATTAGAGGGTTTCTGCTTTCTATTTATATCTTACCTTAAAAGCTATCTTAGATACCTAAAATAGAGATTATAGTAGATATAGTTAGTATAATAAGAGGAGGTATAAGTAACTTTTAGAATACTATAGCTGCTTTCTTATTACTTAATTATAGTAATAGTTATTAGGTAATAATTATTATAGACTAAGTAAATAGTAATTACTTTTACTAGAACTCTATATAGGATTTAGAAAGTAACTAATAATTTATAGATACTATAAATAATCTTAATAGATAGTACTATAAGATAGGGGCCCTAGTATATCTTAGAATAATCCTATTAACTAGTTATTATATAGTTAATTTAACCTAATAAAGAGATAGGTTTATATATAGACTTAGATATATTAAATAGGTCTAAGTATTCCTTTAAGAGAGTATCTTATTACTATAATTTAGCTATATAGCTAGGAGAGATAGAGAACTCTTTACTAATATAGAAATCCCTTTAATTAACTAATATATTTCTACTATTACTATAGAATTCTATAATATATCTATTAATATTAGCTTTGCTCTATAAGATACTCTATATAGCTAATAAGACTTTAAGAAAAATCCTTTTTTTTCTATATAACTTTCTATATTTAAACCTAGCTAACTCTTACTTCTAGATAATAATATAGAAAACTTTAGAGATAATAATAAGTCTAGGATTTCCCCTCTAAGAGATTTACTAGAGTTAGCTTTATCTAATATATTAGATAGTAAACTTAATTATCTAAAATACTAACTTTAGATATAAGTCCTTTAGATACTAGGTTAAAGTATAAGTGCTAAATCTTAATTATAAGTTATAATTATAGATATACTATCTTATTCTAAATATCCTAACACTTTAAATAAATATAACTATAATAGAGAAAACTATATCTAATAGAGAGTTAATTAATAGGAATAGATAGAGTAGAATACTTCTAAAAGGTTATATTACTATAATTTCTTATACTTATCTTAATAGGGAGAATAGTTTTAGCTATATTAAGGTTTAAAATAGGATAAGAAATATAATAAGAAAGAGGAGGTTATAAAGCTATTATTAAGGTATAGTTTATAACAGAAAATAATAGCACCTAATAGACCTTCTTAATAGTAAAATCGCTAACTAAGAAGAAACTATTAAATAGAAGGGTCTATAAATAGGATTTTATATATTTTTTATATAAGTAGATTTATTTATCTATTAAGACTCTCCTTTATAATATTATAAAGAGTTTTAAGGGGATAATTAGAATAGAATAAGTAGGACTTAGCAGTATAATTTCTAAGAGAGCCCTCTTAGTATATAGGTTTATTATAGAAGAATTATAGTAAAGGAGGGAGGAGAAGTATAGAAGTGAGGAGAACTTATTATTATTATTATTAATACCTTAATACTTAATTCTTAAGTTTTTCAGGATTTTCTCAGCAAATTTATACTTATTTTTAGTAATCTCTCTTAATTAGATCTGTAAATTACTTTATATATCTTTTAAGCCTATTTTTATTATTCTAGCCTGTTTATAGGTAGAGTTATGTTATTTGCTATCCTTTCTGGCTCTTATAGCCCTAGCCTTTATTACTAGTCTATCTTTTTCTAAATCTTATTTATTATAAATAGGTCTATTAAGAAGTAGCTAGAGTATATTATAAAGACTACTAAGATATCTTAGATAGTATAAGTAGTTTAAATCTAGGATTTCTTAATACTTATTATATTAAAATATTTAGATAGCTTAGTATAGTGAGTAAGTAAGGCTATATATACTTTTAGAAATAATATAGTAATTATAATACTAGAGAGTATCTAAAACACCTTTTTAATATTCTTATCCTTAATCTAACTAAACTATATAAGATTCTAATAGATAGTATTAAAGTTAATTTACTACTTCTATATTTTATAGCCTATAATAAGCCTAATAAAGATATAGAGATTTAGTACTAGGTTTAATTATAAAGCTTTAGTTTCTACTTATAGTCTGCTTTTATAGTTTAAAGCTTATAGATTAACTTAACTTACTAAGTTAGTGTTAGCTAGCTTACTATATTTAGCTTCTCTAGTAATAGTATAGATATATAACTTCTAGCTCCCTAAAATAGCTCTAGTATTAGTACTATTTAGGGAGTCTAGAAGAGGAGAGATAATAGAATTAGAGTAACTCTAGATTAGTATATCTTAGTAGTCTCTTTAAATAATACTAATAAATAGATAAATATAAAAGTTAACTATATTAAGATACTTAGCTCTAAGCTATATAAGAGTTATCTAAATAGTATTAATTAGTATTATAGTAATATAGTTAAAGCTCTTAGTTTTCTACTTAATCTTACTAAGCTTAATAAGAGCTAGAAGCTCTATTACCCTACTAAGGTATTAATATAATATATTATTTATTATTAGTCTAAGTAGCCCTTTTAGCAGGAGTGTATATATAGGTTTTAGAGCTCCCCTTATATTAAACACTCTAGGTAAGAAATTCTTATATCTTTAAGCCTTATATACTCTCTTCTTTAATAGTAACCTCTATATTAGTTACTATAGTATTATAAGAGAACTTTTAGTAGTCTCTAGTATAAACTAAATTAGCTAGATAGTATTAAATATTACTTAGAATAATAGAAGAGGTGCTAGTAAGATAGGCCCTAGTATAGTATTAGCTGCTATTATTATAATAGTGTTTTATGAAATAGGCCTTATTAATAATTTAGCAGTAATAAAGTAGCCTGCACTAACAGTATATGCTAAGAAAAAGTGTGTAGGAGGGAAGTTGCTCCCTATAATAGCTATGACTGACTCGGTCCTACGAGCTGCCGCACTTGCGTTTTCCGCGTGACGTTCTCAAATAACCTGCCCATTCGGACTATCAGATGCTGATATCTCAAAGTTATATATCAAAGATATTGTGCGCCTTGGTCTCAAACAAAGTGTCTACACTGATAACAGAATCCTTCCTGCCGTCCTTGGCTGCCTCTTTGCTCCTCTATAGAGTTACAGAGGCAGATATATCATCAAGCGAAAACATACGCCTGTTGGAAAGGAGCGCTGTCTCCTGCTTAGAGCAGAGCAGGCCGAGAAACCATGAACGGGACAGTCGCCCTCCCATGTTGCTTGCTTTCCTTACTTGGACCAACATTTGCAGGTACAACTGGTTCGTTATCTCTCCACCATAGCAAGCCATTACTTTCTAGGGAGCACATGTCTTTTCTCTTGGGAGATATCTTCGGTAAGTATTGGAACTTGACCGACAATCTTTCCGTCCGGATCACGTAGCCAATTCATGGATTCTCCTACCGCCTCATTCATCCTCTTTTGCGTTTGGGAAACCTAACACAGGCTGGACCTTCCACAGAGGCTTAGTCAAGTGAAATAAAAGGCGAACTGTCGTCTTTGGAAGAAGATCTTCCTGACGCATAGAGCTTGGATCCTCAAGCGGCCGGAAGAGTCCTTGCAGATCCTGAGGGTCCCCTGCACGTCGACAAAGTCATTCATCTGGCGAATTCGCTGATTTTCTGCACAAGGTTAAGGGAGATTGTATTCACGTCGCCGGTTGTTAGAGAGCACGTTGCATACATCCAATGCGAAGCCAGCGGTGTCAGAAACGTCTCCGTTGCTGGCCGGGTGGAAGGCGGTAGATACAAATTTCAAAGAATAGGTAGGGTTCTGCGGCATGTACGCTGAGATGCATGCGCCGAGGCTGGATCATCATTTGGATGTTTGGGAGATTCGCAACAGAGACCCGGGATTCACATTGTTGGAAGGGACCCAAAAGGTACATCAGACTGAGAAATTATGGGAAGAGTTTGGCTAGCAAGGCGCATCGCAAGAAATTCCATTTCTCGTACAATAGTGGTATTCAAGACCATGATGCTAAGTGTACTCGTGCGAACAATATTAATAGAATTTGTGAATTTCAAGTCCAAATCACAAGACACGATAAGGAGTGCCTTCACATTTCTCGGTCTTCCAGATTGTTCTAGTTTCAATGTATTTATTTTTGGCAGGAGCACCTAGTCTCAACTCTTGTTCCAAACTCATAATGAACGACCAGGACAACGCTGTGCGCTGGAAGACTGCTGTCTGTCCAGCCTCTAATATCCACATACAAGCTCCCCCCGTACCTCGCTAACGCTCATATCAGATCAACGGAAGTACAACAGTGTTGACATAATCAATCTTCTCGTCAGGACACTCCAATCGTTCCATGCAAGTACCGAATAATCGATCCCAGAGCCGGGTGTGTTTTCCGTAGTTGCCACTGGTCTTCCAGCCTCTCCTATGATGAAGGTCATGATCTTCCAGGACGAGATCACAGTTGAAATAGCGTAGAATCGGCGCAAAAGGTGTCGGCGTTGTCGCGTAGATTCGAAGGCCGCTGTGCCCACTAAGCTCGGTGAAGATAACATACTGTTGGCACAGCCACCACTCATAGAAGCCCATAGGCAGGCCAAAAAGTCTCAGAGTAACGTATGCCAAGAACGGGATGCCAGCAATGTCCCAAAACTCCTGTTCGGTGTCCGCGAACAAGGTAAGAAGAGGGTTGGGGTGCTTGGTCATGTGATGGGTGCGGTGGTATTTCCACAAGGAGTCGACTTCGTGCATCAACCTATGGTACCAGTAGAACCAAAAGTCCAGCACAATTCCATACAACCCGATCTCGAGAGGAACCAACTTCCAGTTGATAGAGCTGGGAGCCTCGGCGCTTCGGTAAGCTAGTATGACAGCTAGCATCGATCTGAAGGTTGAGGTAGAAACGAGTGAATGAAGAACTTTCCTGACGCTGTTATCAGGTACACCGTCGCGTTCGTGTTTGTCGCCGTCGAGGAAGCCCCATATGTGACCAAGGTCTCGCATCATATTGATTTGGTGGATCGCGATGAGTTTGATGGCTGCGCTGTAAAATATGAAGGCAGCTACGGGGTGAAGGTTGTGGCCCGTGAACGAGACGAAGAGTTGGTGTAGGATAAGTGGCACACATGCGTGTACGATGATCCAGCGATGGAACTGAAAGTGAGGAACGTATGGAACCGGGTCGCCCTTCTCCTTCTGATGAACTGGCACTTCCTTCTGAAGGTCCACATGTTGCAAGCCGAGTTTTTCAATCACCCAGTGATGGTATTTCCACGTTCGCCTGTCCCGAAGGCGCCATGTGGATTTCATGGGGTTCGTGTTATCGCCCACACTCATTTTCGTCGTAGAGCTGAGCGTGACGGTCTCACTCATCTTGGCGGTGCAAAGTTGAAATAAAAAGGATCAGTAGTTGACGGCTTGGTACGAAGAGAAACTGCTCGAGTTCACAATGACGCTCTCCTCTCCGACGCAACCCAGACGACATCAAGTTCCTCTTATAGTTTCATCCGATCACACTCCTCGGCACTGTGACATTCACGTGTTCTGCGCTTACTTGTTGTTAAGCTTGGACAATACGTCAGTGCCTCCAGCTGGTTGGCTCCTCACTGCAGATTGCCACTTCGTCTGAGTGGTTTTAGTTCGCTGTCAGCCTTCAGGGAACGTCCCTTGGACCCTGGATGTGCTAACATTTGTTTCACTCCACCGAGGCTTTCGCACTCGCATAGGTAGCCGCGACATCCAACATCAGACGAAAACATGCCCCCACAGGATGCTCTCTGATAGTTGGCCGAGGGTGATCTAGATGGTCAGGATCTTGCTCGGACTGTTGCTAGTTCTCATACGGAATCTCAAAGGAAACGCCTGGCTGCCATCGCCGAACGCGTGTAACTTGGATCCGCGCAAGTAAGGCCGAGCCAATTTGCACTTTTCTCTGACGCTTTACTGCCTGAATCTACATTGCGAATTTCCTACCATGACTGATGAAATTATTCGTATTTCCTCCTCACCATAATCAACATTCGACGCCAGTCCCAACGACTGCGGGATAAGAATAGGGCAATTCACACGCCATCCGAGAGGGAAAATCGCCTCGGCAAAGTCAACTCACCTGATTGAGAATGAGTTTGGGCGAGCGTTCAGGGACCAGGCCACTTTGCGAGAGCGGAATCTTCTAGAGTACGGCACAGCCTGACGTGCGCCACGATCGGATCGCTTTCGGTCAATCGAATCCATGGATCTGATGGACGTGGTTTTCATGTGCAATACTGTAGTAAGTGTGCATCGTATAATGCAGCATGAATCAAATTGCTGCGTGAGCATTAAAGGCCTGCGTACAGCGTGAGCCTATTGGGTAATCCTTAATCGTAATTAGCAAGGAAACCAAATATTCCTATCTCCATCTTGTTTAACATCGAACATGGCTTGCAAGCTTAGTTGCGAGGTACTTCTCCGCCACTAGGTATATCTCCCCGGAATATCTGATAGCATTGGTGATTCTTTCTGAAGATTTGCTAACGTGTTTACTTGCGATGGGTGACACTGGGGCGTACGTCGACGGCCATTCGCTTGAACTTGGAGACTGTGTGACGCAACAAGTATGGCTTACTACTCGAGACTGATTCAGGCCCCCCTTTTCTTGCATGTTTCCACGTATTGCATCATATCGCTGCGGCACACGCCACAGTGGCTGAAGTCCTCCCACGGGTTAACACGGATCATGGCTGGGTCACAACCCTCACGTACACTTGAAATAAGAGCCTTATGCCCACTTTCGGAACCCTCAGAGAGTCCAATAGTACATTGAGAGTGTGAAATGTAGCTATTACTGGACGTGATTTATGTATGATTGGTTACATTCATTGGATACTGCCACCAAATCTCCAATGACACTGGTACCCCCTCATAAAGGCCAATCAGCACGCAATCGACACGCCTATGTTGTCACTTGAAAACGTTGACGCCCCCACAAACTTTCGATCAGAATTCTGTATCTACCAAATCTGGACAACTGGAGCTCACGCGCTTGCCGCCGCAACCTTACTCACCAAACCAAGAATACCAGAAGCTGTTACTGGTGATTCAGATCTGGTGAAGCCCTCTGCGAATGGCAGACGTTCTTCTTCTGGAAGCATAGTCAGTACAGGCTATGACACGACCACCATGTCACGTTAACTTACGAAAGAGAACCTTGACCCATTCGGTGTTGGCATTTCCATCCTCCAGATTGCCGAAAATAGAAAGATACAGAGCTGTCTCGATAAAGCTGAATTGGGTCCCATCAGCAGTCAGGCTGAATTCGGGGTTCGCAGCAGCGGCGGCTCGGAGACGTGCGGCGCGGGCCTTGGCTGCCGTGGAAATAGAAATGGTCGAGTTGACAAAGTACGACGCCACGGATTGCCAGATCTCTTCGTCAAAGCTGTGGTTGTCGCCGAAGTAGAAATCGTTTCGGCTCAGACTGCCGTCGTGTTCAATGACTACTAGCTGTTAGCCCATCGAAGAAATGATATCCGTTAACCGGTATTCGCTTACTGCCATGGGTGTCCAGGTCGTCCAAGTTGAAGGTGGCGTTGTTCCCAGTGGTGGAGGTGAGAAGCGCCTTCTGTCCAACGAGAGTGGTGGCAGCAGGGTCGAGGTTGACAGCTGCCGTGAAACCGGCGATGAGGTCGGCAAGAGATATATTCAATCCGTCGCGCGGGAGGTACCCATGGTTGGCGAGAGTGTTGACCATGGGGCAGGGGCTACGGCCTATCATCACATACGTCAGAATATCACATCTTCTTTGAAACCAACATGAAGTACAACAACGAGATTCAAGGACGGGGGCTTACGGTCAGCAGCCGTAGGAGCGGCCCAGTCGTTTGCGTCCCGTCTGGCGACGGCGAAAGCGTCAGCCGTCAGAGCGACGGAGAAAATAAGAGCGGACTTGAAAAGCATCGTGACGGCTACTGGTAAAGAAAGGAAGGACAAGCCAAAACACCGAGAGAAAGACTCAGCTGGACGCAATGATGGCGAGAACGGTCCCAAACAATAAGGACAGCACCTTATAAGATAGTTATTAAAGTCCCAACGTCAATCCGAGTCATTGTCCATCCAAGGATCGACCCACTGAGGCTCTCAACTGGCGGAGTTGCCGGCCGAAGTGACACGATTCCCCATTCGTACGCAGAGCCGTCTACGGTGGTGACAAGTACAGGCCAACGATACGTGATATAAAATTGCCCTCCACCGCTGGATCGTGGCTGCAGGGGTCTTTGCGAAGGGGAACATGCCGAATGAGGAGATATGCCGGTTGGATGTGGACGGCGGGGCCGCAAAGACCCCTTTTCAGGATTTTTCTGGCCAATGGCACGATTATCGAAAGTAATCATCGCCTTAGGAAGGACCTCGGTAACTTCGGAGAGCCCTATTCTTGGAGTTCCCCCGAGCGCGGTTTAACTGAATCAATTCTCTTC
Source organism: Colletotrichum neosansevieriae (assembly GCA_036785495.1). Lineage (NCBI taxonomy): Eukaryota > Fungi > Ascomycota > Sordariomycetes > Glomerellales > Glomerellaceae > Colletotrichum > Colletotrichum neosansevieriae. The sequence goes on along the minus strand of JAVHLV010000045.1, from coordinate 27,375 downwards.
TTCTGCTTTTTATACACAATACGCCGCCGGGCTACAAGATGCCCCGAGGCCGCCAGACGGCTTCCAGCCCGGAAGCTTCATCCATGCGGGTTGCTTCTGAGTTCTGTGTCCCGCAGCGGCCCGCCAAGCTTGCACATCAGCGGGAAGTCTATCAAGATTCAAGAAGCTTGTTGTTGCACTTCCCAGGACCAGGACTGTATATTATTACCCGCCAATGATCATGATTGTTCATAATTGCGACACCCATACGAGTTAGCGTAACTTCAGCATTACTTACACGACCTAATGCGACTTGGATGCATCTCATACTCATGGGTAGTTTGGGCAGACGATGCTACGGACGTGGGAACTACCCTTTCCTCTTCAGACATGTACCACTAGCCTACCCAACGGCACTTCAATGGTATTCAGCAAAGGACCTTGCAACTAATTGATATTATAAATGAGACCAGATAGACAAGACAAGCCGTCTGCGGCTATGGCTACAATGAATGTTGCAGAGATGGCGTCACTGAAAGCCTCTAAAACTGGAATAAGAAGGTCCGGGGAGAGAAATGCTGGGTTTCGCAAAGTCGTAGCCTCTCCAATATTTGCAATCGTGGTCGCTTGGCTTGGTCGCAGATCGGGGATGGCTGCGAGTTGCTGATAAAGCGTGCCGGCGAGACATTCTGAGCAACTGAGATACCAAGAGCCGCCCCCAAAGAGTTTAAAAAGGCCATCAATGCATTGGCTATTGCCATGTCACCTGGCTTGCCGGCGAGGCCGGTCGCGCGTTGTACTGCAACAAACGGAACCTGGTAGCCTGCGTACATGCCAGGGGTTGAATCGACGTTCTTGGTAACCTTATGACCGGAACCAACCACAAAAATCGCTGTGCCGATCCACGCAAAAGGCTTGTGCATGTTGGTGCGGGTCATCCCAATTCCGCAATGTCCGTAAGCCAGATCCAGTCGCGGTCGTTCCCAAGACTATCTGAAAATAGAACGGGAGATAGAAGACGTGGGTAAACATTGCTGCTGATATGAAAATCATGAGCAGCCCACCGCCAAGCTCAGTCCGTTGCGTGACCACACGCGGCGGCATTGTCGCGTTGTCGCGAGGCACGATCTGCGCAACCACCAGAGCGATAGCCAGGAAGCCGAAGCAGAGTAAGCAACCCCATACGCGCCCATCTCCCCACGGGTATTCATACCGCCCCATTGAAGAGCAAGAAGTAAACTCACGATCGCTGGGATGAGCAACGAAGTGCCGACCGGGTCCAGCTTGAGTAAGTTTTGTTGTAGAAGTGTTGTCGTGGGTGGTGCTGGTGGTGCTACGTTCTCACGTTGATCTTGCGCATTTTCGTCCGTTTCACACCGTCTCTTCCGAGGTCGCTCTCGAAAGACGGCCAAAATGACGATGAATGCAACTGAGCCGAGCGGCAAGTTGATCCAGAAGCACCATCTTCATGTCAGTTTAGCCGAGTCCGTAAAACCCTCTCCAAGAGGAGGCCCAACTACATCTTCATGGGGGCAGCCAGACCCAGAATGTTGATGGCCCCCGAATACAATGCAGCCCCGCCAACGCCGGCAACGGTGCGTCCAGCTATCAGGCCCGCCGAGTTGGGTGCAAGGGCACATACGAGTGAACCGACCTCAAAAGTGACGAGGCCTGACAGATAAGCCCATTTGACGCTAAATGTAGCGTAGGCTTTGCCCAAGGAAGGCTGCAGAGCTGTCGAGGCAACGAGATACGCAGTCCGGTACCACCCTGCATCATCCAGTGACTGGAAATCGTCTGTGATGTGTGGTATCACCGTGGCTGCAAGAATTAGCAAGGACCAGAGTTGGCCTTGAGAAGCACATACCAAGGATAGTGTTGTCAACTGCAGTTGCGAACAGGACCAAACACAGACCAACCGTCAAAACGATGATGGCCAGAGTTTTCGACTTCCGGTCTTCTTCTCGTTCGTTTGCATCACGGACGCCTCTCTCCGGCCGAACTTCTTCAAGTGTGGCTGTTATCGCCGAATTTTTCATCACCCATCAAAGTGTTGTCGGCCGTCGACCTCTGTAAGTCCAGGTCCTCGAGAGATGACTCGGTCTTCATTATTTCGATCAATGTTGCTCTTCACGGGACTGCTTGTTCAATGAAGAGTTCGTGCGCACCAACGATTTACCTACGGCAATCAAAACTGTCTGTCAAGCCGATCAATAGCTCCCGTGGTCAGTTGATTCATGTGACTCAACTGAGTTCAAAAGAGAAGATCCTTGTCAGTTCTAAGGTTTCCTAGGTGATGAACAGGAGCTACATGAGTTTGCCATTAATGGCCCGACGAAACTACCCGCGCCCAAGTAGGCAGCGTGAAATTCTGTTGCCACATGCGACTGTGGTATGGGAGGATCTCAAATCCTCGGTCTCAGTTCACTCAGATCGTCAATTCTGGACGCTGTAGCTTTTATGAAGTGACTAACCTTCTACGAGAGCTTTCCATTTCGCTTCCATCTCTCTTGTAGGGGAACCTATGAAGGGAGAATTCTTTGTTGCAAAGATGCTGACCCAGTCGTGCTTCTCGTATTCAACAGCTTCCATCAGAGGGGCTTAACATCAACCGACGGTCAGTATGTTTTACAATAGTGTATCCGAAATCTCATACGATGAGAATAGGACTGTCTTTGTCACACTTACATCAGATGCTCAGTTGTGCGGCGCAAGCAGCGAGCTTTGTCTGATGGTTCCCGTGCAAGAGCAAACATCATCATCATGGCTCCGTCGAGGAACATTGAGAAGCAGGTTGGTCCAAGTGGTTATGAGACGGCTCTGCCAGCTCTCTGCGACGGTATCATCAAGCTCGGATGATGTTTCCAAGTCGTTTCCCTCCCGCATCCGGGAGTAGCCGCTCATATTCTTCATGGGGGGCAACTAGGAAGGGTGTGAATACGCCAAGATTGATGACGCAAAGAAGCAAAAGAGTCAAAGAAATCAGAGGGTCGATGGAAAATAAGTCGGCGAGCAAGAAATTGAACATACTTGTATGAGTCCTGCAATCTCAGGAGTTTCATGGTTATGGCGAAGACCCTGACAGTAAACAGCTGAACACCACAGCTTGTTGGCCCACGGAAAAGTGTGCGCCCTCAAGAGACAGACCGCATTTCCGAATGATGGAGCACGCAATCACAAGTCGGGGTGATCAATCAGTTCCAAGGCTTCCAACCTACCTAGTTGTGCTGCTTGGCATTGTCCAAATCATGGTTGGAATACATGATAATTGCACTACGCCGCAATGGCACAGATGAAGAAAGGAAAGATGATGGTATGCTATTAATGATGACTCCGTTAGATTGTGACCTTACTGCAGTGATGGAGTCAAGGGTCAAGGGAGCCTAGTCAACCTCACTCTTGGTGCAGTGAATTCGACTCGCCTGACCAATGGACGAGCGTTTCGGTTCCCCGGACTGCCTTATCTCTTTCTACCTCTCCATGCAGGGTTATCAGCGCGCAGGCGTCGCGGGCGTGAACCGGGGGGTTGGTTAGTCTGGGCATGCGAGCGATGGGCACCCAAGCAATGCAAGCAAGAGTTTGATTGTTTTTCTTGGATTGGTACGGAGTATGGGTCACCCATTTGTCACGCGCTGCATGTTGACTGGACCTCACTACTTAACAGTCGACCGAAGACATGCGTGATGACCTCCTTTCCTTCTTGATTATTGACTATCGTTTAGATGAATGCGCATGGGATAGTCACGGCGCCGAATATAGCATCTCCTTTCAACATTGGCACTTAAGTGCCGCTCTAGCCCTCACGTCTCCTGCATCCACCTCTCTTGCTGCCGCCATTGAACCATAAGGTAGTTTTCATCTGCGCCACGAGCAGCTCGTCTTCACTGCATGTACCCCATCGGACGAAGCCGTCTGACGCTGTCAGCATGGGTTTCTTTGCATGCGTCAACGACGAGTCGATTGGACCCGGTGTGCAAGGCTGTCGAGACGACTTCGACTTCACACTGAGGTTCGAGCAGATCTTCTTGTCCATCCTACCGTCTAGCATATTCATCGCCCTTTCCCTGCCCAGAGCTGTGTCGCTGCTCCGCAAGCCAATGATCGTGGGAGGCACCTTTCTTCAATGCGTCAAAATTGTATGTTTTCGATTGATAGAAGGCACGTCAAATAAACGAAAAAGATACGAGACTAATGCTATCGAGGCTTCCTTCGCCGTGTATGCGATATTCACTCTCGCGATCCTCGTCTGCAGCGTTATCGAACCTGCTAGATTCCCTGCATTGTTTGTCGCCGCCTCCGGTCTCCGCCTTGTCGCAGCAATATGCATGGCTGCTCTGAGCAACTTGGAGCATCGTCGGTCGCCGCGACCATCCGTTCTAATCAACGTCTTCATCATCCTGTCGACATTATTCGACATAGCACAGACACGCTCCTTTTGGCTGGCCGCCTCCACACAACATGAAACCACTTTCACGCGAATCTTCACGGCAGCTGTGGCGTGGAAAGCCACATTGATTTCCATCGAATCATGGCAAAAGAACCCATGGCTTCTCTGGGATCGGAAAGAACACAGTCCTGAAGAGACTACAGGTTTCTACGGGTTAGCCACTTTCTTTTGGCTCAACCCTCTATTCCTGTCTGGCTACAAAAAGGTCCTGACTATTCCGGATCTGTTCGCTCTTGACAAACACCTCTCTTCCGAAGTCCTGCAGCTGTCCTTCTCTCGAAAAGTTGATACGGCAAACTTCAAAGGCCATAAATATGGTCTCGCGCGTGTTTTGGGGAGCACTCTGGCAGTCCCTTTGCTACTCCCGGTCGCGCCCAGAATCGCTCTAGTCGGCTTGGTGCTCTGCCAACCTTTTCTCTTGGAGACGCTTTTGCATCATTTGAGCCAACCCGAGACCAAGGCCTCTGTGAGCAGAGGCTATGGATTAATTGGCGCCACGATCCTTATCTACATGGGCATCCCGGTGGCCACCGCGTTCTACTGGTACTTCCAAGAGCGATGTCTGTGTATGGCACGGGCTTGTTTGGCTACTGCGGTATATCGAAAGACAATTCGTGCCAAAATCTCAACCGCAGATGATTCGGCCGCCTTGACGCTGATGAGCGCCGACATCGAGCGGATTCGTATGGGATTCATGCAATTCCACGAGTTTTGGGCCAACCCAATCCAGGTGGCGCTTGCCTGCTGGCTGCTGCAGCGTCAAATCGGCGCTGCGTTTGTCGCCCCAATCGTTGTGGTAGCGATATGTGTTACGAGCTCGACGGTTATGATGAGATACATCGGTCCCAGACAAATGGCTTGGATGCAGGGAATCCAGAAGCGTGTTGGTCAAACAGCGAATATCATCGGAAACATGAAGAGTCTCAAGATATCTGGACTGGCAACTCCCGTTGAAAGGGCGGTTCAAGAGCTAAGAGTGGCCGAGGTGAAGGCCGGCGGCAAGTTTCGGAGCTTCCTTGTGGGCTCTGTGGCTATCGGTTTCACCCCGATGCTCTTGGCTCCTGTCTTCACGTTGGCCGTCACATCGCAAAATCTGGATGTGACGACCATATTCACCTCGATTTCTTATTTGCTTTTACTATCGGAGCCTCTTAGCACCCTTTTCCAAATCGCACCTCAACTTCTTGCAGGCTTTTCTTGCCTCCGGCGAGTACAAGACTTTCTCGAAAAGGAGTCCCGACATGACTTCCGCAACTTTACCGATCATGTGGCCTCCGAAAAGCAGAGGGCCACATCTGGTAACTCCCCAGCTATAAACATCATCAACGGCAGTTTCGGATGGTCCGAACATGCCTTTGTTCTGAAGAAGCTAGATTTGTCAATCCCCTCGGGTCTGACCATGGTTGTTGGCCCCGTCGCTTCTGGGAAATCGACCTTCTGCAAGGCGTTACTTGGTGAAACCTCTGTTTCTGAAGGAGAGGTAATCATGGGCTTCAAAACGCAAGTCGTTGGCTACTGCGACCAAGTTCCATTTCTATGGAATGCAACGATCAAAGACAACATCATTGGGTTTCCAGCGATAGCCGACGAGAAAAGATACACGTCCGTCATAGAGGCCACAATGCTTGTCCAAGACCTCCTTCTCCTCCCCAAAGGCGACCGGACTACCGTCGGAAGTAATGGCATTAACTTAAGCGGCGGTCAAAAGCAGAGGATTTCCCTTGCCAGAGCTCTCTACCAACAATGCGACCTGCTAATCGTCGACGATGTACTAAGCGGTCTCGATGCTGATACAGAAGAAAATGTCTTTCGGCAAGTATTCGGGAACAGTGGACTGCTTAAGCAAAGAGGAGCCTCTGCCGTGCTTTGCACACATGCCACAAGTCACCTCCAATCGTCCGACTACATCATTGCTTTGACTGCTGAAGGCGGTCTTGCTGAGCAAGGCACCTTTGATCAGCTTTTCGAAAACGAGACGAGCGTGGTACACAGCTTCAAGAGCCAGTCCAATCCCCAAGAGATTGACAAGATGGAGAAGGCACGGCTTCAAACCACTCCAGGTTCAGGCACAACGCCGCTTGAATCCCGAGTGAGCACGGGTTCTGACTCTGCGGAAATGTCGACCAGTCCGACACGCGTCATGCGCGACGCTGCGGTGTTTGGATACTACTTCCGAAGCATCGGCGCACTCTACATGGCCGCATTTGCCGCTTTCGGTGTCATATGTGGCTTCTTCTTCAATTTCCCGACTGTTTGGCTCAAATTCTGGAGTGAAGATGTCTCGTCGTCCGAACCTAAGCGATCGACACCTTTTTATGTCGGTCTCTATGTGCTGTTCCAATTTTCGGCGCTCGGCTCTTTGGTTGTTGAAGCCGTCATCGGTCTACTGGTGATTATCAAAATATCCGGGACGACTCTGCACCAAGCCGCGCTGCGATCGGTGTTTGCTGCCCCGTTGCGATTCTTTGCCGGAACAGACACGGGGGTGATCACAAACCTCTTTTCGCAAGACATGGCTCTAATCGATGGAGAACTGCCGCAGGCTTTGGTCAACACCTCGCTGCAGACTTGGATCGGGTTGGGCACCGCCGCAGTTGTGGCGACGTCTTCGCCGTACATCATCATCGCGTACCCCTTCATCGTGGGTCTCTTGTATGGCATTCAGAGGTTCTACCTCCGCACATCTCGTCAGTTACGGTTGCTTGACTTGGAGGCAAAGAGCCCGTTATAGTATGTTTCACTTTTGAAAGCTGCAGTGCCGATAGGTAGCTCAACTGACCTTTTGCACCTTCCAGTACCAGCTTCATGGACACAATTAAGGGTGTCGCTACTTTCCGCGCCTTTGGCTGGACTGAGCATGCGATTGCAATGAATAACTGCTTGCTGGATACTTCTCAGCGGCCCGCCTATCTGCTAAGCCTGATTCAGCGCTGGTTGGCTTTCGTGCTCGGTATCGTGGTTTCTGCGCTGACGGTCGCCGTTGTGACCTTATCAACGCAACTCCGTTCCAATGCAGGCTTCACTGGTGCTAGTTTGGTATCCCTGATGTCCTTCAGCAAAACATTGGCGAATCTCGTCCAGATGTACACGTTGTTGGAGACCTCCATTGGTGCTGTGGGTAGACTCAAGTCGTTTTCTGACAACACCCCTCGCGAGTATCGTCCAGGCGAAGATGTTATCCCAGCTACCTCATGGCCAGAGCAGGGGAGGATTGAAATCAACGGGGTCTCAGCATCATACAGGCAAGTTGACTGGCATCTTTGGTTGCATGGGCTGTTTTTTTTTTCATTAAAGATACTAACCATCTTGAAGCGAGAAGCAAGCACTGTCGAAAGAGGAACTTGGCGCTGGGCTTGCCCTCCGAGACGTCACGTTGAGCATTGAACCCGGCCAAAAAGTGGCTCTTTGCGGGCGCACTGGCAGGTAAGTCTCGACTCCTGTTGCTAAACAAAAACGGCTGGCAGATGACGGTCACGATATCCGATGGTTGATAATGCGACTAACCTCTTGTCAGCGGCAAATCGTCCGTCCTACTCTTGCTCCTCCGGCTGTTGGAGCCGCTCCCATTCTGCAGCACCAACATGTCGATTGATGGTCGCCTTCTACACACAATTGACCGCGTCACGCTACGGGAGCGTCTCATTGCCTTGCCTCAAGATGCTGTCTTCCTACCTGACGGCACATCTTTCAAGATGAACTTGGATGCGTTCTCCATTGCGACGGATGAAGAATGTCGGAGCGTGCTGGAGATCGTCCGTCTCTGGGCATTGGTGGATGATCGAGGCGGTATTGAAGCTGGGATGAATGCGGATATGCTCAGTCATGGTCAGAAGCAGCTTTTCAGCTTAGCAAGGGAGTCCTCCGCCGGCGAATCTACTCGAGACAGCTTGCGATGGGCGTTGAGAGCCACGCGAGCATCGTCCCAGGCTCTGGTGCCGAGGCTGCATCGCATTCGGCTTCCTACAGTTCGGGTGGCGTGCTCATCCTTGATGAGTTCACAAGCGGCGTCGACAGGGAGACCGAGAAGGATATGCAGGAGATCATACAACGAGAGTTTAATGGTTATACCATCATCATGGTAAGCCACCGACTTGAGATGGTCATGGGATTCGACAAGGTGGTGGTCATGGATGCTGGGCGGATTGTCGAAGATGGTGTCCCTGTGGAGTTGGTCAAGCGGCAGAATGGCCATTTCAAACACCTATGGACGACATCGGGGAAGGCAGAGGAGATGATGTAGGTGAGTATTCCATTAAGGCGTCTGTTGTCGGCCGTTGAAGTTGTTCTCGGTGGTTTGGATCAAAGAGGCGACATTTTATTTTGGATGCATCGCATTTAAATATTTCCCCATATCAAGCAAGAATTTACCTAACTTGATGAAAGGAGCAAAAGAAGCTTCTGAATTTCTTTTTCCTGTTGTTAAGATGTTATAACAAAATCCGTGTCAAGTCACCCTGCTCACCCAGGGCTCACCCAGGGCTCACCTCAGGCATAATTAGTTTTCCATGCGCAAGACGGATGTTGTGAGCCGTGTGATGGAAAGGCCCGTTCGAATGCCTCGTGCGTCCGTTGTTCTTAGAGTTTGCGATAAAACGTCCCGGTTGATGAACGACAAAACCATCCGAAGGCTGGGCAGGCGTTCCTGGGCTTAACAGATGATAACAGCTGCAGGCAAATAGAATTGTTAATAACCTTGAAGACCACCCACCATTACGCTGCCCACTAGACCCCTACCTGCACCTCAAGGGGACCACCGCAACTGGAATGATGACTATGAAAGCGACAACCAGCACCAGGTCTTGCAGAAGCTGGGAGACGCCGCCCAATGCCACGGTCAGATATGATGGGCCCACTTCGCAACTCAACAGAGTGCAGCAGGCCGTAATCGACTCACTTATCGAGACGGGATGCTTATTCAGGGGTCATGAGATATTTCCAGACACTGACCTTGTAGAAGTGTTGACCAGTGGAGGCTTGGATAGTCCTAGCCTGCTGGTGTTCAAAAGTGGTTTGGAGACACGGCTGTCACTGCTAGCTCCGATACCGGTCACTGCACTTATACGTGCCTCCTCAACTGTCAGAGCGCTTGAAGCCGAGATTCTCAAAGCATCAATAGCAAGCAGTCGCGAGCTACTATTACCATTTGCCACCGAAGGCACAAAAACGTCACTTTTTCTACCTCCACCTGGGGGAGGCGAAATGCATTGTTGGATTGAACTTGTTCGTCATTTGCCTGACCGGCCAATTTACGGGCTTAGACTACGCAGTTTACAGCCGGGAGAGGTGGCTTTCGACTCCATGAATGAGATAGTCAGCTGCTTTATCCACGAAATACGCCAAAAATAACCGCGGGGTCCTTACGTTCTGTTGGGAATGTGCTTCGGAGGCAACATTGCATATGAGGTGGCCAAGGCTCTTGAGGCAGAAGGGGAAGTTGTCGCGTTTGCCGGAGGCATTAACAATGCGCCGCATATCACGCAAATGAGCTTTGCAGCACTCAGGTTTTTCATCATCGACTTGCTAGCAACTCGCCAGCTGATAGCTCCTGTCGAGGCGACTGGTTTGAAGAGTGAGCTCGAAGAGGTTGACCCGATCGAATTTCCCTGCGTGGTTATGCGTCGATTCCGCACCCGTCTTCAAACAGCCGGCATTACACGTGAAAGGTTGGAAGCTTGGAACCGCGTTTTCCATGGCACTGCGCACATGGCAACAGCTTATGCTCCAAAGGGGCAAATTGCAACTTACACGTCGTTCTGGGCTTTGCCTCTCAAGGAATGGGGAATCGACCCCCAAGAGTGGCAGACGAGGATCCGGGAGTGGGAGAACTTGGCTCACAGGGCAAATTTTCACTTTGTCCCTGGTGACCATTATACGGCTCTTACAAAGGAACACATCCTTGATTTTGTCATGGTTCTAAAAGGGGAAGTAGACCTACGGGGCGGTTGATCGTGTTTAGGACCAACATAGCTTGAATCGCGTGCAAATCGCAATGGACTTTAGATGAACTTCCGTCAAAATGCCAAACACACGACCTGTCCACGCGCGTACCATTTTCAGGCCAGTGATGCTGCGCTGAAACCGCTTTATTGATACATCCTCGATCTTGCCACAGCTGAGCAGATCTTAGCCGACGTCAAACTCATCTTGGCACCGAGTTCATCGTATGTATCCCTGGCCTGACGTGACAAAGAGTAATAGTGTCCTTCAGGTCCGTCGTCGTGCTTGGACTCTCTGATGAACTTGCCCAGTCTCTCTCTCAGATCTCTAATGACACTAGCCTTGCGAGCGATTGCAGTGGTGATAAGACTGCGGGCGACGACGTTGCGATCCTCTTCGCTCAGGACTACTCGTCCAAATGACAGTTGTTCCGGCTTTTTTATATCACTACTGCTCGCCACTTCCCTGCCCAGGAGATCGTTCATCATATCTGTCGCTGTCTGACGGCCCTCGAGATTTGCGCGGTTGCCGTACGCACTTTGGGCTGCTTCCAGTAATCGTATGACGGTATCCATGGCGGACTGTATTTTAACCATGACGGTCAGATTGCTGAAGCATCGCGGACAGTCGCGAGTCTTCTGTATAATACAGGATACCTGCCAGTCCAATTTGACGATGTCCTCGAGGGTGAGATAACCTTCCTTGTGCGGCTGGAAGAATGGAACATTGAGTGTATTCATTGCCTGGTCAAATTGGCACGAACAGACGGTCGACTCCATGGCCATGATTATGAGATGACCGGGGTTTGATGAAACTGCTGCGAAGGCTTTGCAAAGTTCTCTGCTGACCTTTATCTGTCAGGTGCCACATAATTAGAGGCAATGGCATTTCGTTCTATCCTTCCGCCTACAGGAACTGCGAGTCATCTAACTAAAACAATCTGCGAATCATGAGCTCGTACTAAGCGACATGTGTCAGGAGGTTGGACCGGGGACTCAACCACAGACTGACGCGTGGCTAGAAAGACCATGTCATGAATAGGGTTTTCGAAAGGCTCCATGTTTTCCGCGGGCGGAATACTAGGCGCGAGACATTAATCGCGCGGTCGTAGACTCTAATCTAAATTCCTCACCATCCCCCGCCTGATCTGACGCCACCAGTGAAGTCTGAACGGCGTCTTTTACGGTGTCACAGGCACCAGGAGCAGTAACTATAGTAGTGTCAATTCTTTCCATCTCCGGGAAGGCCTGCGTAGGGGTCTTGTCTTAGAGTATACACCATCTGGTCAACTAAACGCTATCAACAAAAGGTAAGCTCGTCCTTCGTCACCAACGAGTCCTTTCACCTATGAGAAGTTGTCTAAATTAGTAACGCCCCATGAAAGACCTCCAGCAGAGCAATCTAGCAATGTCGGACGACAACAGACGAGGCGCCGGTACCAGCGAAACAACCAGAGAAAAACTGCCCAGAATGAGAGCATCATGCGACTCCTGCACACGATCCAAGCTAAGGTGCGACGGAGCCAAGCCTTCTTGCACACGTTGTTACGACCGAGATGACTTCTGTGTTTACAGTCGCATTGGGCGGGTAGGGAGACCTCCGCGTTTGTCGACTTCTCATCCGAGCCACACGTCACACCAGAACTTGCCGCGAAACAAGTCAAGCAGAGCGGTAAATCGAAGAGCTACTGTTCATAACATACCTAAAGCAAGAGGGTCCCAAGAGAAAGAACCAGGGCACCTCCACGCAGAAGAAGACCACCACGGACCGAATGGCATCGCGAAGGGAGACTCGAAGCAAAAAGACACAGACGAAGCCTGCATTTCAGTTCAAACTTTCAGTTTTTCAGATCCTTGGCTTCTATCACCCCACAGTGGCGAAGAAGCTATCACATCGCCACGTCTTCAGTACCTGCTGACGCCTACTTCCGAAGACACAATGCCAACCTTTCCGTCTATCAGTCACAGTATCAATGTATTCGGTACCGATGGTAATGAGGGTAGGCTTTTTAAAGACGAGGAAAATTTTGTGGATGGATATGATACGCAGGTAATGACGCCTAGCTCAGCACCGGCTGGCACGACACGCTTCAATCTCGATGACATGAACATCATGAACCTCGAATTCGACGTTGTGATGGGGCCCGAATTCGTCATGGACGCAGAGTTCCTCTCAAGTCCCAAGTGCACAACGTCAAATTCCAATATACCACCTGAGCAGGCTAGATTGGTTGGTGGGTCGAGTTTTCCACGGAACGAGGTTGGCCAACTCGAAGCTGTATGGGACCAAATCATGTTGGTAACACTGGAACTGCAACATATGCTCGGTTCGATAGCGCCCAACCCATCAACGAATATGCCCGAAAAAAGGTGTCCTTGCCCCACGCTGATCGGAAGGCTTCAGCTTCTCGCAGTTCATCCACGGCTGGCCCCTCACCGAGGCGAAGGCCATCGACGGTCCGAGCATCTACGTCATCGGACCCTTCCACTCGACCTGCTCGTGTTTTTGGACGAAATCGTATATCAGACAGTGGCGGGCGTCTGTTCGTGCGAAGTCTGCGGACATATTCCGCGGGCTTTGCTGACTCTATGTCTCCACCTAGACTGGCTAGTGGATGTTCTGAAAGAAACGTTGGAATCAGGTGTACCGGGACTATCTACTTCTTCGACAACAATATCCTGGGAGAGACGGTCCCCGACGTCACCCAGAGATGGAAGAGGAAGTGTATTTAGGCGGGCTGAAGGTCTCAGAGGAGCAACGGTCGCAGGGTTGTCATCCGGGAGCGACATTCAACATGACGATAGCGATGCAAGCGAATTACACGCTCTGCGTCTCGGAGCATTTCAGCTTCAAGGAGAGCTTTGGGGAATATGTGTACGGGAACTCCTGAAATCCCGGCTGAATCGATTATCACAACTGTTGGAGAACAGATTTTGTAAGTCGGAAGGCGGAATTCTCCAGCAGCATGGCTCTTATCGAGGAGACTATGGGCAAGGGACATCGATCGGAAAGGCATTGAAGTGTGTAGCAAGCGATGTTTGCTGCAAGATCGAGTTTCTCTTTGGAATGATTGAGCTTTGGGGAACCTGATGGGAACAGCGGTGTTGACAATCAAGCATGAAATCACCATTCGCAGAGGCTGGATACGCGTGCGGCCTCTACTCTGGTTCATGGAGTACCTGTAGATCTGATGGGTAGCCAAAAATCTATCCATGAAAAGACAATAGAAAGAAGAAAGACCAAATCCGCTAGTGTGCGGTGCTGTAGAAGTGACAATGCAGTGTCAACCGCAACAAATTCATGTAGTCTTTGCGACTCGTCAAATCACGCATCATTATTAGATATGTCAACAGGATTGCAGGCCACCTTTACTGAGTGGTCGAAATGGGCGCCTTAGGGTCTCCAACCAGGGTTTACGTTCAATGAGCTGTCATCAAGCGTCCAGTGTGCTGCACGAGCAGATCGGAAGCCATTTGTGCCCTTTCAGGTGCCAACCGGTGGGGATTTTCCGAGTTTCGTAATAATAAATAGAACCATCGGGACATTTCCTGACGAGGCCTGCACACAGAACGAACCAACCTGATGGGACGGCACTCGGTTCCTCGCATTGAATGTCTTCCAAACTTCGGCGACCACATGCCAAGTTGAGCTCTCTTTTTCAATGAGCATGATTCAGCCAAAAACGAAACCTTTCGACAGGCAATTCCATTATGGAATTTTGTTCATCATTGAGTTCCTTGGGTTTTCCGGTCTTGGCGCTACTTACCACTTTCGTGATGGCTGCTACCTGAACTATGACTTGACTTTTTGAAACGACTAAAATTAGCTATGACTCGTGGACAAAAGACCTACTCAAGTTCGCGAAAGCTTTTCGCCTCAATGCGCGCATCAATGCATCCGCGCAGGTGCGCAATCGCCACCGTGGGAACCATGTGTCAGGAACCACGGGAAACAATTCCCGACGAAAAAGGTGCTGACTAGGGCTTCGTTTCAAATGAAACTGACCTGCCTGCCTGTCGCTTGAGTCGCTCCATTCTTGTTAGCAGGAGACTCCCTGTGCTGAACAACCCCGAACAGGGTCGGCTGTCTCATAACAACGTCTAGACTCCACCTTGGACCATTGCCTGAGGAACAATTTCATAGTCGTGGTTTGGAACTTGATGAAGGCTGTTTAAATGCAAGTCCGCTGTGGACTCGTTGTGTCTGTCGTGTAGAACAACTTAGTTACCGCTCCCGATCTTCAGATGAAATCACTGACCACAGCAGAAAAGTCTCTATCGGCTGATATCTGTTATGGGGCCGCTCTATGACTGGTGCCATCGACCAGAGTTCTGTCGCCGCGATACCCCAAAAGCTCAGAATGGGCTTTCAGGGGTCATAGTACTTTAAACGGTCGCCTCCGAGGTTGATGCACTCGCCTTGTGAACAGAAGATTCGCCGAGGTGGGAAATGAGCGCAAACAAAATAGTTGAGGAGCAGTTACCTGTGTTCAGCAGAAACCGCCGGACTTAAGATAAAACCTATGGATTAGAGAAGAATAAGTTCATAATTGAGGGACTCTAAGAGAAAAGGAAAACTACGCTCCGCGTGAAAGTTATGAGTCTACTTCAAGATCACGGACTAAAGTCTCCATAATAGGCTATAGTTTATCATGTCGACGGCTTTCAATAATATAACGAGACTGGTTTGTGCTATATTCAATAGGAGGGTGCACCTGAACATAAAGATGGAAGTTCCAACCGTCATTATGTAAATGGCGTGAAGGTGTCATAGTGCGGGTATTACCTCTTAATAAATAGGCCCAATGGGATAAATCCGTGACACTGGAGGTTATCGTTGTTATGCTCGCCTACATTTCTCGAAAATTCAACCAAAAGATCTTGAATGCTGTCCAGCAGCATCCAAACAGCAAGCATATTGCCTGTGAGAAACTTTCACAGTGCCAGCTCGACGGTGGCAATCCTCCCAAAACCACCCGTGAAATATTATGTCCCGTTTCCAGATGCTCGTACAGCTATCGGGCCCTTTCTCAACCCACGCTCATTAGACTAATGATAATAATCAACTTTCGGATGATATCAATTCTGCGAACTCGCGCAAAGGCCTGCGGATTTCATTGGGTTGCATATGTGGATGCCTGGAGTTGGGAGACGTACATTGACATATATAATAGGTGGGAATTTGAAGTTTGCCACGCCCAGCTCAGGATAGTTTTCAGGAAATCAAAACATGCATTAATTTAAAATTAGCAACTTGAGTACCTAGGCAAACATCAGCGGTTCACAAGATTAGTTTTAAAAACAAAACGCAACACTAGAACTTTAAAAGAAGGTTTATCTACCCGATTCCAACAACATTACGATGTTCGGCACAACTTCAAACCAAGAAAGCAATAACATGGAATCATCAACTCAATCATCTTCCAACATTGACTCCGATCCTAATAGCGGCTTGGGAACGACCAGCAGCCCAGGACGGAGTCCTGATTTTAACGGTTCTTTGCCGCCTTAGTCCCCTACAATCTTCAAGGATAAGCCCATTGCAATCGTTGGAATGGCTTGCCGGTTTACGCAAGCTGATTCTCCATCAAGCCTGTTGGAAATGATCAGTCCGGGTCGGTCAGGGTGCTGTGTAATCCCCAGCAGAAGCTGGGACGCAAAAGCTTGGTATCATCCATCGCGGAAGCGTGCAGGCCAGGTACGTGTAGTCTACTACCATTGGCATAGAACTGATGTGCTCTGCTCATGCCACACATTGATCTGCTTTTCAGCTGCAGAAATGATCTAGGTTTGCTAATCCGAAACTCGAACCAGATATGTGCAACCTCTGGCCACCTTTTGGACGATATTGCTGCGTTCGACAACCCTTTCTTCTCTATCTCATCCAGCGAAGCCGCGGCTATGGATCCAATGCAACGACTTGGACTTGAGATTGCATTTGAAGCATTCGAGAACGGTAGGCTACTCTAGGCTACTCTGCCGACTGGCGCAAACCACGAGGAATGCACTGTTGAGAACTAAGCTAATTCACGCCACTTCTTCGTGATAGCGGGAATTCCCATAGAAAGACGAGCAAAAAGTCCAACTGCAGTCTACAGCGGTGCCATGACAAATAATTATCAAATGCTAGCAGAAAGTGACCTATACTGGCTGGGCGCTAATTCTGCAGCTGGGACGGGAAAGTCAATGCTTTCAAATCGCATATCGTGGTTTTTCGAACCCCAGGGGCCGAGCTTGACAATCGACACGGCTTGTTAGGGTTATACGCTCTGCACCTTGCTTTCCAAGAAATATGAGTAGGAGAGTCTAATTAGGTGAGTAGTGGAAAGATTCCTCGTTAAGTGTTACAGCAATGAAACACAAATAACACCTTGTGACAGGCGCTTATCACAGGCCACAACCTCATTATTATAAGCATATAGTGCAGAGTGAGGAAGTCAGCATAGATAGGTATAACTAAGGTTAAATATTCTTCTCTAGCCCCTCTAAGAACCTAAGAGTAGGAGGCTAAAGCCTATTTAGAGAGCTTCTAGTAGGCACCTAGTACCTCTCTACTATTAGAGTTATCTTTTAAACTACTCTAACTAGCCTGCTAAGCCTCCTTATAGAGCTTTAATTTCTTATTCTAACTATAACCTTATTCTAGCTTATAATATAATTCCTCCTCTCTAATAGGTCTGCTCTTAGACCTATAAAGCTAGTAATTACCTAGTAGTTACCTATAAGTTATTTAGTAGTAAATCTTAGTCTTAGTTCTCTATAATATCTATAAATCTAGAATTTAGTATCTCTTATTTTAACTATATTAGCTCTTTTTTAGATAGTTAAGTAGCTTAGAAGAGTAGTAAGTTAGTAGTAAGGCTTCTATTCTCTACTCTAATTACTCTTATAGCTCTATATCTAACTTCTAAGAAACTATCTCTTTTTTAATAAGGCCTTACTTATTATTAAGTTATAGATCACCTAGTAGTTAACTATAGTATTATTACTAGATATCTCTCTAAAAATAGTACCTTCTATCTATAAAGTAATACTAAAACTTATTATTATTAGACTTTATTTTAGGTGCTTTAAATTTACCCTTTAAAGTTATATATTTCCCTTAAATTGCTTTATTTTTATAGTCTTTATAGTATTATTAAGAGTATACTCTCTTTATAGATAAATAGGTTCTTTATTATAGTATAAGAGATAACTAGTAGTTACCTATAAGTTACCTAGTATCTAACCTATTATAGTAATATTAAATAATATCTTAACTTTAAGATTATTCCTCTTTTAACTATATAAGTTACTAGCTTTAATATTAGTAGAAGATATATAAATACTAGCTAATTTTCTGCTATTAAATCTTTCTTTCTTTTTACTTTTCTAGATTATAATACTAATACTACTACTAACCTCTTATTAGCTTCTCTCTACCCCTCTAATAACTTTATCTTAATTATAATATAATAAATCTATTATATCTAAGAATATTAATAAGAACTAGTAGAAGTTCTCCTTATCTAATAAGAAAAGCATTATCTCTACTATACCTATTAGTATTTTCTAGGTATACTCCTATAATTACTACTTTTAAGCCTAATTCCTCTAGAAGCTAAGTAATAATATTATTCTATATTATAAAAGTACTAGTATATATCTATTACTTATCTAGTACTTTTCTAGTTAATCTTTTAAGTTTAGTTACTAATTATATTACTTTTAGTAGCCTCTAATAAATACTAATACTATATATATATAGGTAGTAGTAAGTTATATATTAATATAGGTTCTAGGTATACTTATAGTAATATCTAACTGCTAACTACTTATAGCCTATCTATAATATAATAGCTACCTCTAGTTACTTTAAGTAGCTTTTTAAAGATATTAATAAGAAGCTTTCTATCTCTAATTAGTATATCTAGAATAAGATAGATATCTAATAATTACCTAGTTATTCTATTACTAACTATTATTTAGAAGGAGCTTAAAGCTGCTTAACTAGTAGCTAAAAAAGCTTTTTAGTTAAAGAAAAACTTAGCTAATATATTAGCTAAAAAGTATAAGGTTAAAGAGGCTAAGTAAGATTAGATATAGAGTAAGTACTAGATAGATATCTTAGAGGATACTACTAAAGCTACTAGTATCTAGCTAAGACTACTAAGGCTTAGAATAAGCTCTTTAAGGAGTATTATAAAAAGCTTATCTAGTACTATACTATTATAGAGACTCTAGCTAAGAGCTAACTTAACTCTACTATTATATAACTATTATATATATAAGAGTTTAATAAGTTCTATAATAAAGTTATAAGTACCTAGTACCTTTTTAGTACTATTTTAGTATCTATTTAGTATTATGAAATTATTTTCTGACTTTATTCTTAAAGTTATAATATTTTAGCTACCCTTTTAGAAGGTAAGGAGAATAATAAGGAGGTTAAGAAGAAAGGTAATAATATTAAGGAGGAGAGTACTAGCGTCTAGTAGATTAAAAATTCTTAGAAGCACTTCTAGTAGGCTGCTAGTTACTTCTAGGTAACTATTATTAGCTTTTAGGCATTTTTTTTGTTTTTTTTTACCTTATTAGAAGCCTTTAGGCTGCTCTTAAATTAAAATACCTAGCTAGTATATCCTGCTTCTATATAACTACTATCTATTTAGTGCTTCTCTCTATATTTATAACTATTATAACTCTAAATTTGCTTTATAAGCTTATTATAAGTTAGTTATAATATTCTATTATAGTTTCTATAAATTATCTAATTTACTATAACCCTTTTACTTAATAAGATACTAGTAGTTCTGTTTAGAACTCCTATAGATAACTATATAGTTTACTATATAGATATTATTCTTATTCTTATTAATTAGAATATCTTATAGAAGTATAGCTAAACTAAAAAAGGGTTCTAACTATATTAGAGTGAAAACGTTATAGATTTAATAATTAGTATCTATCTATAATTTATAGGCTTTTTTCCTATTAATTATCTAGTAAACTTTAAATAGGCCTAGATATTTATTAGAAAGTTTCTAAGAAGGTTACCTTTATTTAATATTTTTTATTAAAAGTAGAATAAGGTCTCCTACTATAAAAATAATAGAAGTTCTTTACTAGTTATAGAACTTACTATAAGTTTTATTAGACTTATATAGTAGCTCTATTATATCTAGTTTCTAGGTAAGTAAGTTCTAGATTCTATTCTATATAGTGATAATAGCTAGGGCTGTGAGGGCCAGAAAGGACAGCAAACAACACAACTCCACCCATAAACGGGCTAGAATAATAAAAATAGGCTTAAAAGATATATAAAGTAATTTGCAGATCTAATTAAAAGAGATCACTAAAAATAAGTATAAATTTGCTAAGAAAATCCTGAAAAACTTAAGAATTAAGTATTAAGGTATTAATAATAATTCTTTTAAGTTTCCCTTACCTCTATGCTCTTTCTCTCTCCTTTACTATAGTTCTTCTATAATAGATCTATATACTAAGAGGGCTCTTTTAGAAATTATACTACTAAGTCCTACTTATCCTATTCTAATTATCCCCTTAAAACTCTTTATAATATTATAAAGGAAAGTCTTAATAGATAAATAAATCTACTTATATAAAAAATATATAAAATCCTATTTATAGACTCTTCTATTTAATAGTTTCTTCTTAGCAGGTGATTTTGCTATTAAGAAGGTCTATTAAGTGCTATTATTTTCTATTATAAACTATACCTTAATAATAGCTTTATAACCTCCTCTTTCTTATTATATTTCTTATCCTATTTTAAATCTTAATATAGCTAAAACTATCCTCTTTACTAAGGTAAGTATAAGAAATTATAGTAATATAACCCTTTAAAAGTATTCTACTCTATCTATTTCTATTAATTAACTCTCTATTAGATATAGTTTTTTCTATTATAGTTATATTTATTTAAAGTATTAGAATATTTAGAATAAGATAGTATATCTATAATTATAACTTATAATTAAGATTTAGTACTTATACTTTAACCTAGTATCTAAAAAACTTATATTTAAAGTTAGTATTCTAGATAATTAAGTTTACTATTTAATATATTAGATAAAGCTAACCCTAGTAAATCTCTTAGAGAGGGAATTCTAGGCTTATTATTATCCCTAAAGTTTCCTATATTATTATCTAGGAGTAAGGGTTAGCTAGGTTTAAGTATAGAGGGTTATATAGAAAAGAAAGGATTTTTCTTAAAGTCTTATTAACTATATAGAGTGTCTTATAGAGTAAAGCTAATATTAATAGGTATATTATAGAATTTTATAGTAATAGTAGAAATATATTAGTTAATTAAAGGGATTTCTATATTAGTAAAGAGTTCTCTATCTCTCCTAGCTATATAGCTAAATTATAGTAATAAGATACTCTCTTAAAGAAATACTTAGACCTATTTAATATATCTAAGTCTATATATAAACCTATCTCTTTATTAGGTTAAATTAACTATATAATAACTAGTTAATAGGATTATTCTAAGATATACTAGAATCTCTATCTTATAGTACTATCTATTAAGATTATTTATAGTATCTATAAATTATTAGTTACTTTTTAAATCCTATATAGAGTTCTAGTAAAAGCAATTACTATTCACTTAGTCTATAATAATTATTACCTAATAACTATTACTATAATTAAGTAATAAGAAGGTAGCTATAGTATCCTAAAGGTTACTTATATCTCCTCTTATTATACTAACTATATCTACTATAATCTCTATTTTAGGTATCTAAGATAGCTTTTAAAGTGAAATATAGATAGAAAGCAGAAACCCTCTAGTTATAAGTCTAAAAAGGCTTATAACTTTAGAGTTATCTAAGTTTTCTTATCTTATTAGTATCTCTTATATATTATAGAGGTTAGAAAGATATTCTACCTTCTCTATACTATTAATAACTAATTCTTACCTATACCTAGTTATTAGATAATCTGCTAACTGCTAGTTATTTTATATATACTAAGGGACTATTAGAATAGGTTAATTATTATTTAGTATAAGGTTAGTAGGCTTTATATAGTTAAAAACTGCTAAGTTATTATAGGATTTAAAGATAACTTATCCTACTAAAAAGGGTATAAGGTATAGTAATATTAATAGTTTTACAGACCTAGAATAATTATAATACTTTAATAAATTAATTAGTTACTACTAATTATTTATCCTTTTATACTTCTTAATCTTATCTCTTATTACTATATTTTAAATAGTTAGGTATTTTAATAATCCTTTATTACTTTTTAAGGCCTTAGTATTAGATATACTAATAGGTTAGGTTTATAAATAAATATTCTTAGATATAGGTGGGTTAAGACTTATTCTATTAGGTGAGGAGGGCTTTAGGTCTATAAATTATGGGATATATTTATTCTTCTAGTCTTTTATTACTTCTAGTGCTATTTGCTTTAGTATTCTCTTTCTATCTTTAAAGACCTAGTCTTAAATAGTTCTATCTAGCTTTAAAGAGACCTAATACCTTTTAAATAGCTCTTTATTTATAAAAGTTACTAATAGTTAGTTAATCTAGGTCCTTTTTCTTACTTATAGAGGCTATTTTAGTAATATTAAGCTGCTAGATTATATAAAGGATCTAAACTAGTTAACTAGGTATAGGCTAGAAGCCTATAATAGAGGTTTAGTATAGTAAAGGTTAATTAAGTATAGTTATCTTAATAAGACTTTAGTTATAATAGCTAGGGCTCTAGGTAAGACTCTAGTTATAATATATATTAGAGTCTATAGTCTTTTCTCTACTCTCTTTTCTAACTACTAATTATTATAAAACCAGTTTTATCTATTATATAAGTTAATTAGTAGCCCTAAAAAGACTACTCTATTTAATTTAGGTGCTTATAGGTAGATAAATAGTATATCTAGAGTTTTCTTTTTAAGCTAGGTAGTTATACTATCTCTTAGACTTCTATTATTAAAGTTATCTTCTTTGCCTCTAATTATATAGTACTAAAAGGGTTATCTAGCTTTAATAGGTTTTATAAAGTAATATATAATTGCTATAATATTTATAGAATATATTAGAGTCTTAGTCTCTAATATTCTAATAGTATTATATAGGCTAGTAATAATATACTATAGTTTAAAAGGAGGGAATAACTTCTATACTATATCTAGAGTTTTGCTCTATTATTTAATAAGTATATATTTTATTAGTAAATTAGAGGGATATATTTAGCTAGTTATATCTTAGTATTATAGAGGTAGAGTCTTATATTTAATTATTAGTAGCTGATATCTTAGTTTCCCTATAGGTCTAAAGCTTAATATATCTCTAATAATCTAGTCCTATATCTAAAATTAGCTCTTACTTAGTTTATTAGGTATAGAATCTATTAGTTATTTAATATTAGAGGTAGAAATTTTTAAGGATCTTAGCTTCTAAATATAGTTATCTAGAGTATTACTATTGTTAAAAATAATCTTTCCTATTATAATATTTTTAGAAAGAAAGTTAGTAGGAGGAAAGAGTAAGTAATTTATAGACTAAATAAATAGATTAAATAAGAGTAGTTATAAAATCTAAAGATATTATAGTATAGAAATTAATATTAAACGTCTTTTATCTAAGAGAATAGGTTAGATAGTATATATAAATATAGATAAAAAAGAGAAGATTTTAGAAACTAGAAGAGTTAATAATACCCTCTTATACCTGCTAATTACCTTAAAGTATTAGTAATTTATTAATATTCTATAAAAGAAATAATTAACTTCTTCCTCTCTTAGCTCCCTTAGCCTTAATAAAGGTAAAGTAAACTTAAAATAAAAAATCTAATAATATTTCTAATAATAAATTAGAGTAGTTATTTATAGAGAAAAAATAAAGAAAATAGTAGCTATTAGTAGCTATTAAAATAAGAGATCTAGTTATAAAACTAGATAAATACTCTCCTCTATTCTCTAATATTAACTTCTCTTCCTCTAATAATTATCTTCCCCTTTATCTCTTAATCTTAACTTAACTTCTCTAAATTCTTCTTCTTATATCTATAAATCACCTTCTCTTACTATAGCTAACTATAACTTTCTTATATTAAGTATTAAGAATACTAATTAGCCTTATCCTTATTATCTTTCTCTAAAAGCTACCCTCTAGATACTTAGTTTTAATATCTCTATATCTTAGATAAAGCAGAATAATATACCTCTTTTTATCTAGTACTCTAATAACTAGCTTTAGGTAATCTACTTTTCCTTATATTTCTTATTACTTAACTAATATCTATTATCTTTTTAGGCTGCTATAAGCCTTACTTAGCTCTATCTTAATATTTCTAGTAATAAATATTTAGAAGTAGCCTTTATCTTATAGATATTCTCTAATAAGACTGCTAATATAATAAGACTAGCTTTCTAGAAAGTTTATCTTAGTAAGTAAGACTTTAATTAAATATTTAAGGTAACTAAGAGAACTAGTAACTTCTATTATTAAGTCTTTATTTATATCTCTGCTACCTTTCTTTCTAGCTTATAGTAGATAAAGGTCTTTTAGTATATAGTAGCTACTTATAGCTTATTTATCTAATTCTAAGATAGTTATAATATAGTACTCTATATCTATTATAAAAAGTATATCTATACTATAAAAAACCCTATAATTAGTATTTTTATCTATAAACTATACTTTAAATATATTTCTATACTAAGCACTCCTTATACTAACTACTTCTTCTATAAAATTTAAGAGAATTACTTTTATAATAATCTAAGTATTTATAAGTATTATAGATATAGAATTAAGTATAATAATAAAGCAAGAAAGAGTAGAGAATTTAATAGTATTATAATAATTTCACAGTTCTAAATCCTAGCTAATACTGCTATATTAGCTATATCTAAATTTAACTTTTTAATCCTTTAAAACACTTTTTATCCTTAATAGGCTTAAGAGTATTACCTAGAGGCTAGGTTTACCTACTCTTAATACCCTTTTATACTAAAACTACCTCTAGACTTTAACCTTATAGAGATTACTAACTACTTAGAGCTTTATATTATAGGTTAAGAAAAAGAAGATAAAGTAACTAAATATATCTTTATAGAATAGAGAAAAAGGAAAGAAATAATAGAAATATTATTAAGTAGTAATAAGAATATAAAGGAAATATCCTCTAAATAGGTCTATAAAACTAACTTTAAATCCTATCTAAGTATAAAATTAATAAAATCTCCTTTATAAATATCCTTCTTTTTCTTACTAATAATAGTATTATATAGCTGCTTTTAGTATTAATAGCTTTATTACTATACTCTTAGTTATCTAGATACTAATATTCTTTTTATAGATTAGTAACTATACTTTAATACCCTCTTCTCTTTTCTTCTCTTCTATCTATCCTTAAACTATTAGTTTTCTTATTTATTTAGTTTAGTAATAGCTATATTTATAGAGGGGTTTTTTTTATATTATTATTAAGAAGCTATAGATCTCTAATATCTTATACTTGGTATAGATATTAAAGTTATTAATAGATAGATTGCTATTATATTAAAAGATAGTTATTAATAGAGTAGTATATTTTAATAAGTATCTCTTATCCTTATCTTTAAAGTTTAGGAATATTATTTCTAGAATCTTAAACTTTTAAAATATAAGAGATAAAGGAAAGAAGACCCTATTAATAAGTATAAATAGGTCTATAAATTATTAAACTAAATATCTAAGAATAAAAGAAAGATTATAAGTCCTTTAAATCCTCTATCTTAATATACTCCTTCTCTTTCTCCTTTAATATTTATAGAATTTCCACTACTAGTTACTGTTTAGCCTTTAATACTTTAATTACTATTTCTAAGTCTTTTAGATACTATTTTAATCTTATTATAGATTATAATATATCCTCCTCTTTATTTCTAATTATCTCTCTAGGTACTATTAGTTCTTTATCTTCTTCTTTTAGTATATAGTTATTATACTCTTTATTTCCTAGTACTAAGAAGACTTTTACTAAGTTTCTCTCTAAATTAGATCTATAAATATCTATATCACTTAGTTTCTAATATCCTTTAAGTGCTTAAATAAATTTATAAAGTTAATTTCCACTAAATATCCTGCCTATAATCTCTTCTTCTACTAATATTACTAGTTAATATAATAGAGTATTAGAGATATATAATAAGATATAAAAGGGGCCTTACTATTAGTAGTTAAGCTTCTTAATAGAAGATTTATTAATAGATCCCTTAATATTAAATATTAGAACTAAATTACCCACTTCTAGCCTCTCTTTTCTTATCATTTACTTATATTAATTATTGCTATACTTTATAATCTTCTTATATTAACTCTTAATTATCTTTTTAGCTTACTTTCTATCTTTATTAAGTTATAGAAAGGCTTATAGATATATCTAAATCTCCTCCTCCTATATAGTTACTAAATTCTAATTAAGAACCCTCTAGGTTAGTATTAAAGTCTTAATAAGTATAATAGGTTTAAATCTATATAAAAGATAGAAAGGGCTAAAGCTAGTTAAAGTATAAATACTTAATTAGTCTATAAATAGAGTAATAGGTAAATATAGTTAAGGGTTAATATCCTTTCTTTTTCTAGTCTATATTAATAAAGAATAAGTAATAGGCTAATAACTAGTCTTAATTACTCTATTAGCTCTTAGATTATAGGCTAATATTACTTTCCTCTTTATACTATACCTTTTATTAAACTTAATAATAATACTCTTATTCTCTAAACCTCTATTAATAATAATCTTACTATATAGCCTATATTAATAGATAACCTCCTTCTAAATAAACTTTATAATCTTAGCTATAGTTACTTATCTAAGCTAGTATGCTTTAGGCTATTTAGTAAGCAGGTTCTAAGTCTCTATAAGGTACTACTTACCCACTCTCTATATATCTAATAAAATCCTTATAAAGAGTAATCCCTTTAGTAAACTATAGGTTCTTATATTATCTATATATTAAGCCCTTCTCTTCTAGCAATTAGAATAACTTCTCAGAAACTCTTTAACTTCTAAATATATATTACCTTATATATAATAGTTAGATAATCTCCTTATTATAGCTTGCTTACCTCTATAACTGCTTTCTTTATAAGCTTTAGTAATTAACTTCCTCCTCTATTTAGGGTTATCTATAATTTATTTTAGTATTAGCTTTTAATTTATTAGTCTAGTAAAAAGTAGGTAGTTTTAAATATAGTAGTCTAGGGCTCTAACTTTAAAATTATAGTACCTAATAGGTTAAATTTCTAGAAGGTGCCTTTATATTATTAAATAGTAGATAATCTATTAAGAACACACTAAATAGGCCTATAAATTATTAAGAAGAGTATCTAGAATAGTTATTATACTATTAATAATTTCCTATATATCTCCTATAAGAACCTCCTCTATTTATTATATATTACTATATTATTATACTTAATTAAAAAAGAAACTAGTGAGACAGGGCAGTGCAGACAGCCCAGTTTAGAGAGTGCCCAGATAGGTGTATTAGTTAGCATAGCATAGCAGGACGTTTGCCTTATTAAGGGCAGAGAGGAGGATAGAGGAGCATTATCAGTTAGTATTATTATAGTTTATCTTATTATTTAGAAGCTTTTATCACTTTTACTTAATAGATTATATCTATAATAAGGTTATTATACTTAGAGAGATCCTTTCCTTTATTCTAGGGCCTCTAGATATAAAGCTGTAATATTATAATATTCCTATATAAGTATATAGAAGTGTGTGGTTTTATTGTTTTTATCTTAAGGTTCTCAGCCTGTTTTAATAGTGTCTAGAGGCAGATTCTTCTCTCTTAAAACTTCCTCTATAGTGCTTAAAAGGGGTACACTTCTATGCTATACAAACAGGCTTATATTTAATATAGAACTATAATATATTATCCTAACCACTTAATAAAATATTAACTTTGCAAACTTAGTAGCAATAATAACAGACTTTATAAAATAATATTTAGAAGCCTCTTTATAGACCTAATCTAAGAAAATACTAGGTATAATAGCT